>JAKWJC010000367.1:13402830-14002830 GCA_027704865.1 Solanum neorickii | reverse complement strand
CTTCGTATCTTACCTAGTTGAGTCTTAAGAATGATTCTAGTTAGGGAATATTTTTACTATGTCGACATGATCAAAATTTAGGAAGTCTTAACGATTATTTAAGTAGTCTTGAAGAGGTCAATCATGGACGTTCTCTTCTTGATTTACTTATGTATGTCTTTGGATAGCCTTTTGTATAAGAATGTCATATTCTAACTATAAGTATTCTTGAAGGTCATTAAGATATGCTTAGGGAGGTTGTATGGGAGGTCTCTCTTTGTGTTGCTTAAGTGGGTCTTAGGATAGATTTTAATGAGAAGATTACATGCTAGAAAGTGTCTAAATGCATGGTAACACACTTCACTGTACAGTGAAGGGACTTCACTATAATAGTTAATTGAGTTATTGTAAAGTGACTTCTAAAAATATGATAATTGGTCTAAGTATTATCTTATATTTTTGTATGTTGTTAAATGTTGTTCTTACGATTATAATATAATTTTTAAATGAAAACATATATATTTCTACCAAATGTCAATTTTCATGATTTTAATGTATTATTCCATATTTAGTACATGTGGTTGTACTAATACATGCTTTTATCTATATCTACAGTTGTTGGTAGGTGAGGAGCATTTGGAAGGAAGACATGGACCATAGCATTGTTCAAGAGAAGTCGAAGTATGTCCTCATTTTACTCGAGGGCATATATGTCTCTTATGTTTCTTATTGAAGAATAGTAACAGACTAAAAATTTCTATATTAGTATTTTATATGGGCCGTGTCCCAAAAGTTTTCTCGTGTCGTAAGTTTTATGAGATTGATACTTAGTATTTCCTATGACTTTATATGAAAGTGTTTTTAAAGACTATGATATTTTTTAGTGAAATTATTTGATTCCGCACTACTTTTTATTATGTTTATGATATGAATGATATATAAGCGCTTGTGCAAGACCTTCGAGAGGTCAAGTATGCTGTTTGCAAATCTGGGATTACCCCTAACTATTACGGTGTGGTTTTGGTATGTGACAAGCTTTGTATTAGAGCATAGGTCATGAAAGTAGTATTAGAAATCAAAAACTTCCAGCAAGTCACATCTAGTAGAGCCTTGGCCGTCGGTGTGAGATGCGACACATTTATGGGTAAGAGGTTATAGGACGATAGAGTTACCCTTCTTTTTTACTCCTATGTTGTTCCATAGATTAAAATTTATGAATAATATTTTCTTATGGTTTTCCTTGTGTTTCTAGGAAGATGAATACGACGAGGAAACCGTATAGGAGAGTTGAGGAGAATCAGGTGCGAGAGGAGATTCTCTTCATGTTGAGGAAGTTGAGAAAGTTCCTCAAGGTTCTCAAGGTTCTCAAGGTTACCAAGTCCCTATTGTTGGTGGATGTAATAATTTCCCGTAATTGAGTAATAGGGATATTAGAGAGGCTTTTCCTTATTTAGCCCGAGCCATGAGTACTTAAGTGAATTTGACTACGATGTCTAAGGTGAATGTTCTGGATATCACTATGACATCTAGGTTGAGATACTTTATGAGGATGAATCCTCGTATCTTTATCTACTCTAATGGGGGTAAGGATCCCCAAGAGTTCCTATATGGAGTGTAGAAGGTGTTGAATGTTATGGGATTACATCTAAAGAGAAGGCGGAGTTGGCTTCGTCTCAATTTTGGAAAGTTTCTCAAATATGGTACACTCTATGGATGGATAATAGTCCGGAGGAGTCGGGTCCTATTGAGTGGGAAGAATTAAAAGAAGCTTTTCTTTGTAAGTACTTTCCCCGTGAGAGGAGAGAATTTAAGGTGGAGTAGTTTATCAATCCAAAGCAATGAAATATGATTGTTGAGGAATACTCTTTGAAGTTCTCTATGTTATCTAGATATACCCCATATCTTGTGTTTATCGAAGGGATGAAATGAGTCGTATTGTGATGGGTGTGGCCGATCTAGTTATGGAGGAATGTCGTATGGTGATGTTACATAATAATATTACCTTATCCAGACTCATGGTGTATGCCCAATCGATTGATGATTATAAACTTAGGAGGATGTCTACAAACATGAAAATGAGTGGTTCTAGTAACTAAGAGCAATCTAGGTTTAAGAAGAGGGCTAAAAATCAAGAATAACCTAGGAGTTTTAAGGTGAAATTGAATAAAGGAGTTGGTTTTCAAATGGCAAACCTACATGTCTCACTTATGGAAAAAAGGCATTATGGTGATTGTCTAAAGGGTAGTGGGAGTTTCTACGGTTGTGGAAAGGAAGGACATAGAGTTATAGATTGTCCTAATATTGATTATAGAGGAAAAGAGGGTAAGAAATTTGCCCCTAGTGTCCTAAATGATGATGCTCCAACAAAAAGGTTTTTGTATGAACTCAAGACAAGAGGATCAAAGCCTGATGAGAATATTGATGATGATGAGGGCAAGTCCATTATTTTTTTCTATTAGTGGTATGAGTTCCTTCTAAGTGGGGGATTAGGTTTAGTAGATGAGATAGAAAGTTAAAGAAGCATGTTGCATGTGCATGATGTTTAACAGTTTTGTTGAAATTTAATTTCATTAGCTTTTTGCATTGTGCATTTTATGAAACTATTATTATGTTGTAAGATGTGTTTATATGATGTTACTTTCCATATTAGTATGTTTCTATCATGAATTTTCAAAAAGTTGTGTTTTCAAAAAAATTTCTAACTTTACTGTAATATTCTAAGTTCACTATAAAATTCAAGGAAATTTGACTAATTCACTCTTTGGTCTAAAATTGTTGAAATTTCTTTAAAACTGATGTATATGAGTACAATATGGAATACAAAATGATTTTTTGTTATATGGAACGAAGAATGTGAGTTTTGTAGCATAATGAGGTATAGAATTCTCTTCTAGTTTCTTGTTGTGTTGTGAACTTTCAACTATTTGATATGGATGTTTTATTAATGATTATGTGTTGTATTGTATTTACATGAGCTACTAGTTGAATCTTTATTATTAGAAGTGTTCAGAGAGCGGCAATAGTCATTGAAGGACGAATATTGTCCAAGTGGGGGAGATTGTAAGACCTCGAAAATGACCTAGGTAAACTAGATCTTAAAATGGTTGTAATGATGATCTAATATCCTTATTGGTTTATTATATAGTATTGAGGAAGTTTCTAAGAGTTTAGGTGATTTGGAAGTGAAACATCAAGGGACGACTAAGACGTTCGACGACTAACTCACCTATGTGCCTCATATGTGGTTCTATGTGTTTATATGTGATTCATGAGGTTATAATGTCCTTAAATGAGTTATTATAGTGTACATAGGAAGTGTGTCATGTTTCGTGAAGTTTGTAGGCCAAACGTCCAAGAACGTCTATGACATTCGAAAGTGTTGCGAGGAAATGACCTTGTGTTTCAAGGCATGTTTCGTCGAGTTGTACGTATTTGTTTTGAATTAAATTCATGTTAAAGGTTCTAAACTAATATACAATCATCTTTGGGTGGGAAACTTCATGGAAAACATCCCCAAGGACCAACCTATGGTCCTTGAGGAAGGACCCAAGTTGGTCCCCAAGGCTGCCAAAGACAGCCCAAACCACGGAGGCAATCGACGCCCAGTGGGTCAGCCGATGCCCTTTTGGTAGGGTTTTGTCGTTTGGAGTTAAGAAATGGGGTAAGAGAGTCCAGCGATAAGCCTCAGTTCCCAACCATGGACCAACAATATGGTCTGTTGGTCAAGGGACGGGCCGTTGTTTGGCAACCATTGTTGGAGCTGGGTTATGTGTGCAGTTCACTGTTAAGTTAGGGATGAAAGTATAATTTCACCTCACTATTAGAGTATTGGTTGTTACTTAGTTTTCTTTTGGGTATTTTAAAAGTGTTTATAAGTCTTTAAAACTTAGAAGATTTCATTCTTTCAAACAAAAACCCAAATCACTTAGAGTTTTCTCTAGAACTCCATTGGAGTCAAAACTCAAGAAAGGTCTTGGATGGATGAATTTTGTGGATATTCTTCGTCAAGGTATTGAGTTTAATCCTTGAAACTCTCTTCATCAAGGAGCACAACTCTCAAGAAGTTTTCTAAAGATTTCAAGTTGAATTGTCAAATTTTTCTATTCCATGGGTTCTTGCACTAATGGTTTTAAATTTTAAATAATCATTTAATTGTTATTGTATTGATGATTTTAACCTCAATTCCCTATGAACCCATGAATAAGATGAACCCTAGTTTTTGACTAAGTTATGGGTTACTCTATATTGATCTAATATTTATGAATTCCAATGTAGTTTTATGGAGGCTATTGATTAATGTAATAGCAATAGTAAATTGATGTCTACGTTGCAAAAGATTTATGAATATGTATTAAGTTGACCTTGTTACATGAATATTTTTATAATTATGTTTAATTGTTGGTTATTGCCTTGGGTAAGGGCCTTGTGATATTGAATGAGGTGATTTGGCATTGGATTGAGGTGTTCAGGTTGATGTGGTGGTAAGCTAACCTATTTCCTTTATTTTTAATATTATTAGACTTCAATTTTTTTGGGATTGGTATGTTCCAAATATTGTTGAATCGTTACATGCTTTACTTGCAATTGATGTGGCCTTGTAGGTGTTATTTAAAGTAATATGATCATCATGGCCTTGTAGACAAATTACTCAAAGTAATGTGACTAATTGTATAGTTAATTAGGTTTAGTATGATTATATCTATATACATGTTAAGTAATTTTAAAGTATACATGTTCTATTTATGCTATAGAGATTATCATGTTAGACTATGACAATGTCTTTTTGTGTAGTCTTGGGGTTGATGTATGTTAACCCTACATGACTATATGAGTCTATGATTTTCATATTAATGTAGATATGAGAATATATAGTATGACTTCAAGATAATAAGGGTTATTTCGATGTTTTTCTAGAATGACATATAATATGAGTTAAAGTGAAGTATGTGGTGTCTTGTCCTGGTTGACTTGTGTCCTTTGCTTGACGTATGTATGAAAGTCAATATGTGAAGTCTTTACTTAGGATGCAAAAGTATATTACTCTTGCTTTTATGAATGACATGTTACCTTAAATGAAGTTAAGAGGGTTTCATATGTGAATCCTTAAACTCAGTGGAGGTTATGAATGTTAAAGTCATTAGCTGTCATGGTATCCTTCATAGTAAAGGGATGATGGACTTAAGGTTAGTTGGCTTTAATGGCTTCATATTAATACTTAATTAAGTAATTACAAGCTTCTTGTCGCCATTTGGAGGCATCCCTAATTGACCTTTTTTTGGTAGGGTAAATGTGATTGGGTTATGAACTTGATATTAGAACCTTTTATATAAACCATAAGTTCAAATTAATCACTTAGAACGCAGGGTAGCACCGAGTGAGTATGGTAAGGGAAGTATCTCTAGTTAAAGAATGAGAATAGATTACAAATCATGGGTTCATATTCCTTAATCATATGCCTACATGGGATGTGTCTATGTTTTACCATTGGCAAGTAGAACACCCTCATCGGAGTAGGTTAGATCATATGATTCCATTTCTTGCTATCATGGTCTATGTCCGTTATTGGCTATTTTCATAATATGGAATACCAATTAGCATTACGGAGGTTCTATGAAGATTAGGTGGTGGTATGGGATGTTATCTAGACATTGTACAATAGGCTTTGAAGGTGTTAGCTGGAGTTCACAGGTCTTGTCCAAGACCATTACTTGAATGTTCTTTATATTTTGAATGTCATCTAAATAAATAATTACTATAATGACATAAGTTAAGGAAGTATGTTAACTGAATAAGTACTTATCTAGAGTAGTTAAGGGTTGTCTAGTTTATGTGTGGAGGGGGCATAGGAATAGATACTTCGTATCTTAACTATATGAGTTTTATGTATGACTCTATTTAGGAAAGATGTTGATTATGTGGAAATGATCTAAACTTAGGAATTCTTAAGGATTATTTAGGTAGTCTTTAAGAGGTCAATCATTGACTTTATCTTCTTGATTTACATAAGTAAGCTCTCATATGAGAATGTCATATTGTTTATATGTTTATATGTTCGATGTCTTGTAAGTGTGTATGTGTATTTTTATAAGGGTTCTGTAGGGTCATTTAGGTATGCTTAGGGATGTTGTATGGGAGGTCTCCCTTTATGTTGCTTAAGTGGATCTTAGGACAACTTTTAGTGAGAATATTACATACAAGAAAGTGTCTAATACATGGTAACACACTTCACTGCTTTACTCTATCAGTGTATTTAGTTATTGTAAAGTGACTTCTAAAAATATTATCGTTTTACATTTCAGAAAATACTTTTTGATTAGTTTTCAAATTTTTAGTGTTACCAATCAATTTGTAAAAAAAATCAAGAAAACCTTGTTTTCAAAAGACTTAAAACAGAAAATCGATTTAAACTTAAACGGGGCTTCAGGTATTATTATTTATATTTTAGGAAGGTTATTATGACACCTAAATATTCGCTGACTCGTGATTAACCAGTAACTTAATTGTTTGATAAAAAAGTATAACATAAAATTTTTGAGAACACCAAATATTTATAGTTGTTACAAAAAAGTGAAATGCCAGTTTCTATCCAAATGGGTTATTTAATATCCAAATATATGCATCGTTAATTTGTATAGACTTGATTGAATTGATTTAATTACAAGAAAATGGCGTGTTATCGGGGATTTGGATGTTCTAAACATTAGAATTATCAATGGATATTCAAACAAATAAATGCATGGTTAAAATGAAGAGAGAGAGAGAGAGAGAATTGGGTCCAAATCCTATTTATGTCCACCTGGACCGGCATTTCGTACCCACTTTGTTTTGGGCCTTAGGCCCATTTAGTTTGTACCATCCCTAAATTTTAATAGTCTAATAGCGGTAAAGACAAGGGCTAGGGCCCAAAATAACGAAATACAACATATAATGCTAATGAAATAAAATGTGGGCCTCCTACCCAAATTCTTCGACTCTCAATTCACCCCACTCGAAATTCATAACTTTTGGATCTGGACGTCAATCTAATGGCTCGAATCAAAGAAAGGAATTGTGAGCTTTTGTGGATCTCCAAAGTTCAAGAGAGTGAGTTCTTGACGAATCCATACAAATTTACATGAAAACATAAAAAAAAAAACAAATTAATAAGAAAGAGCTATGGTGCAATACGAAAAAAAGAGGATTTACATACTACCACATTTTTAATTTAAGCATTGTGGAAGACAAAGTATATTATAAGAAGTCTCAAATCAACACATGTGATAATTCAATGATCTTAATTAGCTAAAACCCTAATGTAATTTCAACAATATAAGGCCAACAATAAACAAAATTAATGTTTCATCCTATGTTCAATTGGAATAATTGAATTACGACCAATAAGTGACGACATGCTTCAAATAATCTTGTAAGTGAGAATGACAAAAGAGTAAGTAGGTCAAAACATCATTCTTCATTTCATGAACTTATATTATTTATAAGAAATATTATTTAGATGCAATCCATAATCATCAAGAAACTAATTTAGATAATACATATGGATAAAAATAAATTTTAACTAACACCATACTCCCACTAAAGAAGAAAAAGTGAAAAACAAATTTGATATTTAACAAAAGAGGGGATCACAAGTTTGTTCGACATAAAAGAAAATGTCTATTCTTAAATAAGAACCAAACCGACAAATACATTAATGATTGGACTATCTTGCTTTATTTTGACATAGCTAGATTAGATGTTCAACATGAAACTACTAAGACTAAAATCAGCTTGGAATTATATAGAAAGAAGAGAAGAAATAAAAGAAGCAATAACAAACATAAAAATCGTGTATCAAACACTTTAGGATAAAGAAGAGGCAGGAAAGCGAGAAAATTGAGCTACAAAGAAACCATAGAAACACGATCAGATCTAGATAAAGAATTATGATATTAGACTCGATTATACGATCTATTAATGAACTGAAAATAGAAAGAAAACAAAGAGTGAAAAAAAAAACCATTGAATCAAACAACTTAAACAGGAAATTTAGACCATCCTTTGAAACAATTCTAGGCACAAGACTCTTGGAAAAAAATAAGATGTAAACAAAGAACTAACAGATGGAAGAATATAAGCTATTGCATTCTACCTATAATCAATAACATGAAAAAAACTTTTTACACAAACCAATTTCAATATTTTTCTTCATTTTAAAGAAATAACAAATTAACGATAAAAGGAAGTTGGACTAGATTCAGACTCAACAAATAAAAAGACCACAATGTTGAGTACAATCCTAAATTTTTTTAACTATATGTTATGACTAAATCAATGGAACAACTACGAACATGTACATCATATAAAACATTAGCAAACGAACAGTACCTTACCAAAATAGCCATGTAACAAAGCTTTTCAAACATCAAAAAATATCAAATCGAGATTAAAAGAGGAGCGAGGAGAACGCTTAAAAGGAAGAAGTTTTACCTTTTTCGGTGCAGCGAGACTTAGACGAGACCGAACGATGGAGTGAAAACTTCAACGACCACAACAAAAAACTACGACGAACCCGAATGTGCAAAACAGAGACCGGCATGTGCAAAGCATGGAAGGAACCTAGTTCTTGTGTCTCTATACGACCCCCAAAACATTTTTGACTGTGTTTCTGTCTCTTAAAGCTGCTAGTTCTTTTATACTAATCCTAATATTTTGACAACCTTTCTCTCTAGAAAATTTTCAGAAAAAACCATAGTCCCCCTCATAGTGAAAACAAAAATACAATATATAGAAGACAAATCAGGGTTTTGGAAAAATGGGGAAAAGAGGATGAAAATTGGATTAGATCTTTCGCCTATGACTTCAAAAATTCAAATATCCTTCACTAAATTGGAGTGGACAAGATTTTATGAATTGGCATACCCATCCCCAAATATTAAAGAAGGGGGCGGGCGGCTTAGACTATTCTCCCGTTCTTGCGCCTCAACGTGGAGCGCTCTCGCGCAAGTAGGACGATTCGTGTGCTGCTGCTATTGTACGAACTTGAAGAGAAGGGAAGCTGGAGAAGACAAAATCACACGCGATTGGACTTTGAGTTTGTTGTGTCGCTGCTTCACCCGTTTTCAAGGTATTCCTACGCGCGAAGAATGGAGAAGAGGAAGACGCAGATGGGTCAGATTTAAACGGGAATGGGCTGGATGTTTTTTTTTGGTGGTTTTCTTTTGGTTTATTGAAATAAGCTCGTAGGTTAAATAAATTAGGTTAGCGAATCGCAAGAGGAGTTAAGGGATTTGGTCCTGCATAAAGGCATGGCATCGGCGCAATATAATTACATAATTTTATCAACTCTATATCAAAACTGTAAGATTAACAAAATATCCCACTAGCAAGAAGAATTTACATAAATTATTTAAAAAGCTTCTGAATTTTAATAAAATAATACAAATAACTCAATTATAAAATGATTAATTTAATTGCAAACTAATTAACTCGAAATTATGACAATTAAGTCGAAATAAAATAACTAACTGAAAAAGTAATACCTTTTGAGACAAATTTCCACATTTATAAAGTATTATAATTATATGTAGGCAAATGTATTATCTAGAAATTATAAAATTAGACAAGTCTAGTTAAAGTATCTTGCAAAATATGTATATATATGAGTATGTATATTTTAATTTTATAAGTCTAATTATTTTGAATCGTTTGAAATTGAAGAAGCTCGATAATTAATTATATCAAGGAAGATAAAAGTACGGTGTCAATAATAATAATTGGTCTAAATATTAGATTATGTATTTCTAGGTTGTTAAATGTTGTTCTTATGATTATAATATTATTTTTAAATGAAAAGATGCATATTTCTACTATATGTACGTTTTTATGATTTTAATACATTATGCCATACTTAGTACATGTGGTTGTACTAATCCATGATTATCTCTATCTCTACAGTTGTTGGTAGGTGAGGAGCATTTGGGAAGGAAGACTTTGATCGTACCATCATTCAAGAGAAGTCAAAGTATGTCCTGATTTGACTCGAGGGCATACATGCCTTTTATGTTTCATTTTGAAGTATTGTAATAGACTAAATATTTCTATATTATTATTGTATATGGCCGATGTTACAAAAGTATTCTCATGTCTTATGTTTAAAGATATTGTGACTTAGTATTTCGTATGACTTTATATAGAAGTGTTTTAAAGACTATGATTTGTTTTTGTGAAAAGTTTAGATTCCGCATTACTTTTAATTATGTATATGAAATGAAGGATATGTATGGGATTGTAAAAGACCTCCTAGAGGTCAAGTATTCCTGTTGCAAATCCGAAATTGCCCCTAACGTTTAGGGTGTGTTTTCGGGATGTTACAATCAAACATCCCTAAAACTTTCTTTTGGACTTGATATAGCCATTATGACTTCTTATTCACCCATTTTATCTTGACAAATTCCACAACATAATTTATGACGTTGATGAACCTTCTCTTCAAGTCTTATTTTGACTAATTTGTTAAAGTGTTCATCGACAGTATCAAGGTCCACTCTAGGAGTAGGGAGAAGCATGAGAAAGATTTGAGCATTGTACTTCAGCTTTGCTTGATTCAATGGCATTTTAGGAGCACGTAGTACAAAAGAATGCCAATATAATGGGTAAAACAAAGACAGAGGTACTTTATGATTGGGCTTGGGAAATTTCTTTGACTAAGCTGTAACACTCCAAATGTCGAAGACCTAATCTAGATTATCACATCAAAATATAATAAAAGTAATATTTTATAAGTCCTAAAATAATGTATTTGAAACATTTAGGAAGTGTTAGAGTCATAACGTCAAGAAACGTCCATGATGTCCGGTGAATTGTGACACGTACACTTGTGTACCTTGGCATGTTTCATGGGGTTTTCAGAGTTTGAAATAAATGAAAATTGGTAGAATGGTGTTAAAATAGCATTAGAATATTATTAAGGTCGAAACGTCCAGGGATGAATCCCCAAGGACTCACCCTAAGGGTCCTTGTAGAGGATCCTTCCAATTGACCGGAAAAAAATCTTTCTCTTGACAGTGCACACCTACGAGCAAAACCACGGGCCATCATTTGACCAAGGATACATTGATTCCTACATAGGTGAACACTTGTATATTTTGCCATAGTCCTTAAAATTCTAGTATCTGACGCAATCGATGGCTTGTCAATACAGTGGTGTCGATGGACCTACGAACTGAAGGTCAAGGTCTCATAGGTTAGGTCTATTTTTTACTACCTAATTTTAAATTTAGGGAATTTATTAGTTAGTTGGTTATTTAATTAATTAGGGTTTACAGTGTGTCTAATTTAGTTAGTTAAGGGACTATATAACACCTAATCATAATTATAGTAACACAACACCCCACAATTTCCCAATCTCAAATCTCTCTACCTTCCCTATAGTTTCTCTCTGTTTCACCAAAGAACACAATTTAAGACAAGGTTCAAGGGAATTAGGTCTGCAAGAATTCAACTTTCTCTCCATAAATATTGAAGGAATAGTTAAGGTATGGGAACTCTTCACTCTATGGATCTCTTTCCCCAATAGGCTCCTTCAAATTGATTTCAAAGGATGTCAAAAACATGGTTTTCCTTCTTATTCCGAAATTGATCTTTCAAATTGAATTGTTATTAGTTTCTTTGATTATTAATGATAGAATAAAGTTGTTTAAAGTATAATTGTAGTAGTTCATGATCATTGCCTTTGTTTGTGAAGAATTTAATGCTTTACCCTATTCGTAGTTATGAATTGTACATGAAGATGATTAGGATTGTTATAATTTGTAATGTTATTGTTCAATTCAATATATTATGATGATTAGTGAGTTATTGGATAATTGTGATGAATTGGGGATAATATCTTGAACAAGGCTTTAGAAGGTTAATTGGTAAGACTTTGTAATCTTTAATCCTCATTTCAATTATTATTGTTTATGCTTGATAATAATGTTCACTTGAGATGTTACATGTGATTAGATTAGGTAGGTGATGGAATGATAAATGTAATTGAAATGTTTTTGTTGTATTAATTATGAGATTATGATTAAGGTTTGATGATATAAGGTTGATTGTGTTATCACTTATGTGCCTTATTATTATAATGATGATGGCGTGTTAATCTCATAAATGAAGGGTTGTAATGAAATGACATTCCCGTACAATACCTAATAAACAAATGACTATGAATATACAAGGGGTTAGTCTCATATGGCCTATATTAATATATGAGGATTAATAATGACTTAAAGACATTTTGAAAAGGGACTTTAGCTTAGCACCGAGTGAACTAGTTATTAGAAGTGATCCTTCCCAATGTGGGAAGGTAGGTTCACATTGGTTCTCATGATATATATATTATAATGCCATTGTGCATAAAAAGGATGTCTAGTATGTCTCTTAATTCTTGAACTATGTTGCCGTTATCAGAATATTAGCTAATGGATACACCTAAAATGCTATATTAGTGTTTTGGTCCTATATTGGGAAGTAAACCACATTCTTTCGGTGTAAGGATTGATGACACTGGATTCATGTTTAGATCACATGGTCTATGTCGGTTAAGGCAATTGTTCCCAAAAGTAAAATGAATGTTATAAAGTGAACTCTTACTAGAATGACTTAAGGGGTTATTCTTAGTATAGGTAGGGGTATTGGACTCTGCCTATGCATTGTACAAGATGGCCTTGAAGGAAGTGCTTGGAGGATGTGCTTATGCTCTTATGACTTTAATGATATTCAAATCGTAGTTTTTTATGTTGATGATCCTACTATATGATGTTAGTTTCACTTATGAACTTCTAATTGGTCTATATTGCGATAATGATGAACGCACATGATATTATATTATATAATGTTAGGCATTATTTATGATCTCTTTCAATGTTTGCTTTGCTATGTGGGGGTTATAGGATTTCTTATAGACATGTAACTTGTAAGCTTTGGAAGGAATTATATGTAATGGTCTTGTATGATGTGATAATATGAAATCTTGTACATGCTTTGTTATTGTGTTGGAATTGTTTTGGTTATATGATCTTGATATGCTAGTATCTATGTGATATGACTTTATGTTGATCGTATTCATGTTGTCTTGACTATATCATGATATTGGTCTTATGTTGGATATGGACTTGTACTAAGTGATTTTTTGCCTATTGGCTTATATGTGTTCCTAATTGTGCATGAAAGCTTATAAATGTTATATAGCGTGATTTTGAACGAAATGTCCTTTTAATCATGATTTAAATGTTATATGTGCATATGTTTCCATATTTAGTACAAGTGGATGTACAAACCCATATTTTTTCCCTTTTTCCCAAACAATATAGGTTCGGGCCGTTGAGATATCAAGGCCAAATTGCAAGAATAGTTGGATATCTTTCCCAAGGTGATTGGTGAGTCCTCAATATTTGGGGATGGTTCTTTCTATCTAACCTAGTGAGATTTTCTATAGTCTAAAGACATTATTTTCTCTTTTATCGTTGAAGATATTGTTGTAAGCCCTATAAGGATATTATGAATTTGTATTAAGGGTTATGCCCGAATGATCTACTCATTTTAGATGGTTTAATGTGAGACAATATATTAGACTAAATTTTTATATGTTATGTATATTGTCTAAATGAGAAAGTAAACTCCCTAAGTAGTATGTGAGAGGTCAATGAAAATCATAGTGTATAAAAGTTTTAGTTTTTCCCTATTTTAAGCTATGAAATATTCTGTAGAATGCTAAGAGGCTCGTTTTAGTCCTCTACGAGGATGATAACACCTATTTCGTTTAGGGGGTGCTTACCGATTTTGACAAACTTTGTATCCAAGCATGAGATTTGTAACTACCTGAAAATACCTCTAGAAGAATGGAGCACCCTAAGGTCGGAACAGTTGCGTACTTGACCTTTCAAAGGTCTTCTACAAGCGTTAGCTATCATTCATTGCACAGGATATGATAAGTAGTGTGGAATTAAAACTTTTCACATATAAATTAATATAGGTACATATTTCATAAAAGCTAAGAAATGATCTCGTCTTCACAAGCCAACTTAAAGACACGACATAATATCTTAGGGACACTGCTATTTACATTGAAAGTAATACATAATAAGTCGTAATAATAGAAACTAGAAAATATGACTATGCCTCGAATATATGAGGACATACTTAGTCTTGAGAGAGTCTTTCCCAAGCTTGTCTTGTAGTCTTCAAACATTCTCCAACCTATACTTTTTAAGTATAGAGAAGTATGGGGTTAGTAGAAAACAATGTACTAAGTATGGCATATGCAAAAACATGCATAAAGGACATTTTAGTAAAATTACACTTTCATGTAAAATAAGTAAAACCTTCATGAGTATATGAGTAAAACAACAGAAGAATCATCATTTAACACTTAGAGACGAATTTCCATAAATTTAACAGAAAAGATCGTTTTTTAGTAAACTCTCCAAAAATAACAATGAATTCATTTTAGCATTACAATGAACTATTTTAATCCCAAAATAGTGAACCAATCTCCTTAGAGGTTTCCCTAACCAAATTATCCTCAAGACAACAAACCATAGGCTTACCTTGCTAGAGAGACAAGTCCACACAATAATAATTAGACAATAGAGAAGCATTCATACATTAAGAACTTCACATAGGTGCTCTGCTCCGATGGGACTTATAAGTTACACTAAGTGCAATGTGAGAGTAGCATCCCACACTACCATTCCCACTTAGTGCCCCTTAAGCATTCCCCGGATCAAGTGCACCACATTTCTATCATGATACTGTGAACCCCAAAGGTTAAGCCAAGAGAATGTGAATTTATTTCCATAGGAGTTTCCCCAACAAGATTATCCTAAGACTCTCCAAGGTAAGATATGAAGGAAACACCCATACAAATCCTTCAATACAAATTTAAGAGATCTTTAAGAATAGATATTACAGGCTTACTCCACTCAGGAGAAAAAGTCCCTACTCAATAACCAAAAATTAGAAGAACACATAATCACATCTAATAAGACAGACAGAGACTTCCATTTGGAATGCCTACTTAGTTCAATGAATAGATGGCGTCCCATTCGATAACCTACCCTAAATAGTACACTATTTTATAAGACTTATATAATTCAATTCATACAAGACACACCAATATTCCTCTATAGAAATGCCTACCTTGTGCAACCGATAGATAGTGTCCCATTACACCAACTACCGTATGTAGTACACTCCTTTAAGAGACTTTGTTCTTTCGTTTCTTTTGTGGTGGTTATCTTAACCAACATAGACCATGAGAGATAGACAAAAAAACCTGATGCTACCCTCATCGGATGAGGGATCCCCACTTGCCAAGGGTAGGGTCATTCTTTTAGCTTTTACAAGGCTTCTCCAATAGCTGCACCTATGAGGGCGCATAGTGAAGGGATAAGGAGATTTGTACTAAGTAAATCATTCTATACTTAAGAGGAGTATTAGTCTCAAAAGGTACATTGGCATAGAACATCTTACATCACGAAGTGTAACCACCCGTTCTTCATATCCTCACGGTGCTAGGAATAACTCCCCATAGATTCTAAATATTTTATACTCTAGGTTAAGATAACTAGTGGACACCACATCTCAACTCACGAAGTGTATCCATCCTCCTACCTATATTAGAAAGCTCTTGGAAGATTATGAGGCTGATACTAAACACTACATCTCAACTCACGAAGAGTGTTCATCCCAAAACTCCCCTTAATCACAATTACTAACTTCATTCATTCATTTAAGTGAGAGTATGTGTGTGTACATGTGAATACACCTTCCACATAAGCATAATTTCATTTACATATTAACTTCTACACATGCTTTGTATACATGATTAGAACTTCATTAATCACATTACACACATTAACATGTTTCAGTTAGTCACAAATTTCATTTAGACATAATCTCTAGCATACTTTTCTTATTAAGCTTCATAGGCCACATTAAGAAGAATAAAATCATAATCATGTTACGTCACAAATATGCTTTCATGGTCTCATTTACAATACAGAAATAAATTAACATTCATTCAATTTAAGTAAACACCGCTTACCAGTACGTGAACCATGCCACTCAAGAGCATTAAATAAATAAGCTAAAAAACATAACCAACTTACCCTTTTTCTAAGTTTTTATGACCTATAATAATTTCTTCCGCAACTCAACATACTATAGAACTTAGGGCAGTAGCTACGCAACAACATCAATCCAAATAAACCAAAGATCAAACACAACAAATGATGTTCATTTAATCTATTCCTTAAGCCAAAAAGCAATAAAAAACATTAACATGTTTTCATTGAATTTTTAGAATTTAAATCACCAACTAACATTAGAAACCTCATATTTGAATCATTTAAAACATTTTCAAGCAATACCCATTTTGAAAATCAAAGATAGAAGAAGATCTAGTTTCATAAACCCTTTTTCAAATCATTTAGAAATGAATCCACGAATTGGAGAGAATTAAAGGATTACTAAAATACCTTAAATATAATAAGCCCCACCTGTTTTTGATTAAGAAATGTCCACAAAAATCCTTCCTAGTTCCTTCTCGAGTCTTAGCTTCTATGGAGTTTAAAACAGAGTCTTTCTTGACAGAGGGTTTTGGGTTTTATGAAATGAAGCTTAAAATTAGGTCTTAGGTTTTTAAACCTCATAATATAACTATAAATACCTAAAAATAACTTCCTAGTTTCACAAAATATTTGGGGTAAATTTACCATACACCCCAAGAAAAACAAGAATTTATGACAGCTTTTGGCAACAATATCTAAGACACCAAAAAACGGACCATTTGTCCATTGAAGCCAAGTTGGCGGTGGTTCGTTGGTTGGGTATGCAACCTTCAAATATTTCATTCCTGAAGGTCAAACAAACGGACCAAGTCAATGAGTCGTCCATTTGTCAACTGGTCGTTGATTGGTTTTGTTAATGTACACTGCCTTAGCAGTTTTGAGTTCTAGTCTTGGGTACTTCTCTAGGGCCCCTCATGGGTCCTATATTGGTCGTACCGAAACATTAAACACCTAAATATAGTTTTATAGGTATTAGTAACATCTGACACAAATTTCAAGAAAATTGAACACGTAAAACTCGCTAAAAACATAAGGACACAGAAGTACTTCTAAGGCATATCTTTCGAAGTTTATAGACGTTCTCGGACGTTTGACCTCCAAACGTCACCTAACTTCAAACACTTCCTAAGGAACTCATTATAACTTATTTTAACACATAATTGACTCAACAAAAATTCATGAAGCTCTAGTTCACCTTATTTCATTTTATGGTGTTGAAAGGTTGATACAATATTATGGTTGACGTCTCACTAAACCACGTCTATGTAAAATATTATTAATGAGAGGCTATTTGATGCTTAGGATTTCTCACTTATTTGTTATCTTTAAATTTGTGTTTTATGAGTGGTAACTCTATGTTTCCCTTTTCGTCTAAACCTTTTGTTTTGTATATATGAGATGATTATTTGAAGTACGGCTATAAGGAGAATGGAAAAAGATTTGTATAATGCAGGATTTCCTCCCCTAGAGAACCAAGTCCCCGAACAAGGCGATCAAGTTCCTTCAAAATACAAAGCTTCGGTCATTCCTCTACCCATGATGGATGGAGAGATAAGGTCGGCATTTATGACTTTTTCTCAAGCTATGACTACCAAAGTTCAAGTGGTATCCACTCAAGCTCAAGCAATGGAGGCTTAAGAAAATATGGAAGTTGGACCCCGTGTTCAACAAAATTCTAGTACCATGGCTTCCTGCTTGAGGAATTTAACAAGGATTAACCCTCATATGTTCTATGGGTCGAATTTTAATGAAGATCCCCAAGACATCATTGATAAGGTCTACAAGATTCTTTATACTATGTGGTTTACCTTGAATTAAAATGTTGATCTAACTTCCTATCAACTCAAGGATGTGGCTCAAATATGATATACCCAATGGATAGACAATATGGCCTTGAGAGCGAGTCCTATAACATGGGTGGTATTTAAAAGGGCTTTCCTAGATCGATTCTTTCCTAAGGAGAATAGGGAGGAAAAAGTGGAAGAATTCATCAACCCTTGTGAAGGAAGTATGAGAGTGTAAGTGAACTGCTTGAAGTTCACTAAATTGTGAAAATATGCTCCTTCATTCGTTTCTAATCCAAGGGATGAGATGAGTCGCTTTGTGCTGAGAGTGTCTGATGAAATATTTGAAGAGTATCCTTCGGAGATGCTACATGTATATCTCGCTTGACATTTCATTCTCAACAATTTGTGAAGACTAGACTCAAGAAGGAGATAGGTAGTTTAAAAAGGCCAAGTTTTATGAGGGAGGTACTTCCAAGGGTAGGCCTAAGATTCAAAAGAAGCCTCAGTTCAGGAAGAGGGTCTCCAACCAAGTTACTTCCAATTTCCTTAAGGATAAAAAGGATAGGGTGTCTAACCCTATGTATGAAAAGGGAAGAAGTGGAAATTCACCATGTGACATACCTACTTGTGCAAAGACTGGTTGGAATCATAGGGGTGAATGCTTGGTGGGAATATGATATTTATTTGGGTGTGGCAAGAATGGCCATAATGTTAGGATTTTCCTAATGTGAGGATTCAAGGGCTGGGAGTGATTAAGATCAAGCAAGTTTTCCTACTTTTGATGCTTCAAAAAGAAACTCTTTTTATTCTTTTCGCTATAGGGGTGAGGTAGAAGAGTCCCCAAATTTGGTCACCGGTATGTCACAAGTCTTTTTGATTGATGTGTATGCTTTCATGGATTCCGGTGTTACATTAACATTTGTAACTCCTCCAGTATCTATATATGTTTATGTTCTACATGATATTTTGATTGAACAATTTTCAGTTACAACACCGTTGGGTGACTTTGTTGTGGCTAGGAGAGTCTTTAGGAGTTGTCCTATATCTTTGACCAATGGAGTCACGTGGGTGGATTTGGTGGAGTTTGATATGGTTTATTTTGATGTTATTTTGTAATGGATTTGTTTCATGCTTGTTTTGCTTCCATTGGTTGTCGAACAAGATTGATTAAGTTCAATTATCCTAATGAACATAGAGCGGGAGGGGGTTATCTCAATTCCTAGAAGTCATATCATTTCTTGTCTAAAACCTTGTAAAATGATCTCTTAGGGTTGTCTTTACCATATTCCAAGAGTCAAAGATCTTGAGTTAGTCATTCCTCCAATAGAGTCAATCCCCGTTGTGAGAACTTTCCGGAAGTCTTTGGTATTGACTTGTTACCAGATACGAATCTCATTTCAATCTATCCTTAGAAGATGTCTCCGATTGAGTTGAAAGAGTTAAAGCTTCAACTCCAATACTTATTAGACAAGGGTTTCATTCAACCTAGTAATTCACCATGGGGAGCTCCATTCTTGTTTGTTAAGAAGAAGATGGGTCCCTTAGAATTTGCATGGGCTATCATCAACTCAATAAGGTCACCATTACGAAAATGCATCCTCTCCCTCGGATTGATGACTTGTTTGATCAACTACAAGGGGAAAGCTATTTTGCTAAAATTGACTTGGTCGGGGTATCACCACCTTAGGGTGAGAGGTGAGGATGTACCTAAAAGGGCATTTTGATCTAGGTATGATCCCTATGAGTTCCTAGTAATGTTCTTTCATCTCACGAACGCCCCGGCGGCCTTCATGGACCTTATTAACATGGTGTTTCGAAATTAGCTATACTCCTTTGTGATTGTCTTTATTGATGATATCTTCTCATATTCGAAGAATGTTGGTAAACACATTGACCATTTGAGAGTGGTATTGAAATCCCTTAACAAATATAAACTATTTTTCATGTATAGCAAGTGTTACTTTAAGTTGATATAGGTGGCGTTTCTTGGTAATTATATCTCATGTAAGAGTAGTTTGATCCAAATAAATAGAGGTGGTTAAGAATTGTCCAAGATCATTGACTGAAAACTGACATTAAAAGTTTCTTTTGTTTATATAGGTACTATAGGATGTTTGAGGATTGTTTTGTGTCCATTTATTCTCCTTTGACTACCTTGACTCAAAAGAGTGTGAAATTTGAGTGGTCAGAGGCATGTAAAAGAAACTTCAAACTTTTGATAGATACGACTACCTACGATCCGTTGTTCACTTTGCCAGAGGGTATTTATTGTTTTGTGGTATATTGTGATGCATCCCGAGTTTTTTTGGGTTGTGTCCTTATGAAACATGGGAGAGTTGTAGTATATGACTCTAGACAACTCAAGGTACATCAGAAGAATTATCAAACTCATGCTATTTATTTAACGCCCGTAGAATTTACTATGAAAATATGGAGGCATTACTTGTATGGTGATCATGATGATGTTTATACCAACCATAAGAGTCTTCAATATGTGTTTACTCAAAATGAGATAAATCTTCGACAAAGAAGATGATTGGATCTACCACCCAGGCATGGCCAATGTTGTTGCAAATTTTTGATTTGTATGACCTTTGGAATAGTGTCTCATGTATAATAAGGGAAGAAATACCTACTGAAATATGTTCATGGTCTGCTTCGATTGGGTGTTCTATTGGAAGAATCCCCAAATGGTGGTTTTATAGTACATAATTGTAACACCCTGAAACAAACTGAGGTGAAATAGAGCCTCGTGAGTGTTTCTTGAGTTAATTTTGTTTTAAAATGAATTAATTTACTATTCTTAGTCAGTGTGTGAAGTTAGGAGGTCCAATATCCAATAACGTCCATGACGTTCAAACGGTGTGACATAGATAGCGGTTGTGTGTCTTGATGTATTTGAGTGACATGTTTTTTTAAACCAAAATTAATGTAGGATGTTCGGAAGACCTAGAATACTATTTTAGGGGTTTAATGTATGGGTATGACTCCATCTAGGAATCACGAGGAGCCTTACTAGTGGACCCCAACACTTAGACAAAACATCCCAAAAACAGTGCCCATCGACGAGCAAATCAACGGCCTGTTGACCAGGCGACGTCTCGTAGACCTTGTCCGTTGTGTGGGAAATGAATGCCTGCATGTTTGGGAGTTCCATTCCCAACCAATGACACCCCATCGACCGGTTGTTTGTTGACAAACAACCCGTTGTTTAAGGGTCGTGGATGTTGCCTGCAAAAACAGTTGTTAAGTGGCTTCTTTTGCTTGGGGTGTTTGGTAAATTAACCCCTAGTATTTTAAGAAACTTTGACATTTATTTTAGGGTTATTCAGATATATTTTACTTATTTTAAACCCTAAGACCTAATTTTAGACTTCATTTCCCAAAACTCAAGACCCCTCTCCCATAGAATTCTCTCTCAAATCTCTTTGGAAGATAGAAGTCAATAAGAACATTGAGGGCTCGTTGGGACGTGTTCTTCATAAAAACTAGTTTTTGTCTCTAATATTAGGTATGGTATCCATTCTTGATCCCTCTTCCATTAAAGAAGTCATTTCCAAAAGATTTCAAAAAGGGTTTCCAAACATTATTTTCTCCCATATTTGATTATAACCATTGGTCTTCTTGTAAAATTATTTTAATTATTTAAATGTTTTTACTATAGTATGAATTGATGATTTTACTTTTAAAAATCTAATGAACTCCTGTAAGTGCATATTTCAAACATTTGGTAAGAAATGGATTAAGTGGCTTTGAAGGCCTAATATGTGAAATGAAGATAACTATTGTCTTTTGTTATGTGAAGTTGAATTGGAAGTTTGTCTTAGATTATGCCTAAGTGAAGTATATGTTTATTGTGAAGCATGTAATGTTCGTGAATTGATGAATGTAGGTCTAAAGCATGTATAAAAGCTAATGTGAATAAAATCATGCTTATATGCAGGATGTGCTCACAAGTACACACACACACTTAAATGAATGCATGATGCTAAGTTGACTAAGGAGAGGAGTTTTGGGGTGAACACTCTTCGTGAGTTGAGGTGAAGTGTCGAGTAGCAACGTCACTACATAATGAGAGCTTTCTAAGATAGGTCGGAGGATGAATTTCCTTACTGAGTTTAGATGTGGTGTTCACTTGTTATCCATAACCTATAGTTTAATGTGTTTAGAATCTATGGGGGTTATTTTTAGAACCGAGAGGATATGAAGAATAGGTGGTTACACTTAGTTAGTTGAGATGTTGTATTCCAATATACCTCTTGAGATGAGTACTCCTCGTTAGTAGAGAACGAGTTACTCATGAGCAATATCCTTATCACTTATGTATTCCCCCACATAGGTGTATCTATTGGGGAAGCCATGTAATATCTAAAAAGAATGACCTTACTCTAGGCAAGTGAGGATCCCTCATCCGATAAGGCTTAATTTTTGGATTCCATTTCTAGTTCTCATGGTCTATGTCGGTTAAGATAAATTCCACAAATGAATGTGCAATCTCTTCTAAAGGAGTTGTTGATGTTTTGTTTTTATATTCTTGATTGTTTTACTCATTTTACATGAAATAATACTTTACTAAATTGTTTGTTTTTTAATGTGTTTGCATATGCCATACTTAGTACATTATGTGTACAAACCCCATAATTTTCTATACTTTATATGTATAAGTTCAAGGCTTTTTAGAAGATTCGAAGGTGAAGCTTTTTAAATCTACTCTATCAAGATTTGGTATGTCCTCATATATTTGTGGACATAGTCTATTATTTCCTAGTATTTCTAATAAGACTTATTATGTATTTCTTTGTCAATGTAAAGCCCCGTGTCCCGAAGATATTATGTCATGTCTTAAGTTTTGCTTGTGAAGATAAGATTTCTTAAGTATTTAAGAAAGAATTCCTTTTTATTATTAAATTTCTTGAGAAGTTTTAATCCCACAATACTTCTCATGTCTTATGTAATGAACGATAGTTAAAGGTCTTGTACTAGACCTGAAAAAGTCAAGTAAGCCCTGTTACGAACCGAGGGTTCCACTTAACTTCTAGGGGGCACTTTTGGATCGTGACAAACTTGGTATCAGATCAAAAGGTTATGGGAAATAGTTTAGGATCAAGAAAGTTTCACAAGCAAAATCTAGTAGTATCTTTGTTATTGGTGTGTGTCGCAAAACATCCATGGACAAGAGGCTAATTGATAATAGAAGTTTGACTTTCTTCTCTATTCTAATAAGTTGTCTTAGAGTTGAGTCATATAAGCCGTATTTTTCTCAACCTCTTCTCTTTGTGGTTATAGGACATGAATACGAGGAGATCAACCGCTAGAAAGGAGGAGGAAGGTGTAGCTAATGAGAGGATTTTTCCCCGTGTTGCCAAGTTCCTGTTGGTGTACTATAGGAATAGAGTGAGGAGGTTCCCCTTCAAGAACCTTAAGTGCCTCTGGAACTTCAAAAGCATCAAGTGCCCCAAGTGTCTCCAATGCCTCAAGCTTTTTTTGTTGAAGGATATATGAGTAATGCGGAGTTGAGGGATGCCATAGTGAAGTTGACCCAAATCATGATGGCTCAAGCTCATGTCATCAAAAAATCACTTCTTTCCCAAGCTAACAAACGAGTAGGACCCCAAGCTAATGTTACTACACCCTCTTTTAGAATTCGGGATTTCAGGGGGATGAACCCTCAAACTTTCCATAACACTAAGGTGGATGAAGATCCACATGTGTTCATAATGAGGTTTTCAAAGTGGTAGATGATATGGGTCTGACCCCTTGGAAGATGGCGGAGTTAGTTGGGTAAAAACTCAATGATGTGGCTCAAGTGTTGTTTGAGCAATGGAGGAGTGAGAGACCCCTTGAAAGATGGTAGGTTGATTATAAAGAATTCAAAGAAGATTTCCTATAATGGTTCTTTCCCCTAGAGTGTAGGGAGAAGAAGATGGTTGAATTCATGAACCTTCATCAAGGGGGAATGATTGTGCAAGAGTACTCTCTAAAATTCACCCAACTCTCTAAGTATGCCCCAACCATGGTAGCCAACCCTAGGGATAGGATGAGCAAATTTGTGATGGGGGTGTCTAGCTTGGTGGATAAAGAGTGTCGTATAACAATGCTTCATAATGACATGGATATCTCTAGGCTCATGGCCTATGCACAACAGATTGAGGAGTACAAAATTAGGGAAACAAGAATTTTTATCACCAATATTCTTCCATAGGAAACAGGGATAGGGCTCCCAACAAAAATTCCCAAGGTGGTGGCAATTCTTTTGAAAGGAGCAGGTTCCCTACTATTGGGAAGAAACATTTGGTCGGTGTATTTCTGGAACGGATAGTTTTTTTGCATGTGGTAATAAGGGATAAAAGATGAGGTATTTCCGTAACATAAAATAAAGAGAGAAAGAGGTTAATCAAGCTTCCCCAGATCCTTATGCTCCAAAGAAGAACCCTTCCTATGGGATGGGAGCTAGGAAGGATAACTAATTCAGTGTTGATGGTTTTGGTATGTCTTAAATCTTTATGATTGTTTTTATGTTATGAAATGAGTTCATATGATTTTACAGTTCATAGGATCATGTTATCTTCATGAATTACTCAAAGAATGAAATTTTTAAATTTATGGTATGTTTGGCAGTGTTACAATGAATGTTCACAGTGAAAATTTTGCAATTTGAGAAAATTTTGCCTTTATTTAATTGAAGTTTCCAAGTGTGTAAGAGTTTTTTATACGAGCATGCTTATTTTTTGAGAAGGTAGTTCCTCCATAAAATAAGATTAAGGGTGAGTTTTGAAGTTTGTGAAATTTTGCTAAAAGTTTTTATGTTGCTAGTGTTTGAATGTGTGAAATAATGCTCCTTGCTAGTTGATGATTTGATTTTGAGTGTTTGAGACTTGATTTTAATGTGTTCTGTGATGTTAAGTTAGTCATTTTGTTCTTGATGTTTAAGTGTCATTCGAGAATGGATGTTATTCTAAGAGGGAGAGAATGTAACCCCCTAAAACGAACAAAGGTGAATTAGAGATTCTTGAGTTTTTCTTGAGTTAATTTTATTTTAAAGTGATTTAATTTAGTTTTATTAGGAAGTGTGTGATGTTTGTTTATTTTTGGAGGTCAAACGTCCAAGAAAATCCATGACATTCAGAAGGTGTGCCTTAGGTAGCATTTGTTTGTCTTGATGTGTTTGAGAGAGTTTTAGGTGTTCCTTCTAACCAAAATAGATGTGGGATGTTCCTAAGGCCTAGAATACTATGTTTAGGGGTTTAAAATTAAGGTACGACTCATTTTAGGACCCACGAGGGTCCCTTGAAGAGGACCCCAACACTTAAACAAAACTGCCCAAAATAGTGCCCATCAGCGAGCCAATCGACAGCCAGTTGACCAGTCGACGACTCGTGGACCTTGTCCGTCGTTTAGGGAATGAAAGACTGCAAGTTTGGGAGTTGAAGTACCAACAAACGACAACCCATCGAAAGGTCGTTTCTTACAAATGGCCCATCATATGAGGGTCGTGGAGGCTGCCTACAAAAAAAGTTGTAAAGTGGCTTCCTCGACTTGTGGTATTTGGTAATTTTGGTAAATTAACCTCAAGTGTTCTAAGTACCTTGGACATATTTTTTTTGTTTATTTATATATATTAAAGTATTTCAAAACCTATGACCTAATTTTAGAGTTCATTTACTTAAACCCAAAAGGCCTCTCCCTTAGAATTCTCTCTCAAATCTTTTTGAAAGATAGAAGTCGAAGAACTTGGATGGATGGTTGGGACACGTTATTAATAAAAAATCAGTGGTTTTTCTTGAATATTAGGTATGATATCTATCCTTGAACCCTCTTCTATTGAAGGAGTCATTTCCAAAAGATTTCAAAAAGGGTTTTCTAACTCTATTTTCTTCTATCTTTGATTTTCAACATGGGTCTTCCTGTAAAAGTTTTTTAATGATTTAAATGTCCTTATTCTAGTATGAATTGACGATTTTAATTTAAAAACCTAATTAACTAATGTATATGAATATTTCTAACTTTTTGTAAGAAATGGGTTAAATAAGAATGTTTGTGTAGGGTATGAACTTTGGTTTTCTTATGTTGTTGTTTTGGGTTAGCTTCTTCCCAAAGGGACTTAGTATGCTTGAATATTAAGAAATTTATTATAGTTGGTGATGGATTTATTATATGATGAGTTTCTTATATTGTGTAATTCTTATGATAAATTTCTCTATAGTGGTATGGTCCACCTTCTTGGTGGCGGCGTACATATGATTAACTTGATTTTACTTAGTATGTTTTGTGAGTGTGTCTTTAAATTCCTATTATGTGAAATTAAGTTAAAATAAATATATGTTTTGTGTTGTGTTTTGTGAAGTTAAATTGCATGTTTGGCTTAGATTGTGCCTAAGTAAAATATATGATTTTTGTGAAGCATGTAAAGTGCGTGAATTGATGAATGTCGGTCTAAATCATGTATAGAAGCTAATGTGAATGAAATGATACTTATATGCAAGATGTGATAACAATTACACACACTTACTTAAATGAATGCATGAAGCTAAGTTAAGTAAGTAGAGGAGTTTTGGGGTGAACACTCTTCTTGAGTTGAGATGAATTGTCTAGTAACAATCTCACTACATCCTTAGATTTTTCAAAGATATGTCGGAGAATGAATTCCCTTCATGAGTTGAGATGTTGTGTTCACTTGTTATTCTTAACCTATAGTTTAATGTGTTTAGAATTTGTGGGGGAAATGTCTAGCACCGAGAGGATATGAGGAAGAGGTGGTTACACTTCGTGAGTTGAGATGTTGTATTCCAATTTACCTCTTGAGATGAGTACTCCTCGTTAGTAGAGAATGAGTTACTTAGTAGCAATCTCTTTATCCATTAACTATGCGCCCGCATAAGTGTAACTATTAGGAAAGCAATGTAAAATCTAACAAGAATGACCTTACTCTAGGCTAGTGAGGATCCCTTATCTGATAGGGTTTAATATCGGGATTCCATGTTTATTTCTTATGGTCTATGTTCGTTAAGCTAATTCCCATTACGAAACGAATGTGCTATGTCTTCTAAAGGAGTGTTTTACACAGTGTAGGTAGTCAAATGGGACACTATTTATCCACTGCACTAGTTAGGCAATCTGAAATTGGAGTTTTGTTTAGTCTTATTTGAATTTAATGAACTAAGTCTCCTAAAAGAACGTACTACTTAGGGTAGGTGGTGGGATTGGGACCGTATCTATCCTTTGCACTAGCTAGGACCTTTCAAAAGGGGAATCTTGGTGACAAGTCTTCTAAAATAATGTACTACATAGGGTAGGTATGGGACGCTATGTACTCATTACACAAAGTAGGCATTCTGAAAGAGAATTCTTGGTGTTGTTGCTGGGTGTTCTTCTATTGTATTTCCATTGAGTGTGTGATTGTTATCCCGAGGTGAGTATGTCGATCAGGAAGGAAGTCTTGACGGTCACTTTTGTGTGTATTGAAGGAGGCATATTAGTACTCTCATCGTGTCTTACCTTAGTGAGTCTTAGGATGACCTTTCAAGGGAATCTCCGATGGAAATGATGCTTATGCTTCATTTTCAATACTTTCGAACTTCACCACCTTGGAGTCTTATAATTAAATGTGATTTTCAACTTGAGCTTAATGTAAAGTTTAGAAAGTTTACTATAATGTTTTCTTTGGGTCTAAAATTATGGAAATTCTTCTCTTAGTATTAAATTATGATTCTTATGATGTTGTGCTTTTATATTCTTGAATATTTTTACTTATTTTGCGTGAAATGTTATTTTACTAAAATGTCCCTTTTCACATATTTTTTCATATGAAATACTTAGTACATTGCTTGTCTAACCCCATACTTTTCTATAACCTATCAGTATAGGTTAAAGGCTTTTGGGAAGATTTGAAGGTGAAGCTTGGGGAATCTACTCTCTTAAGAGTAGGTATGTCATAACATATTCGAGGATATAGTCTATTGTTTCCTAGTTTTATTATTAGGACTTATTATGTATTTCATTTTAGATGTAAAGGGACGTGTCCCTAAGACATTATTTTGTGTCTTAAGTTTGTCTTGTGGTGATGATATTTCTCAAAGTATTTATGATATATTTCCTTTTTATTATTAAATGTCTTGAAAAGTATTAATTTAGCACAACTTGTAAATTCTTATATAATGAACGATAGCTAAAGTAATTTTACATGACCTCAAAGGGTCAAGTACGTCCATTCAGGAACCGAGGGTTCCTCTTAACTTCTAGGGGGTACTTTCGGGTTGTGACAATAATAACTCTGAGTAATCATTATTGATTGAAGTGAATTCTAAGCAACATCTTTACCCAATATTGATTTATTTGAAGATATGGGTACTTCGAAACTTAAATGAGTCATTCTTCCAAGAGGGGATGGTGTTCTTAGGTACAAAGGTATATTGTGTGTACTGGATGTTGATGATTTGAGGGGAAAGTTTTCAGAAGAATCTCATGGTTCCCAATATTCTTTTCATCCAGGTGATACAAAAATGTATCGTGACCTTATAGAGGTATATTTGTGGAATGGTTTGAAATGGGACATAGTGGAGTTTGTATCTAAGTGTCAAAATTGCAAACAAATAAAAATCGAGCTTCTAAATCCTTTTGGTGTAATCCAAGAAATGGGTTTTCCTACATGGAAGTGGAAAGAAATTAATATGGACTTTGTTATTGGATTGCGTCGAACCCGTAAGCAAAATGACTCAATTTGGGTTATAGTGGATAGATTGACAAAATCTTCTCACTTCATCGACATTAATTCTAATTATACATCGGAGGATCATTCAAGGGTATATATTGTTGATATTGTGATTCTTCATGAGATACCTTTGTCGATCATATCGGATAGAGGTGCTCAATTCACTTCTCATTTTTGGAGGTCTTTTAGAAAATGGTTGGGTACTCAAGTAAAGCATAGCAACGTTTTTTATCCCAAGATAGATGTCAAGCGGAGAGTACTATTGAATCCATAGAAGTGATCTTTTGTGATAGATTTCAAAGAGAATTACCATTGATTGAGTTCCCCTGTATGAATAGCTATCGTACGAGTATTTCCATGGAATCATTTGAAGCACTCAATGGAAGGGTATGTAGGTCTCCTCTTAGGTTGTAAGAGGTTGGTGAGTCTTCACTCCTTGGTTTTGAAATAAAATATGATGCTATAAAGATTATTCGGGTTATAAGGGATAGGTTGAAAACAACCTATACGAGGAAAAAGTCTTACGCAAACAATAGAAGAAGAGATCTAAAATTTGATATAGATGATGTGGTGTATTTGAAGATTTAACCTATGAAAAGAGTGATTAGATTCGGCAAAAAGGGGAAGTAAAGTCCACGGTAAGTGAGTCCCTATTACATTTGGCAACGGGTTCGAAAGGTTGCATACGAGTTGAGGCTACCTATTGAACTAGCATTGGTTCATCTTTTATTTCATGTATCCATGCTAAAAATGTATATTAGTGATGATCCCGTATCCATTCTTCATATTTAAGGGTTAGGTGTGGATGAGAGCTTTTCCTATGAAGATGTTTCGATGGAAATTTTAGATCGTCAAGTCAAAAAGTTGAGGAAGAAAGAGGTGGCCTCCATAAAATTCCTATAGAGAAACACCATAGATTAGGGAGCAACATGGGAGACCGAGGCAGACATGAAGTCCCTTTATCCTTATCTTTCTCCTCAAAATTATAGAAAAATTTAAGGTTAGTAATAACCGTCTTGAAAATAATGAATAAATTTGAATTTGACTTGTTTTACTAAAATGTATATAATTATGATAAATGGATGCATGGTAAATGAGTTTTTATTTGAAAATGCTCTTTTTCTTAAATTGCACCTACTTGTGTTTTTTCTATTGTTGCCTTCATGAAATAGTATTGAACATGTTAATATGTTTGAAAGAAGTTTTGGCATAAGTGACTTTATGATAATGTTGACTTCATGTTTATATAGAGAAAGTAGTTCCTCATGTTGTGAAGTTGATCTCTTATACGTGATAAATTGTTATTTGAGTTTCTATGTGTAACTCATGTTTTTATATGTTGTGGTAGGTTGGGCTGCTAGTCTTGAGTCATCCTCTCCCTATAAAAAAGATTTTATTGTTATTCGGGAACGAATGTTCCTAATGGGGGATAATGTAACACTTTGGAAGTCGAAGACCTTATCTAGAGCCACACATGAAGCTCTATGAATTACACAACTGTTTGAAGGCATAAAATATTGTATTTGAAACAATTAGGAAGTGTTATAGTCAAAACGTCAAGAAACGTCCATGACTCTGCTGAATTGTGAAATGTACACTAGTGTGTCGTGGAATGATTCTTGTGGTTTAAATAGTCAGAAATTAATAGAAATTAGTAAAAAGGTGTTAAAATGTTATTGGAGTATGTTTAGTGTCTAAACGTTTGGGTACAACTCCAAAGAACCACCCTAAGGGTCCGTGGGAGGTCCCTTCCAATTGACCCAAAACGTTGTCTTTTGACAGTGCACACCTACGAGCCAAACGACGGGCCATCATTTGATCAACGAGCCATTGATAGATCCGTAGTTGAACACTAAACGATTTTCAAAAATTCCCCAAAATTTTAGTCACTAACCCAATCGACGCCTTGCAAATACGGTGGCATCGGCTGACTTACGGACCATAGGTCAAGTTCTCGTTGGTTGGGTCTGTTTTTTACTGCCTAATTTTAACTTGAGGAAATGAATTAGTTAGTCGGTCAGTTAATTAATTAAGGGTTAAGGTTGTGTAATTTTGTTAATTAAGGTACATATAACACCTAAACCTAATTTAACAAACCAACACCCTACAATTCCCAAACTAAAATCTCCGTACCTTCTCTCTACTTTCTTTCTATTTACACAAAGAACATTATTTAAGACAAGGTTTAAGGGAATTAGGTCTTCCAGAATTCGAATTTCTCTACATCAATCTTTAAGGATTATTACGTTACGGGAACTCTTAACTCTTGGGATCTCTTTCCCAAGAGGCTCCTTCAAATTGATTTCAAAAGATGTCAAAAACATGGGTTTCCTTCTTATTCTTAAATTGATCTTTCAAATTGAACTATTATTTCAAAAAAAAATTAATTATTAATGATAGAATATGATTTTTTTTAAAGTATAATTGTAGTAGTTCTTGATCATTGCCTTAGTTTGTGATTAATTGGATCCTATACCCTAACCCTAGTTATGAATTGGAGTTGAAGATGATTCGAGTTGATAGGATTGGTTATGTTATTGTTCAATTCATTATATTATGATGATTATGAGTAAGTTCTTTTATAATTGTAATGAATTGATGGTAAGATGTTGAAGAAGTCTTTTGAAGGTGAATTGGTAAAACATTGTGATTTTGAATCCTTATATCAATTGTGATCATTTATACTTGATTATGATGTTCACTTGAGGTATTAGATGTTATTAGATTCGTTAGGTGATATAATGATGAATGTAATTGAAACTTCATGATTGTATGAATAGTTTGATTCTGATTAAGGTATGATGATATAAGGTTTAATATGAATTACTTATGTGCCTTGCTATGATATGATGATGATAGTGTGTTAATCTCATAAATTGAAGGTTGTAATGAAAGGACATTCTCATACAATACCTAATGAACTAATGACTTTGAATATACAAGGGTTTAGTTTCCTATGGCCTATATTGAGTTGTGATGATTAAGAATGACTTAAAGACATTTCAAAAAGGGATATTATTTTAGCACCGAGTGAACAATTTATGAGAGGTGTCCCTTCCCAATGGTGTAAGTTAGGTTAACATTGGTTCTCATTAGTTAGATAGTACAATGCTATTGTTCATAAATATGATCTCTAGTATGTCTCATAGTTCTTGAACTATTTTGGCCCCATAGGAATACTAGCTAGTGGATCAACCTAGCAAGCTATGTTAATGTTTTTGTCCTACCTTGCTAGGTAAGACCATCTTTTTTCGGTGTAGGATTTCATGACACTAGATTCCATTTTTCCCGAAAGTAAAATGAATGTAATATAATGAACTCTAATTAGGATTACTTAAAGGGGTTCTTCTAAGTATAAATAGAAGTATTACACTTTACCTATGAATTGAACTAGATGTCCTTGAGGGAAGTGATAGGAGGATGTTCTTATATTCTTAAGACTTTAATAATATGCATATGTTGTCTTTACATATTGATAATCCTATATGATGTTAGTTTTACTTATGAACATGTTGCTAGTCACTATTGCGATTTAAGATAATGACTACTCATGATACTATGTTATGTGAATTTGTGCATTATTTATGATCTCTTTCCTTGTTTTCTTGACTATGTGGGGATATGGGAATTTATATAGACATTGCACTTGTCGGCTTGGGAAGGGGTTGTGAGTAAGGGTCTTGTATGATATATTCATATCAACTCTTGTACATACTTTGTTATGATGTTGGCATTGCTTTGGTTATATGATTTTTATATGCTAATATTCATGTGATATTACATTATGTTGATGGAATTCATGTTGAATTGAAATTATTATGATATTGATCGTATTTTTTATATGGAATTTGTATTGAGTTTTGTTGTGGCTAGTGTCTAATTGTGCATTAAAGCTTCTAAAAGTGCTTTATCATGATTTTGATCTAAATTTCCTTTTAAGTGAGATTTCCATGTTTTATGTGCATATGTTTCCATGCTTAATAAAAGTGGATGTACTAACCCATATTGTTTTCCTTTTCCCAAAACAATTTAGGTTCCGGTTGTTGAGGTATCAAGGACAATGTGTAAAAAGAATTGGATAACTTTCCCAAGTTGATTTGCAAATCCTCAATATTCAAGTATAGTGCCTTCTATCTAGCCTAGTTGGATTTGCAATAGTCTAAATACACTCTTTCTCTCTTATTCTTAAAGATATTGTTGTAATCCCTATGAGGCAACTATTAATTTTTATTAAGGGCTATGCCTTAATGTTCTAGTAATTTTATATGGTTTAATGTAAGATGGTGTATTAGACTAAATTCTTTTGTGTTATAGGTATTGTCTAAAAAAGAAGCCTATATAAGCTACCTATTCGAGGAGTCTAAGTAAACTACCTATGTAGTAAGTGAGAGGTCTATGTAAACCTCAATATATAAAAAAAAATTTTAACGGATTTTAACCTATGAAAAGTTATGACGAATTCCAAGAGGCTAGTCATAGTACCCTCCAAGGATGACCGATTACATCTATGGGGTACTCCGCGGTCATGAAAAAATTCGTATCAGATCATGAGGTTGAAATAATCTTAGGGTGTATGTCTCACTAAACTACTTTAAAAAGGAGTTTTGTTCATGGGTGTGAAGCTCGTCACACTTATGAATGAGAGGCTATGTGATGCTTAGGAACTCTCACTTATTGGTAATCTTGAAAGTCGTGCTTATAAGTGGTAACTCTATGTGTCCTTTTTCTTATCATACTTTTCTTGTAGATATAAGAGATAAATACTAGAAGGACGGCTGCAAGGAGAATGGAGGAAGATTTGGGTAATGCGGAAGTTCCTTCCTTAGAGAAACAAGTCCATATACAAGGATATAAAGTTCCCCTACAAGACCATGCTTTGGTCATTCGTCCATCTATGACGCATGAAAAGATAAGTTTGGAATTTGTGACTTCGGCTCAAGCTATGACCAACAAATCTCAAGCGGTATGCACTTAAGCTCAAGCCATGGCGGCTCAAGCAGATATTGAGATTGGATCCCGTGGTTAACAAAATTCTAGTACCAAGGCTCCCCGGTTGAGGGACTTCATTAGGATGAACCCTCCTATGTTCTATGGGTCGTAAGTGAATGATGAACTCATGGATGTAGATAAAATATGGTACACCCAATGGAGAGACAATAGTACCTTGAGAGCGTGTCCTATCGCTTGGGAGGTGTTTAGATGGGATTTTCTTTATCAGTTCTTTCTAGGGAGAACTGGAAGGCAAAAGTGGACGAATTCATTAACTTTCATCAAGAAGGTATAAGTGTGAAAGAGTACTCCTTTCATTTTACCAAATATTCAAAATATTCTCCTTCCATTATATCTAATTCTAGGTATGAGATGAGTCGCTTGGTGACGGGAGTGTCCGATTACTTAGTTGAAGAGAGTTGTTCGGTGATGCTACATGAAAAAATGGATATATATCTCGTATGATGGTTCATGCTCAACAAGTTGAGGAGACTAGGATCAAGAGCGAGAATCGGGAGTTTAAAAGGTCCAAGTCTTATAAACAAAGTACTTCCAACAGTAGGCCTTATATTCAACAAAAGTCTAGGTTCAATAATATGGTCTCTGACAAAATCTCTTACAATTTACCTAAGGCTAAGAGGGATAGGATTTTTAAACCTATGTCTCAAAAGGCAAGAAGTATAAATTCAGCAGGTGACAAACCTACTTGTCAAAAGTGTGGTAAGAAGAATAGAGGTGAGTGTTTGGTGGGAATGGGAAATTTTTTTGGGTGTGGCAAAAATAGACATAAGGTTAATTATTTTACTAATGTAAGGACTAAAGATAAGGGTTGTTGCCAAGATCAAGCAAGTTGTCCTAGTTCTGATTCTCCAAAGAGGAACAAGTTTTACGCTCTCTACTCAAGGGGAGAGCAAGAAGATCTCTCGATGTGGTCACCTTTATGTTACTGTAATATTCAAAAGTCTAAATCCTAATATAGAGCCTAAAATGGGATTATAAGATTTGAAAAACTTTTTAAAGTCAATTATGAAGTATAGAAGTCATTAAGGATGTTTTAGAATCAAAACGTCAAGAAACGTCTCTGACGTTCGAAAACTAGTTCAAGAGGTGATAGTGAGCCTTATTTTATTTGACCAAATGATATTTTTGAAAAGGTTTTTAAAATTTATTATATTTATAAAAATTAGAAACATCGGGGTACAACTTCCCAAGAATCAACCAAAGGGTCCTTTATGAGGACCCTTCTTGTTTTGCTAAAGGTTGTCAAAATATAGTGCCATCGAATGTTGCCAACTAACGAAGCATAGGACAATTTAAGAGGCAAGTCTCAGACCAAAACTAAGGATGCGCAACACAGAGGGAGCCTTGTCCGTCGATGGACCTACGACCCGTAGGTCGGGGTCTTGTGCGTCTGGTCATTGTTTTGCTACCACATTTTAGGTTAGTTAAAATAATTAATTAGGTGTTTAGTTAATTAGTTGTGGGTTAAGGGAGGTATGACTAAGTTACTTAATTACCTATATGAAGACCCTATCATAATTAATTAAAGCCAACTCTCATAATTCCTAAAACCCAATTGCTCTTCCTTCTCTCTTCTTTCTCTCTCTCGGATGGAAGAACTCCATTGAAGTCTATGACAAGATATAAGGGATGAAATATAGGGTCTTATCTCCATAAATATTCATAAATTAACAAGGTATGAGATTACTTTCACATTTTGGATTCTTTTCCCGTAAGGGTTCTTTCAAAAATGGTTTCAAAAATAAGAGTTAAAGTAGATTTGATGCTATTATGAAATTGAATCTTCTTAGTGGGTTTTTATGATTTATTTATATAATTGTGAGTATAATATGATGTATTGTAATTAAATTATGCTATTTCTTTATTAATTAACGTAGGTTGTGAAGTAGATCATGAATTTGACCTAAGTCTCTAACCGTAGGCTAAGAACTAGTGATGATTTTATTTGTAGTGATTCAATTTACATCATGATTGTGTTATTTTATATTGTGTGAAATTATTACACCCCCTGTTGGGTTGAATTGGATGGTTCATGGTAAAGCTTTGATGATGGCATGTGAAAGATATTGTGGTAAGTATTGTAATCTCAAACCTTTACTTCAAGTAGGATTAGTTATGTTTATTGATGAAGTGATATCGAGGAATACCTTATAATAAGATTGATTAGGTTTGGTATTATATTGAATTGAAATTTCATGATAATCTGATTGTGAGATTATGCTTAAGATGTAATGATATTAGGTTTGTGATGAAGTACATATGGGACTTACCATGATATAATGATGTTAATGTGCTAATATCACTTATGAGGTTTGTAATGAAAGGTGTTATGGTTGAATTCCTATTGAACTTTAACATTGACTATATATGGGGTAAACCCTATAATCTAATCTAAGATATGATTACTAATAAAAGACATTTCTAAAAGGGCGCTAACTTAGCACCGAGTGAACTAGTAGTGAGGAGTATCCCTTCTCACATAGGGAAGGTAGGATAACTAATGTACATGAGATTGGATACTATAATGCATGTAGCATAAAAAGGGTCCCAACTATATCTCCTAGTTCTTGAACGATGTTTCCCCCATAGGAATAATAGTTAGTGGATTCATATAGATGCTATATTCATGTTTTTGTACTATCTTGGTAAGTAGTCCTCCTTCTTTCGGTGTAGGGTTCCATGACACCAGATTCTACATTGGCTTATGTGGTCTATATCAGTTAAGTCAACACTAACTATGGCGACTTAAAATGTTTCAATTACCCTAGGTAGGGGTATGGTACTCTACTATGCCTTGCACTACTTTGCCTTAGGGAAAGCCTTAGGAGGTTTTTCATATGTTCTATAATGTGTATGTTATGTATATATTTACTTTATATGTTATTGATTCTATATGATGTTAGTTTCACTTATGATAATTTTGTTGGTATGTATTTCTAAATTATTATTGTGGTTACTCTCTGTGTTATGTTATGTGAAGTTAGACATTACTTATGGCCCTTTATCTTAGTTTACATGATTAATTGAGGTTATGGTGCTTTCCTTGGTCATTGCACTTTTAGACTTGATGATGGGTTATGGGTAAGGGTCTAGTATGTGTTGAAATATTATGAAGTTCTTATATATGTTTTGGGGTTATAATGTGATGTAGACGTTTGTTTGCTATACATATATTTATTTGACTTTTATTGGTTGTCTTGTGTTGAATACGATATTGTATTGAGGATTATGTGGTAATTGATTCATATGATTCTTAATTAAGCATAAAGGTGGGATTTTATAGTAATTTAGCATATCATTACAAATTTACCTTTTTAAAGCATGATTCTTATATTGTGTGTGCATATGGTCCTATACTTAGTACAAGTAATGTGCTAACCCTGTTTCTCCATTTTCCCTAACAATATAGGTTTTTTTTGTTGAATGATTCGTGTGACATTGGAAGAAGACTTGGATCCTCATTCTCTTTGTTTGGTAGGTCCTCACAAATCGAGGACAATGCCACTTTCTAGGATTGGATGCTTATTAGTCATAGAGACACTTTGTTCATTCTCTTTCATTGAGTGTTATAATTGTATGGCCAATATGTGGCTTTAGTATTGATGTATGGGCTATGCATAATTTTTATACTCTTTTTTAGATGGTTTAATATGAAACATCCATTTTAAGACTATGTTATGTATCTTATATATGTGTTCCATAAAAATAGAAGACTATGTATTTTTCTTATACGAAGGGTCTATGCATACTCGATATGAATATATTATGTGTAAGCGAGAGGTCTAAGTAAACCTCAAGAACTAGTATAGATGAGAAATTCTAAATTTTTTGCATTTTTAAACTATGAATGTAATGATGAATACTAAGACGCTATTATTAGTCCTCTTCAAGGACGACGATGCCGGTTGTGTCTGTTGGGTTCTTCCCGGACATGACAAACTTTGGTATCAGAGCACTAGGTTGAATATCCCTAGAAATGATGTCTCATTGAACCACATCTATGTAGATTCTTATTCATAATTGTGAAGAACACCACACTTATGAATGAGAGGATATATGATGCTTAGAAACTATCTTCTTATTGTATTCCTATGTCATGTCTCTAGAGTGTTATTATGTGTTTTCATCTAAACATTTTATTGTTGTTATAGGTATGAATACTTGAAGAGAAACATCTAGAAGGGCTTAGGAAGATATGGAAAATGTGGGAGCTCATGACAACCAAGTGCCTTCATAAGACAACCAAGTGCCTCCCCTTGAAAAAGTAACTATGGGTTATCAAGTTCCAGATGTTCCTCCACCGATGATTGATAGGGATATAAGACAGCCTTTCCTGCTTTAGCCTAAGCCATAACCTCTCAAGAATTTCGTTACTTCTCAAGTTCAAGTTGTGATGTACCAAATGAATAGGGAGGTTGTACATCTTGTGCCACAACATGCTAACTCTATGGCCTCTCATTTGTGAGACTTTACAAGAATGAACCCACCTTTGTTCTTCGGGTCGAGGCCTGATAAGGAACCTCAAGATTCCCTTGATGAGATCTATAAGATCCTCTATGATATTGATGTGACCTCAATTGAGAAGGAGGAGTTGGTGTCATATAAACTCAAAGATAAGGCACAAACTTGGTACATGCAATGAAAGGATAGCAGGGCCCTAAGGGGTAGTCTGGTGACTTGGGAGATCTTCAATAGGCTTTATTCATAGGTTTTATCCTAGAGATATAAGGTAAGCTTAGGCGGAAAAATTCATCAACATTCGTCAAGGAGGTATTATTTAACTTGACTATTACTTGAAATCCACTAAATTTTCAAAGTGTGCTCCATCCTTGTTATCAAACACAAAGGAAGATATGAGTCATTTTCTTATGGAGGTGTTCGATGATTTGGTGGAACAATGTAATTTGTCTATTTCTAATGATAATATGAATATCTATCATCTCATAGTTTATGCTCAATAAGTTGAAGAAACATGGTTATGAAAAAAGAGTACAAAGGCCAGAGGTTCAAGTCTTATGAAGGTGGATCCTCTAAGGGTAGGATTCAAATTCAAGACAAACCTAGGTTTAAAAAGATGCTTTATAGTAAAGTTCCTACCAAATTTCCCAAGGCTCATGATGGTAGGGTATCTAACCCTAAGTCTCAAAAGGGAAGAGGTACTAGCTCACTGAGAAAGAAGCCAACTTTTAGAGACTGTGGCAAGAAATATTATGGTGATTGCCTTGTTCAGAAGGACAATTTCTTTGGGTGTGTCAACAGTGGCCGCAAGGTTAAGGATTGTACAAATTTTAAGGTGAAAGTCAAAAGAAGTTTGTAACCTCAAGATCGTGGTTCTAATGTGGATGCTCGAACGAAGAATCGCTTTTATGCTCTTCGTTGTAGGGGTGAACAAGACAGTACTCCCAATATGGTGAACATTGTGTTACAAGTCTTCTCTATTGATGTTTATGCTTTATTTGATCTTGGTGCTACATTTTCTTTTGTTACTCCCTTAGTACATAGAAAGTTTAACATTTTACTCGATATCCTAAATGAACCTTTCATGGTAGCTACCCTAGTAGTTGAGTCAGTTCTTGCAAAGAGGGTAAATAGAAATTTTACAATAATGTTTCCCAATAGAGTTACTCATGTTGAATTAGTATAACTTGATCTCATCAATTTTGATGTCATTTTTTCTATGTATTGGCTACATGATTGTTTTGCTTCCATTGAATCTATAACAACAATTGTTTAAGTTCAATTTTCCAAATAAAACCCATTTTACAGTGGAAGGGGGGAAATTCTATTCCTAGAGGTCGTATCTTCTCTTTTCTTGAGCCTTGTAAAATGATCTCAAAAAGGTGTTTATGCCACATTGTAAAAGTCAATGATTTAGACTCCGAAATTCCACTCATTGAGTTAGTCATCATAGTAAGAGAGTTTCTGGAGGTCTTTCTTAATGATGTTCCCGTAATACTTCCCGAACGGGAAATTTATTTTTTTAATGACCTGCTATTGGATACCAATCCCATTTAAATTCCTCCATTTGGATTGGCTTTTTCTGAATTGAAAGAATTGAAGGCTCAAATCAAGGACTTACTAGACAAAAGACTTCATTAGATCTAGTCTTTCTCCATAGGGTGCTCAGGTTTTGCTTGTGAAAAAGAAGGTTGGTTCCTTAGAATGTTCCTTGATTATTGCCAACTCAATAAAGTAACTATTAAAAACAAGTATCATCTCCCTTTGATTGATGACTTGTTTGATGTACTTCAAGGGGTGAGCTATTTGTCTAAGATTAACTTAAGATCGGGGTATCACCAACGTAGGGTGAGAGGTGAGGATATATAAAAAATGCCATTCTAAATTAGATATAGTCACTATGAGTTCTTAGTAATGTCCTTTGCTCTCAATAATGACTCAGCGACATTTATGGATCTTATGAACAAGGTGTTTCTAAGTTACTTAGATTCATTTGTCATTTTATTCATTGAAGACATCCAGGTTTATTCGTAAAATAAGGCTGAACACATATACCATTTAAGAATGGTGTTACTAATGCTTTAGAAGAATCAACTATTTTCCACGTATAGCAAATGTGAGTTTTGGTTGCGGTCAGTGGAATTTCATGGTCATATCATCTCTAGTGAGGGAGTTGAGGTTGATCAAAACAAAACTGAAGTGGTCGAGAATTGTCCTATACCATTGACTCCAACCGACATTAAAAGTTTTTTGGATCTAGCGGGATACTATAGCATGTTTGTGGATGGTTTTGCATGTATTGCATCTCCTTTGTCTACATTAACCCGAAAAAGTTAAATTTGAGTGATCGGAGGCATGTGAAAAATTCTTCAAAATCATGAAAGAGTGGCTTACCTCCGCTTTGTTCTTGAATTTAATGCAGGTTACCAAGGGCTTCGTTGTATATTATAATGCATTCTAAGTGGGCTTAGGGTCTGTCTTTATGCAACATAGAAAAGTATTGACTTATGTTTCTAGAAGACTTTAGGCGCATGAGAACAATTATCCAACTCATGATCTTGAATTAGAGGAAGTGGAATTTTCCTTGAAAATATGGAGGAATTATTTGTAGTGTCCATGTTGATGTGTATACCAGCCACAAGAGAATTCAATATCTGTTAAATTAAAAAGAGTTGATTCTCCGACAAAGAAGGTGGTTGGAATTATTAAAAGATTACGACATGAGTGTTCTCTACCATCCCGACAAGGTGAATTGGTTGCGGATTCTCTAAGTAGTATGCCCATGGGTAGTGTGTCTCATATAGATGAAATCAAGAAAAACCTAGTGATAGATGTTTATAGGTTTGCAAGATTGGATGTTAGATTGGAAGATTCTCCACATAGTGGTTTTATAGTCCATGATAACTCCAAATCATCTTTGGTGGTTGAGGTGATGTCTAAGTAACACCTTGATCTACCATTCATGGAGATGAAGGATTCACTTAAGCTTAATGAGTCATTCTCCTTGGGAGAATGGTGTGGTTGAGGTATCAAGGATGATTGTGTGTACCCAATTTCCATGATTTGAGAAATCGGATTATTGAGGCAGCTCATGGTTCCCGTTTTTCAATTGATTTTGGTTCTACAAATATTTATCATGACCTTAGAGATGTTTTTTGGTGGAAAGGCTTAAAAAGGAACATAGCGAAATTTGTTGTAAAATGTCCAAATTGCCAACAAGTTAAAGCCTAACACGAAAAGTCGGTTGGGTTACTTCAAGAAATACAAGTTCCCACTAGGAAGTGGGAAGATATTAATACGGATTTCATAGTTGGTTATCCTCTCACACAAAAGCAACATGACTCCATACGGGTGGTGGTGAATAGTTTTACCAAATCTTCTCATTTTATTCCAATCAAGTCCACTTACTCGGCAAAGGATTATGCAAGGATCTTCATAGGTGAGATTTTATGCCTCCATGGTATTCTGTTATTCATCATATCGGATAGGTGTGCACAATTCATATCTATGTTATGGAGGTCCTTTCAAAAAGGGTTGAGTACAAAGGTAAACCCAAGGACTTCTTTCCATTGCCAAACGGATGGTCAAGCAGAACGTATTATTCAAACTTTTGAGGATATATTTAGAGCTTCTATAACTTGCTTCAAGTGAATTTGGGATAAACACTTGCCTTTGGTTTATTTTTCCTAAAACAATAGTTACCATTAATATATATCTATGACTCTTTTTAAGGCCTTGTAGTGTCGAATATAGGTCACCAATTTAATGGTTTAAAGTGGGTAAGTCTTCACTCCTAGGTCCCAATTTGAGTTATAATACTTTTGAGATGGTTCATATGATAAGTAATCACTTGAAAATAGCCTTTAGCCACCAAAAGTCTTCTGCCAACCATGGGAGAAGAGAATTAGAGTTTGAAGAAGGTGATAAGGTGTATCTAAAAATTTCACCTATGAAAGGGATGGTGGATTTTGAAAAAAAGAGAAGTTGAGTCCTCGTTATGTGGGTCCCAATGAATTTTTGCACAGGGTTGGTAAGGTTGAATATGAGTTGGAGTTACCTAGTAAATTGGCTTTGGTTCATCCGTTGTTACATGTATCTATGCTTAAGAAGTGTATCAGTAATCCCAAGTCCACTCTTACTATTACGGGTGTGGGGGTTCAAGAGAACCTCTCTTATGAGTAGGTTCGTGTAGAACTACTTTATAGACAAGTAAAGTAGTTAAGGAACAAAGAGGTGGCTTCCGTAAAGGAGTTATGGAAGAACAACCTAGTTGAGGGTGCAACATAGGAGGCCGAGGGCAACATGAAGGTTTGTTATCCTCATCTATTTGATAACCAAGGTTATTTGTTCCTATTTATAGTGAAAATAATTAGTTTATTTGGAGTTACCTTGAATTTTGTGTAGTTTTGCAAAAAAAAAAAGTACATGCTACCGTAAATCACAATGAACTTTATGCCTAAACATGAAATTTTTTCGTTTGTATGTTTTGACCCTATGTGTTGTAATTTTTTATGTTGTGCCTTCATGAGTTCATTGATCATGATGATATGTGTTTAAGAAAGCTTCGGCATAAGCGAATACACAAGTAGTGAATGTTGAGCTCTTATGGGTTGAAAAAATTGTACTTTAAGTTGCATGGTATAAAAGGGTCATGTGGTTATGTTCATTGGAATTGTAACTCATGTTTTTATATTTTATTATTGGTTTAGCCTCTTGTATATAGTCTATCCCTTCCTTTTAAAGAATTTGAGAGACATTCGGGGACTAAAGTTCCTAACTGGGGATAATGTAATAGTTCAGAAGTCTAAAGCCTAATCTAGAGTCTAGCATGAGATTCTCAGAATTGAAAATTTGTTTTAATGTAATTAATAATATATATAACTCATTTAGGAAGTTTTAGAGTCAAAACATGAAGAAACGTCCATGACGTTCAGAAAGTAGTACAAGCGGTGCTAGTGTGACTTAATCTATTTGACAAGGTTTTTAGAGTAGGAAAATGATGAAATTTTGTTTAAAGGTGTCCAACATGTACTAGAGTTTTTTAATAGTCCAAAAATCTGAGTATGTCTCCCCAGGGATAAGCCAAATGGTCCTTGAGGATGATTTCTTATTTGGCTAAAAGTTGTCAAAAGACAGTGCCATTGACAGTTGCCGACCAGCGAGTCGTAGTACAATCGATGGGGCATCGATGGCCACCGTCTATGGTAACATCGTCTATTTCGTGAGGGGTTCATTTTGTAAAGTCTCTAACCAAAACGACCGATGTGTAGCACGGGTGAGGGGTCTTCCCCTTCGACTGACCTACGACCCGTAGGTGGGGTTTCGTAGGTCAAGTCACAGTTTTGCAGCCACATTTTAGATTAGTTAAATTAATTTATAAGGTGGTTAGTTCATAATTTATGGGATAATTTAGGTCTATTTAAGTTAGTTTATGACCTATATAAAGACTTTATCCTAATTAAACTAAACCCAACTCTCTTTATTCCCAAAACTCAATTATTCTTTCGTCTCTCTTCTTTCTCTCTCCCAAATAGAAAAACTCCATTGATGGCTAGGTCAAGGTCTAAGAGCTGCAATAGAGGGTATTTTCTCCATCAATATTAATCAATTAACAAGGTATGATATTCCTTTCACCTTTGGGATTCCTTTCCCCAAAGGGTTTTTTAAAAAAAATTGGTTTCAACTAAAAGAGTTTCAAGTGGGTTTTCTTCTATTACGACTTTGAATCTTGTAAGATGATCTTTTATGATTTCTTCATATAAATATGAGTACATTATGATGTATATTAATTCAATTATGCTTTTTCTTGATTAATTAACCTAGATTGTGAAGTAGATCATGGATTTGAGCTAAGTCCCTAATCCTGGGCTATGAACTAGTGATGAATTGTTGTGTAGTGATTCAATTCACTTCATTAATGTATTATTCAATATTGTGTAATGATATTACACCCATTGTTGTGTTGAATTGGATTGTTGATGGTAAACCCTTGAAGATATCTTGTGAAGGAGACTAGGGTAAGTCTTATAATCGCAAACCTTTACATCAGTTATGAGTACTCATATTTATTAAAGAAGTGATATTTAAGTATACATTATGATAAGATTGATTAGGGTTGGTATCATGTTGAATTGAAATATCTTTTTTATGTGATTGTGAGATTATACTTAAGATTTAATGATATTAAGGTTGGTGATGAAGTACTTATGTGCCTTACTATGATATAATGATGTTAATGTGCTAATATTTCTTATGAGGGTTGTAATGAAAGGTATTATTATGCAATTTCTAATGATCTATGACTATGACTATATAAGAGGTAGACCCTATGACATAATCAAAAATGTGATTATAAATGACAGACATTTCAAAAGGGACTCTAGCTTAGCACCAAGAGAACTATTAGTGAGGAGTGTCCTTTCCCACATAAAGAAGGTGGGATCACTAATGTACTCATAAAATTGGAGACTACAATGCATGTAGATTAAAGAGTATCCCAACTATATCTCCTAGTTCATGAACTTTGTTTCTCCCATAGGATTACTAGCTAATAGATCCACATAGATGATATGTTCATGTTTTGGTACAACCGTGGAACGTAGTCCAACTTCTTTTGGTGTAGATTTACATGACATCAGATTCCATATTGTATCATGCGGTCCATGTCGGTTAAGGTAAAATGTTCCCGAAGGTAAAGTAAAGTAGTGAAGTAAACACTAACTAGGCTGACTTAAGATGTTTGACTAAGCCTTGGTAAGGGTATGGGACTAGACCTATACCTTGCACTAGTTTGCCTTGAGGGAAGCCTTAGGAGAGCGTTCTTGTGATCTGTAATGTATATGCTATGTATACATTGACTTTACATGTTATTGACTCTGTATGGTGTTAGTTTCACTTATGACAATGTTGTTGGTCTACATTGGTAAAGTATGATGATGGTTACTCTTGATGTTATGTTAGGTTACGTTAAGAATTACTTATGTTTTTTGTCTTGTTTTTCATGATTAAGTGAAGTTATAGGGATTTGCTTGCTCATTCCACTTGTAGACTTGATGAGGCGTTAAGGGTAAGAGTGTAGTATGTGTTGAAATATTATGAAGCTCTTATATATGACTTATGATTATAATGTGATGTTGAGGTTGGTTGGCTATAAATATGTTGACTTAACTTTGTAGTGTTGGTATTGGGTTGAATATTATATTGTATTAAGTATTATGTGGTGATTGATTCATATGATTCTTAATGGTGCATAATGGTGGGATTTTATAGTAACTTGGCATATCATTACAAATTGTCCCTTTTAAAGCATGATTCCTATGTTGTGTGCGCATATTGTCCTATACTTAATACAAGTGATATGGTAAACCCTTTTCTCCATTTTTTCAAACATTTTAGGTTCTGTTCATTGAAGAATTCCTGACGACATTTGAAGAATACTTGGATCTTTATTCTCCAAGTTGGATAGGTCTTCCCCACTTTGAAGGCAATGCAACTCTAGAATCGGATGTTGATTAGTCTTAAAGATACTTTCTTCATTCTCTTTCATTTGAATACTTTGATTGCATAACCTATATGTTGCTTTATATTTGATGTATGGGCTCTGCCAAAATTGTTATACTCTTGTTTAGATGGTTTAATATGAGACATTCATCTTAAGACTATGTTATGTGTATTATATATATGTTCCATTAAACTAGAATACTATGTATTATTCTTATATGAAGGGTTTAGGTGTACTGTATATGAATATATTTTGTGTAAGAGAGAGTTCTAAGTAAATCTCACGAAGTATGACACATTAAAAATATAGAATATTTTGCGTTTTTAACCTATGAATTTAATGACGAATGCTAAGAGTTTATTCTTAGTCCTCTCCGAGAATGATAATGCCGGTTGCGTATAGGGGTCTTCCCAGAGGTGACAATTACAAGTTTTCTCAATTAATGTTTATGTTTTACTTTATCCCAGTGCTAAATTATCATTTATAAATCCACTAGTAGCTAAAAAATTTGATGTTCTACCTGATATTTTGGTAGAACAATTTTACGGTCACAACCCTAATGAGTTACTCCATTGTGGCTAGGAGATTATTTATGAGTTGTCCTATATCATTGCCCAATAGAGTTAAGTGGGTGGATTGTATAGAGCTTGATAAGTTTGCTGGGATGTTGTTTTTGGAATGGATTGGTTGCATTTTTTTTCTTAAATTGATTGTTGAAGAAGATTGGTAAGATCAATTTTTCCTACTGAACACATCTTAGAGTAGAAGAGGGGTAACTTAATTCTTAGAGGTCAAATCATTTCTTGTGTAAAAGCTTTTAAAGTGATCTCTAAGGTGTTTCTTTACCATATTGTAAGAGTCAAAGATCTTGAGTCTGACATTCCTCCAATAGAGTCGGTCCCCTTAATGAAGGTATTTCTGAAAATCTTTCCTGATGACTTGCCATAAATTCCATCCGAGCGGGAATTAGACTTTGGTCATGACTTGTTACTGGATATGAAATCCCATTCAATCCCTCCTTAATTGATGGCTCCGTGTGAGTTTAAAGACATAAAGCTTAAACTCAAAGACTTATTAGACAAGGGTTTCATTCAACCTAGTATTTAACAATGGGTAGCTCCGGTGTTGTTTGTTAACAAGAAGGATGGGTACCTTAGGATGTGCATTGACTATTGTCAACTCAATAAGGTCAGCACTAAGAATAAGCATCCTCTCCCTTTGATAGACAGTTTTTTTTATCAACTCCAAAGGAAAAGCTACTTTTCTAAAATTAAGTTTGTCGAGGTATCACCAACTTAGAGTGAGAGGTGAGGACGTACCTGAAATGATATTTCAAACTAGGTAGTCACTATAAGTTCGTAATAATGTTCTTTGGGATCAAAAATGCCCCGGCGATCATTATGGACCCTCTGAATAGGGTTTTACAACATTACCTATATTCCTTTTTGATTGTCTTCATTGTCGATATCTTGGTATATTGGAAGAATAACGTTGAAAACATGGGCCATTTTAGAATGGTATTGATAGTTCATAAGAAACACCGACTATTTTTCAAGTATAGCAAGTGTGAATTTGTGTTGAGATCGATCTTGTTTCTTAGTCATATTATCGAGAGTGAGGGTCTAGATGTCGATATATAGAAAATCAATACGGTTAAGAATTGGCCTAGACTGCTGACTCCGACCGATATTGTACATTTCTTTGGTTTAGCTGGGCACAATAGGAGGTTTGTGGATGGGTTTGCGTCCATTACTTCACCTTTGACTACCTAGAAAAAAAGAGTGTGAAATTTGAGTGGTTGGACGCATGTGAAAAAAGCATCCCCATATTAAAAGATAGGTTTACCTCCACTCCAGTGTTGACTTTACGAAAGGGTGCCAAGGGTTTTTGTTATATATTTTGATGCACCCCGAGTGGGTTTTGGTTGTGTCCTTATGCAACATGGGAGAGTATAAACATATGCCTCTAGAAAACTGAAGGTCATGAGAAGAATTATCCAACTCATGATCTTTGATTAGCGACTTGAGTTTTTGCTATGAAGATAGGAGGCATTACTTATATGGTGTTCATATAAATGTGTATACCGACCATAAGAGTCTTCAATATGTGTTTAGTTAAAAGGTGTTAAATATCTGAGAAACAAGATTGTTGGAATTATTCAAAGATTATGACATGAGTGCTCTCTACCACCCCTACAAGACCAATGTGGTTGCGGATTCATTGAGTTGTATTACAATGGGTAGTGTGCCTCATGTAGAAGATGAGAAGAAATATCTAGTGAAAGATGTTCATAGGTTGGCTCGATTAAGTGTTCGGTTGGAAGATTACCCAATTGGTGGTTTTGCACTTCATAATAACTCTGAGTTATCATTAGTTATTGACGTAAAGTCTAAGAAACATATTGACCCAATATTAATGGATTTGATGATATTGGTACTTAAAAAGTTGATTGAGTCATTCTACCAAGGGGGCCTGGTGTTCTCAAGTACAAAGGTAGATTGTGTGTAGCAGCTATTTATGATTTCAAGGGAAACATTTTGGAAGAAGCTCATGGTATCGAATATTCAATTCTGTTGGGTGTTACCAAAATATATTGTGACCTTAGAGATTTATATTGGTTGGAAGGCTTGAAAAGGGATATAGCGGAGTTTGTATCCAAGTTTCCAAATTCCCAACAAGAAAAAGTCGAGCATCTAAAGCCTAGTGGTATAATGCAAGAAATGGGTGTTTTTACTTTGAAATGGGATAAATTAATCTTGATTTTGTTGTTGGGTCACCTCGAACCCGGAGGAAAAATGAGTCAATTTAGTCTAGAGTGTATAGATTAGAATAATTCGCTCACTATATCCCCATTAGGTCTACTTATACGGTGGAGGATTACGCAAGGGTATACATTAATGGAATTGTGAGTACATCGAATAGAGGTGCTCAATTCAGTTCCAGTTTTTTGAGGTCTTTCCAAAAAGGATTGTGTACTCAAGTGTACTTAGCAACGCTTTCCATCTCCAAACAAATCGTCAAGAATAACGTACTATACAAACCCTAGAAGTCATGTTAAGATCTTGTGTGATATATTTTATGTGGATGTGTATAACGACCATTGAGTTCTCCTGTAATACTATCTACTATTTGAGTATATCCATGGAACCTCTTGAAGAAATCTATGGCAGGCGGTGTAGGTCTCCGGTTTGGTGGTTTGATGTTGTTAAGTGTTCACTCCTTGATCCCAAAATAATCTATGACACTTTCGAGAAGGTTTATATGATAAGGTATTGGTTGAAAATATCCTATAGACGGCAAACATCGTATGCCTACAATAGAGGAAGATATCTCGAATTTGAAGTAGGTGATGTGGTGTATTTGAAGATTTAACCTATGAAAGGGGTGATGAGATTCGGCAAAAAAAGAAAGTTAAGTTCGCGGTATGTGGGTTCTTATGAGGTTTTGTAATGGGTTGGAAAGGTTGAGTATGAGATAAGACTACCTAGTGAACTAGATTCAGTTCATCTGGTATTTCATGTCTCCATCCTAAAGAAGTTTATTGGTGATTCAGTATCCTTTCATCCTATTGAAGGGTTAGGTCTTGATGAGAGACTTTCATATAAAGAGGTTCCTGTAGAAATTTTAGATCGCCAAGTCATGAAAATGAGAAACAGAGAGGTGGCCTCCGTAAAAGACGTATGGAGAAGCCACCTAGTTAAAGGAGAAACATGGGAGGCGGAGGCTACATGAAGTCCTGTTATCCTGTAACTGCCCTAAAAATTAAATAGGTCAAAAATGAGATTCTCATGTGCTTCATGGGTTATTAATGATTTAAAATAGTTTATTTTAGCAATAGAAGTCAGTTGGTGAAGTTTTAAAGTCAAACGTCCAATAACTTCTAACATGTTCGAAAAATCTGCCTTGGAATGTGCTAGTGTGTCCTTATTTTGGTGCATGTTTTTAGGTATTTTTTTGTGTCTAAAACCAGATAGTTTGCCATAGTACCTAGAGGGATGTACCTAGGGTTAAAATATTTGAGTGCAACTCCTCGTGGACTACCCCAAGGGCCCCCAAGGAGAACCCAAGCATTGGACAAGAAGCTTCCCAAGGCAATGTGTAAGGCCAAAATGTGGAGGTGGCCTCGCGCCTGGCACTGAAGGTGCATGTGCGTCGCGAGAGTGACACGAGGTCCACTTCCTTAAAATATTGAGAAGAAAAATCTGGAGCTTGTTCAACGATTCACATCCAAGTCCTAGATTTGGCCGCGTCGTTTTTAAGTCAAATTTGATTTTTTGAAAAGGGTCTAAATTGTGTAGGGGTCTTTTAGGAACTTTGGGGATCATTTGCGAACTGATGTGGATCATACTAAACCTCATGTAAACCACCAATTCAATCCCTAAAGATCAAATCAAATTTCTCCAAAAACCTTTTCTCCAAAAAAAACCTCCATTTTCGAGAAGCATTAAGGTCCAAGGAAGAGGACCAAGTTGTTCACATTTTCTTCACAAAATTCATGGGTTTTTTCATATAAATTTATATTAATCATGGTTGAACCTTCTTTCATTCAAGGAGACATTTAAAAGTGTTGCAAAAAGGATTTCAACTTCAAACTTCTTTATTTCTTGACTCTAAGTTTGGGTCTTTGCATGAAAATATTTTGTGATAAAAATGAGTTTCTCTTAGTTTTATATGATGATTTTAATTTCAAAACCCCAATAGATTAATGTATATTCTTTTTATCAATTTTTGGCTTACAAAATTAGTTTAATGAGCATGATTGGATAATGTTAAAGTTGGTGTTTCTTTGTTGTTTCGTTGAGGATTAACTACTTCCCTAAGGGCTATTTTATGATGAATTGTTGGATAAATTTTCGATAGGTAGTGAAACTTTGAATGAATAAGTTGACTACGTCGTTTAATTCTTTTTATGAAATGATTTGAGTGGTATGGTCTACCTTTAGTTGCGGTGTTTACATGAAGTTTATGAAGATATATGTGTATTGTTAAAATATTCATGTAGGCATGTTATGTTAAGTGAAGTGATGATTTTGATATGCATATGTATGATATTTTTTAGGAGGTTTAAATGAGTATCTTGAAGGGTTTATTTCTAAATAAAGTGTGTATTTGATGTGTGAATTCTGATGAATGTGGGTTTGAGCATGTTTGGAAGTCAATGATATGAATAATGGTTATTATGTAAAAGGTGTGCCCACATGTACTCACACACACACACACTTGAATGCATGAATGAAGCAAATGGATTAAAATGGGGGATTGTAGGGTAGACACTCTTTGTGAGTATAGATGACGTGTCTTTACCATCCATACTATTCCTAAGTATGAAGTGTTCATTAGCAACCTTACTATTCCCGATTAGCTTTCCATATATTGGGTAGAGGCTAGATGCCTATCGTGAATGGAGATGTGGTGTGCAATATTAATCTGTTTACCTAGAGTAAATTATTGTTTAAAACTCTGTTGGGGAGTTATGCTTAGCACCGAGAGGATTTAAAGAAGAAGTGGGTACACTTCATGAGTAAAGAAGTTGTATCCAATGTACCTCTTGCGATAGGTGCTCCACGCTATTAGAGAATTAGTTACTCAGTATAAATTTCATCATCCCATAACTATACGCCCGCGTAGGTATAGCTATTTGAGAATTCATGTAAAGCCTAAGAATATGACCCTATTTTAGGCAAGTAAGGATCCCTTTTCTGGTAAGGGTAGTACCGGGATTCCACATCAAGCTCTCGTGGTCTGTGTTGGTTAAAGATAGCCTTCACAAATGTAAGTAAATGAACTAAGTATTCTTAAGGTTTTGCTACATAGGGTAGGTGGTGGAATGGGAAACTACCTATCCATTGCACAAGTTGACATTTGGAGGGAGTCTTGGTGTTTCCTTATATGAAATTTATGAATGGGTCATTATATAATGCAATCGACAGTATTGTGACTTATAACTAATATAAGGAAGAATTATTATATTTTGTTTTGCTTGATGAAAGCTATTTATGTGATGAATGTGATCTTCCTAGTCGAAGGTAATTCCTAAGGAACAATAAGTAGAAGTAGTAGTATGCGATGCTACTTTCACATTTTACTAAGTGTGTTTTGGGAGTTTTCTTGGGGGATGGTTCTTATGTGAGGTTCCTAAGTATATGTTTCTATAGTGTCTTTGATATTTAATTGTGACTTGTATAAATGAAATGGAGTATGCTTATTTAGTAGTCTTAAGGATCTCTTATGTAGGTATTGAGGAGATTGTAGGGGCAATTTCCTTATTTTTTACTTAGGGGATCCTTAGAATAACTTAGCATAGGAGTAGTTCATATTTTATTTTTGGGTTTCCAGTAAGTATGCTCCTATGTTAACAAAAAATTAAAGTTTTACCGTCTGTGATAAATGATGATACTATATAATGTTTTGTAACTTAATCCATCATGTTTTTTATCAAAATATAATGACTTGTATGTTTCAACTAATTTATCAATTTTTTGCATGATTTTGCATAATGTCATACTTAGTAGAATGTTTGTACTAACCCCACACTTTTCTATACTGTATAAGTATAGATTGGAGGCAAGTTGAAGGTTAGAACGCAAGGCTGGGAATCAATTCTTTGAAGACTAAGTATGTCCTCATATATTAGATGGCATAGTCTATTTTCTTTAAATCTTCTTTAAGACTCGTATTAGACTGTTTATGTATTTCTTTCAATGTAAAGGGTTGTGTCTCTAAGTTATTTATGTCATGTCTTTAAGTTGGCTAGCAACGACGATATTTATTCCTTAGCTTTTATAAAGATGTTTCTTATTATTATATTCTTGTGATATGTTTTAATTATGCAGTACTTTTCATATTTTATGTATTGAATGAGAGCTAGGAGGCTTGTGCAAGATGTCAAGCAATTGGTGACGACTTAAAGATTTCCTAACTTCTAGGGTGTACTTGGGGGCCATTACAAACTTGGTATAAAAGTGTAAGGTTTTGTGAAGTAGTTTAGGGTTCATATTCTCACAAGCCACGTCTTGTAGAGTCTTGGTGATCGGTGTGAGTCACGACATACAAATGAGTGAGAAATATAGGACGATAGAACTTTCACTTTCTTCATTACTCTAGTGTCGTTCCATAGAGTTGAGTTCGATAAGTTTCTTTTCTCAACCTCTTGTCTTGTATTAATGGGACATGAATACAAGGAGGACACCCTCTAGAAGGTAGGAAGGATAAGTAGCTAACGACAGGATCCCTCCCCGTGGTGAGCAAGTCCTTATAGTTTTCCAAGAGGATACTAATGAGGAGGTTCCCCGTTAAGAACCTCTAGAAACTCAATGACCTCAAGTGCCTCAAATAACTCCAATGCCCAAAGTTCCTAAAACTTCTTATGTTGAAATAGATATGACTAATACGAAGATAAGGGATGCTCTTAGGGTCATGACCCAACTCAGGATTACTCAAGATCAAGTCGTCATTAATCATGTCGCTTCCCAAGCGAACCTAGGAGTTGGACCTCAACCTTAGCCAAATGTCAGTACTCCCACTTCTAGAATCCAAGATTTCATGAGGATGAACCCTCCTACTTTCCATGGAACTAAAGTGAATGAAAATCCAGAAGGCTTCATAGATGAGGTAATCAAAGTGGTTGATGTTATGGGTATGACTCCTAGAAATAATGTTGAACTAGACGCTTATCAACTAAAAGATGTGGCACAATTGTCGTTTGAACTATGGAGGGATGAGAGGCCCTTAAGGGAAGGTACGGTAGATTGGGAAGTGTTGATAAGTGTTTTTCTTAATAGATTTTACCTCTTAGAGATTAGGGAGAGAAAGTTGGTTGAATTCATGAACTTTCATCAAGGGGGGAATGAGAGTGAAAGAGTACTCTCTAAAACTCAAAAAAATATATAAGTATGCCCCAACCATGGTAGCCAGCCCTAGGTATAGGATAGAAAAATTTATGATGGGGGTGTCTAGGTTGGTGGAAAAAGAATGTCATACAACAATGCTCCTTAATGATATGGATGTCTCTAGGATCAAGGTGTATGCTCAACAAATTGAACAGTCGAAGCTTAGGGAGAGAAATAGTGATGGGAACAGGTCTAGGGTGGATGATCCAAGTCAACTCAAATCTTGAAGAGGTTCTATAATCAAGACTCTTCCATGGGAAACAAGGTTAGGGTTTCCAACCTAAATTCTCAGTGACGTGGTTATGCTTTTAAGAGTACTAGGTTCAATAGTTGTGGTAAGAAACACTTGGGTAGGTATCTTTCTAGCATGGATGGTTCCTTTGGATGTAGTAATAGAGTTCATAAGATAATATATTGCCCTACCCCCAAGCCAAAAGGGAAAGAGTTCAACCAATTCTCCAAAGAAGAATTGTTTCTATGCACACGGAGCTAAAGTGGGGACTAATCCGGAGTGAAGGCCTTGGTAAGTCCTAAGTTCTTTATGATTTTTTTTATTTGCTTTAGATGAGTTCACCCTAAGTGGGGGGAGAATTGATTGAGTAGGAAGGTAGTTGATAACCTTATCTTCTTTCTATTCTTACTCAATATTGAGGCAAAAATCCTTGGTAGTTTGGTTTGTTATGGAGTCTAGCATTAGTTTGTGTTGCATGTCTCCTTATGTTATGAGTTTCATTGATAATGTCACGTTTTGCATGCTCTTAATGTTATCATACTCATATGAGTAAATTGGTAGTTAATTTATCTCTCTTTTATAATGTTTAGCTAATGATAATACTTAATCGCTTGAAAGTTTTTTTTTATGTTATGTGTCGATATGTGATTTGAAGGTTATTGCATGTTGAGTTTCATGATGATGTGATGAGCATGTCAAATGTTTGAGAAATTAGTTTCTCCATAATTTAAATGAAAAATGAAGAAATAATTGTCCGCTTTGAATTGTGGAAACTTTTCCAAATTTTCTTATGTTGCTTAAAGTTTTTAGTGATATGAAGTTACTCTTCCTTTTGAAAGTTTGGTGCATTATATATTAATTGTATGTCCTCGATGACATGTGTGGTATGATTCTACTTGTGTCCTTGAAGTTCCTAGAAGTGTTTAGATTCATTCGAGGGAAAATGTTGTTCTAGTGAGGGAGATTGTAACGACCCTAAAAATGAAATTGGTAAAACTAGAGCTTCACATGTTCTTAATGAGTTAATAAAGATTTAAAACAGTGCATTTTAGCATTGGAGTTCAGTTGGTGAAGTTTGAAATTCAAACGTCGAAGAACATCCTAACGTTCGGTAAATGTGCTTAGGAATGTGCTAGTGTCTCCTTGATTTTGGTGCTTGTTTTTGGTAGTTTTTAGTGTCAAAAACAAGTAGGTTGGACCTACTACTTATAGGTATGTACGAAGAATCAAAATGTTCGAGTAAGACTCTTCGGAGACCACCCGAAGGGCCCCCAAGTAGGACCCAAATATTGGAGAAAAAGCTGCTTAAGGCAGCCTGTAAGGCCAAAATTTGGAGGTAGCCTCGTGTGGCGCACCTGGCACACAAGCTACATGTGTGTCACGCGAGTGACACGAGGTCCACTGCCTCAAAATGTTGAGAGGAAAAATCTTCATCTTCCTCCACGACACGCAGCCAAGTCCCAGATTTGGCCGCATCATTTTATTTCAAATTTGAATTTGGAAAAGTGTCAAAATGGTGTAGGGGTCTTTTTGGAACATTGGGGATCATTTTTGGACTTACTTAGGTCATTTTAAACCTCATTTCACCCACTAATTCAAACCCTATATATTAGATCAAATATCTCAAAAAAAAAAGCTCTATTTTCAAGAAGCTTCAAGCTCCAAGGAAGAAGACTAAGTTCTTCACGTTTTTTTCACCAAATACACGGGTTTGTTCATATTAGGGTATGGTAATCATCCTTGAACCTTCCTACTTCAAGGATCCATTTTTTAGAGATTTCAAAAAGGATTTCAAATTCAAAATTCATTATTCCTTGATGAATTCAATATCAAACCCCCAATGGAATCATGGATATTTTTTATCAACCTTTAGCTTACAAAAAGGTTTTAATGAGCATTATTTGATAATGTAAAAGTTATTATTTCTTGGTGTTTTTGTTGATGATAAGTTACTGCCCTAAATCATGTTTTATGATGAATTGTTTGATAAATTTTAGATAGGTAGTAAAATCTTTTATGAATTGTAAGTTGGCTACGTTATTTAATCCTTATTATGAAATGCTCTTAAGTGGCAATGTTAACGTTTGGTGTCCGTGTTTACTTGAAGTTTATGAAGATATATGTGTATGTGAAAATGGCCTTGCAGGCATGATATGTGAAGTGAAGTGATGTGTTTGATATGTATATGTATGATATGTTTTAAGAGGTTGAAATAAGTATCTTGAAGGGTTTATGTCTAAATAAAGTATGTATTTGATGTGGGAAGTATGGTAATGTGTGAATTGTAATAAATGTGGAGTTGAGCATGTCTAGAATTCAATGATATGAATAATGATTATTATGTAAAAGGTGTTCCCATATGTACTCACACATAAACACATGAATACATGAATGATGTCAATAAATGAAAATGGGGGATTGTAAGGTAGACACGCTTCGTGAGTAGAGATGATATGTCTAAACCATCCCTACTATTTCAAAGTGTGAAAAGGGGGGAATTTTTTGTGGACAGTCTTTGTGAGTTGAAATGAAGTGTTTGGTAGTAACCTCACTATTCCCGATGAGATTTCCAAAGATAGGTTGGAGGTCGGATACCCTTCTTGAGTCGCGATGTGGTGCTCAAAAGTTATCTCTTAACCTAGAGTCACTCAATGTTTAAGACTCTTTGGGGGAGTTATGCTTAAAATAGAGAGGATTTAAAGAAGAGGTTGGAACACTTCATGAGTAGACATATTGCATCTAATGTACCTCTTGAGAGGGGTGCTCCTCGTTAGTAGAGAATGAGTTACTTAGTAGAAATATCCTTATCCCTTAACTACGCGCCCACGTAGGTTTAGCTTTTGGAGAATTCATCTAAAGGTTAAAGAATATGACCTTTCGTTAGATATGTAGAGTTCCTTAATTTGGTAAGCGTAGTATCGGCATTCCATGTAAAGCTCTCATGGTTTATGTTAGTTTAAGATAGACCCCACAAATGTAAGTAAATAAACTAAGTCTTCTTAAGGGTTTATTACTTAGGGTAAATGGTGTAATGGGACGCCACCTATTAATTTCAAAAGTAGACATTTGGATAGATTCTTGGTGTGTCCTGATATGAAATGTTCGAATGGATCATTATATAATGCAATTGAAAGTATTGTGACTTATATCTAATGTTAATGAAGCATGTTGATATTATGGTTTGCCTTATGAAAGCTATTTATGTGATGAATGTGATGTGCCTAGTCTAAGGTAATTCCTATGGAGATTTTACTTTCACATGGCACTAAGTTTCACTTGGGAGTTGTCTTGGAGGATGGTTCTTATGTGAAGCTCCTAAGTATTCGTATGTTTCTTACTCTATTTGATATTTAATGCTGACTTGTATAAATGAAAAGAAATATGATTATCCTTAGTAGTATTAAGGATCTCTTAAGTCGGTATTGAGGATATTTTATGGGCAATTTCCTTATGTTTTACTTAAGGGAGCCCTGGAAAAACTTAGGATCGGATAGTTCATCAGCGATTTTTAGGTTTACAGCAAGTATGCTCCTATGTTAAGAAAAATTGAAGTTTTACCTTATGTGATAAGTTTTGATACTCTATGATGTTTTACAACTTAATTTCTAAAGGTTTTTCTCAAAATAGCATGACTTGTATGTTTCAACTAAATTGTTCCTTTTTTGCCTGATTTTTCGTAATGCTATACTTTTAGTACAATGTTTGTATGAACCCCATAATTTTCTATACTCTATAAGTATAGAATGGAGGCAAGTTGAAGGGTAGAAGGCAAGCATGGGAATCGAATCTCTCAAGACTAAGTATTTCCTCATATATTCGATGGCGTAGTCTATGTTTCTTTAATTCTTCTTTAAAACGCGTATTAGACTACATATGTATTACTTTCAATATAAAGGTTCGGGTCCATATGGTATTTATGTCGTGTCTTTAAGTTTGCTTGTGACGACAAGACTTATTCCTTATATTTTTTAAAAGATGTTCCTTATTATTATTATATTCCTGTGAAAAGTATTATTTCCACACCTTTTCATACTTTATGTAAAGAATTATTGTTAAGAGGCATGTGCAAGGCCTCCGAGAGGTCAAGCACGCCTTGTGACGACCTAAGGGTTTTCCTAACTTCTAGGGTGTACTTGCGGGTTGTTACATAACCTCATCTTTTTCTTCAAAATTCAAGCCAATGTTAAGCTTAGTAATAATCCTCTTAACAATAATGAATAAATTTTAATTTGACTTGTTTTACAATATTGGCATAATTGTGATAAACTGGTTCTTGCTAAATATGTTTTCATGTGAAAATTCTCATTCTCTTAAATTGCACTTATTTGTGTTTTGTTTATTGTTACCTTCAAAAAAGAGTATTGAACATGTTAATGCATGTAAAAGAAGTTTTGACATTAGTGACTTGATGATCATGTTTATATGGAGAATGTAGTTCCTCATGTTGTGATGCTAAGCTCTTATAAGTGGTAAATTGTTATAAGAGGTTCTATGTGTAAATGACATGTTCATATATTGATTTGAGTTGTGACACATGTTTTTATATGTTGTGGTTGGTTGGGATGCTTGCTTGTCTTGAGTCATCTTCTCCTTATAAATTTTTTAAATATCATTCATGGACGAATCCTCCTAAGGTGGGCATAATGTTCCTCTCCAGCAGTGCAAGATTTAATCTAAAGCCTCAAATGCATAACTAAGATTTATAGAACTGTTTGAAGGACAAAAATAATGTATTTGAAACATTTAGGAAGCTTCAATGTCAAAACTTCCAGGACGTCCGGTGAATTGTGAATTGTACACTAGTGTGCCTCGACATTTTTCATGGCCTTTTAAGAGTTGGAAATTAATGAAAATCGGTAGAAAGGTGTTAAAATGGTATTCGAGTATGTTTAGGGTCTAAACGTCTAGGTATGAATCCCCAAGGATAACACTACGGGTCCTTGTAGAGGACCCTTCCGACCCAAAAAGTTGTCTCTTGATAGAGAACACCTACGAGCAAAACGACGGGCTGCCATTTGATCGATAAACCGTTGATGTCTCTGTAGGTGAATTCTTATACATTTAACAAAATTCCCCAATATTCCAGTCTCTTACTAAGTGGACTCCTTGCCTATACGGTCGCGTCTATGGACCTACAAACAGTAGGTCAAGGTCTCGTAGGTTGGGTCTGTTTTGGACTGCCCAATTTTAAGTGTAGCGAATTAATTAGTTTGTAAGTTAGTTAATCAAATAAGGGTTAGGGTGTATCTAATTTAGTTAGTTAATGGACTATACAATGCCTAAACCTAATAAAACTAGCCCAACACACCATAATTCCCAAACTCAAATCTCTCGACCTTCTCTCTCATCCACCAAAGAACACCATCGAAGAAAAGGTTCAAGGGTATTAGGGCTGCAAGAAGTAAACTTTCTCTCCATCATCTTTAATGGATTGTTTAGGTATGGGAACTCTTCACTCTTTGAATCTCTTTCCCCCAAGAGGCTCCTTCAAATTGATATCAAAAGATGTCAAAAGATGGGTTTTCTTCTTATTCAAAAACTAATCTTTCAAATGAATATTATTGGTTTCCCTTAAGTATTAATGATATAATATGGTTTTTTATAGTATAATAATAGTAGTTTTTTATAATCACCTTAGTTTGTGATTAATTAGATTATTTACTCTAGCCGTAGTAATAAGTTGGATTCGAAGATTATTAGGATTGTTAAAATTGGTTATTTAATTAATCAATTTACTATATTATGATTATGATGAGTGAGTTATTTGATAATTAAGATGAATTTGGGGAAACATATTGAAGAACGCTTTTGATGATGAATTTGTAAGATTTGGTGATCTTGAATCCTTATTTCAATTGTGATGGTGTATGCTTTATTATGATGTTCACTTGAGGTATTACATGTGATTAGATTATGTAGGTAATGGTATGATGAATGAAATTAAAATGTCTTGACTATATGAATTGTGAGATTATGATTAAGGAATGATGATATATTGTTTATTGTGAATCACTTATGTGCCTTGCTATGAAATGATGATGGTGGTGTGTCAATATCACAAATGAAGGGTTGTAATGAAAGGACACTCTCATGCAATACCTAATGCGATAATGACTATAAATAAACAAGGGTTTAGTCTCTTATTTCTATATTAAGCGATGATGAATAAGAATGACATAAAGATATTTCAAAAAAGGACTTTAGCATTGCACCGAGTGAACTAATTCTGAGAGGTGACCCTTTCCTATGTGGGAAGATAGGTTCACATTAGTTATCATGATATAGAGATTAAAATTTCGTTGTTTGTAAAGAGGTTCTCTCGTATGTCTTCTATTTCTTGAACTATGTTTCCCCATAGGAATACTAGCTTGGATACACCTAGAATGCTATGTTAATTTTGGTCCTACATTGGCAAATAGAGCACCTTTTTTTAGTGTAGGGTTTCATGACACCGGATTCCATCTTTATCTCACATCGTCTATGTCGGTTAAGGCAATTGTTTTGAAAAGTAAAATGAATGTAATAAAGTTAACTCTAACTAGGATGACTTAAGGGGTTCTTCATAGTATAGATAGGGGTATGAGACTCTACCTATGCATTGCACTAGATGGCCTTGAGGGAAGTCATATGAATACTCATGATGGTATGTTATGTGAAGTTAGGCATTGTTTATAATCTCTTTCCTTGTTTTCTTGACTATAAGGGATTATTAGACTTCATATAGACGTTGCACTAGAAGACTTGGGAAGGGTTGTGAGTAAGAGTCTTCTATGATTTAATGATATGAACTCTTGTACATACCATATATAAAACATGTATTATTTCTCCAAGTAGTTCCTACAAAATTACCCCTAAATTACAATCATAAGGCTTAAACACATAAATGATCTGGAGGTCATTGCTACATTAAGTACTAAAAATGATATTCATCCAAAAAAGTTAGAGTGAAAAAATAAGTGAAGGCTAAAATAAGCCAGGAAGTTCCCCCACATATCCTACTCCACCTCCTACATAGGGTCCTTAACAAGATAATGCATCCAATACACCTTAAACCACAATCGTATCTCTCGAACACAAGCACTAAACAATTATGGGTGTAGAGGATACTAACTCCTTATCGAAGGTCAGAAAGTTCTCAAAATCTTCTCTATCATACTGAAGCACATGGGAGTCATCATGAACATAAAGGTGCAACATCGAAACACGAAATACTTAATGTATATCAAAGAATATTAGTGGTAACAAGATCTCATATGCAATATCTCCAACTCTCCGAATGATCTCAAAACGCCCTTTATCTTTTGGGATAAAGTTTCCATGCCTCCTAGGTATCTTCTCTTTGTTCATGGAAAATAGTGAGGATGAATCTAGATACTATTAAAAATCTCAAATGCCTCCACCTATGATAAACATAACTCTTCTTAATACTTTTAATTGTCTCAAGATTATCCTTAATAACCCTCCCCTAGTCGAAAAAAAAAACTACTCAAGTCAATACCACGTTGTCTAGGATTTGTAGACTCAAAGAGACCGAACAAAGAGAGACAACGCTCACCGTATAAATCCATAAATTGGGCCAACATAAATATAGAGTGGTAGATGTGGTTTTATAAATAGTCTGCAACAAGTAAGACTCGGTCCTATTAACCACCAAATTCAAAAATACTAGTCCACTACATACACTTAAAAACTTTGATAGTGCACTCTAACTGACCATTATTTATTTGTTGAAAACTATGTTAACGTCAATGTGAGTGTCAAACTTTTCCAAAAAGGTCCTCCAAATTCTATAACTTAACTAAGTACATTCCGATCTCGTATAATAGAAATGATCTCACCATGGATGCGATCTGCCTCTTAAACGTAGATATGGCTAACCTCTTAGCGTTGAATGAAGACTAAATAGAAAGAAAGTGCAGTGACTTCCTCAAAAAAACAATGATGACCCAAATTGTTTCAATACCTCTAGAATCCTTGGGAAACACACTACACCATTTTAGGATAAAGCCACACTTAATCAAGACAACGCAATGTTGCCTAAATCTTTTTAGGCTACACTTTAAAAGTGTAACGTTAGTTTTTAGCTTTTGGCCACAATAATTAATGTTGGCAACACTTGTAAAGTGTGCCCTTTATTAGTATAGGATAAACTTCATAAGTGTAGTTTGATCATGATGTAATTGGCCACACCTATTTATATATATGACTACACTTTTAAAGTGAGCTATTTTTATAATTATAAAATAAACACTTGTCAACAGTGGCCTTATAGTTTTCACTAAAATGTTATATTCTCTCCGACAAATTCAAATTTCCCTCTAATTTTATTTGACAAAAAAGAAAACTAATTAAAAAACACTTTGAGTCTCAAGTATATGAAAGATTCCTCTCATCTTCATCCTTAAAACCAAGCCGCAATCACATCCATAGGATCTTAGATGCCAATTAATTCTTTTGATCTAAAACATGAAAACATCACAAATGCACAGGTACGGGCTACCCATTTTTTAGGTGTATTTTTCCGACTTTGATTTTCATTTTTATATGTATTGCTTGTAATTTTCTCATATTCAATTATCTTAATCTTACTATATTTAGTGTTGACACATCTTCTAATGGGCCACAAAACAGGTTTGTAAATCTTATGGAGGGACATATTTGGATGGAAAGTGAAACTCTTGGCAAGGGGTGACTGTTCTAAACAAAGGTTGTGAATACGCTATATTTGTCATTAAACTTGGTGTTCCTGGACATGTAAGTGAATATAAGCACCCCTTTATGACCAACTTGCCGGCAAATCACTGATAAGTTTGTAATGATTAAAGGTTTTGGTCATGGATTAATGGGTGAGTACTATCTGAAGCGCAAATGGCAAGATTTAGCCATTGTGATTTGATTTTTGTTCTGATGTGTTCTGTTTCAACGTAATTTGTTAAAAGTTGGAGTAAAAATATAGAGTTTTTACTTATGGCGATTAGAATTTTCTTCTAGTGTTCTTAAGTTACCTGTTATATAGTTGACCAGAAATGGTTAGTGTTTCGTTGTATATTTTTGGGTTTTCATTCTAATGTTCTTTGTATTGGCGTAATCTGTTAAAACTTGTAGCGCAAATTAGGTTTTAGTCATAACTATTCATAGCGAGCTTTTAGCTATGGCGATTTGAAACTTGTTCTAATGTTCTCTGTATTAACGTAATTTGGTACAAATTGGAGTGAAAATTTGGAGCTTTTAGCCATGGAGTTCGTACATGTATTGAGTACCCCAAATAGTTAATGAGTTTCAAATGTTACATGTATTGAGTTGTCTTACTAACTCTTTCATGAACTGAACATAAATATACATAACAAGAGGTAATCATGGAATGTAAAATTATTAAGAAGACCACTGCTTGTGCTATGTCTACTTACGTGTATGAAATTAGAATCTTAACAACTATATATGGATGTCCTGGTGACATATACTTAAGAGTGTATGCCTTTATCAAATTAATAGAACGATGGAATGCATGTATCAAACTAGAATGTGGAAATTGTGTTTTCTAGTAAGTCCATCACATTATATGTATCTTTGTAGGGTGAAAAACTTCTTTTGTGAATACATCAGATCCTTTTGATTATTCTTTTTGGAATCTTGCTTCTATTTTTACAATAGCATTTGATTTCAGTGGAGCTTAATCAACAATATATATTTCTGTGTATTACTTCCTCCCTCAAGCTTAGTGTCTTTGTTTTAGTGTTTATACATACACACACTCGCTCCCTCTGAATCATATGTGTCAAAGTATGAAGTTCAAGCATGGTAATCTTTCATGTTTGGACCTTCCACTGTGAGAATGCATAAGTTTTATGGAGGTTATCAATCTAAAATGAGTAGAATAAAAGAGACTCTAATTCTTGGAGACATGTCTGTTCTCTCATTCATGTTAACGCGTTGCTGCAATGGCTATATCTGATATGTTTAAGTAATACATTAAATCATCTCCTCAGTTTGAAGATCAATTGGAAACAATCTCCTTTCCTTCATAAGTTAAGTGTAAGGTTTGCATAGACTACACCATCCATACGCACCACCTGTGTAGGGTATAGTATACAGAGATGTTTCAACTCCTATACAACACTATTAGTGCTTATAATGTTTCTCATGCCTCCTTGAACATGTTACATTTGCACCACATTTTTTCGATTTCTTGACTATGGTTTAATGCTATCATTTTGGTGTTTGTACAAATACAATGATATTTTATGTATAAGAATATCAACACAGGTACTCTATAACTCATCTTATTATTTTCTTAAAGCCATACATTATCATTTTTATTAATGTTGTAAATCTTGAATGGGTGCATAGAATTCAACAACTTTACAGAATCAATAGAGTGCATTAGGATGACAGACATGGCACACAAAATATTTCATCAGATGTAAGCGATAACTGTTGTCCATAACAAAATGTAGATGGCACGTATTGATCGAGAAAATTTCTTAGCGGATACAATAAATTTACAAGATAAAGCTAGCCATGTATAGACCCTTCTGTCTTACCCAACAACAGGACCAACAATTGCAGGCTGAATATTCAATGTCTGAAATTGTTCAATTACCTGAGCAATTTTCTTATTTCTTTATTCTTAGTATTCAATATTCTGCATTTCACATGATGTAATGCAAGTCTTACTGATTATTATTTTTAATGATTTGTATTATGTTGTATATTTTCCAAGGTAGACTGAGTTGAGTTGTTCATTTGCGGTGCTGATTTTCTTCTCTTTCCAATAGAGAGTTGGAGTCAATAGTTTCTAAGAGTATTTGATCACATGTTTTTATACATTTGTATGTTAGCCAATTCATTTCTTCCAGGTTTTATCATTCATATTGGTCTGCTTTGTACTTGTTTGAGATCATTTAACTCTTTGCTTACTGTTTTCTCCTATATTTATATAATCATTCATATTTGCCTACTGTGACACTCTTGTAATACAAGTCCTATTGTTTTCTTCCAGATTTTATAAATTTTGTACATGTTTGGGGGATCATTTAACTATGAAGGGCGTGTGAAGGGGCTGGAAATTGAAATATATAGTGAGAATCTAAAATACATGATTGTTTATCTTATAATTTACTTTTGATGAGCAGGAAAATGCTACTGATTGAATTTTATGTATAGAGGACAAAAATAAAATCAAACTATTGTAGTGAAAAATAAAGAATTTTTGTACTATTATTATAAATGTTTTCTAAAATTTACATTTGGATTCTATTGCGAGTAGAGATCATTAGGTATTTGCTTTCTATATATATGAGACATGTGCTCGAAGTTTATTTAATTTTATATATATATATATATATATATATATATATATATATAATTGTTATTATTGATTATATGCAAACTAAATTTTATTGTTATTGTTGCTAAATTGTTGATGCAAAAGTTCTACACAACATTGCAACACTTCGAAAGTGTGACTTATTGTTTTAAATTTTATGTTTTACATACGAAAAATTACACTTTATAAGTGCTGTTTTCGGTGAGACATAAATGGCAAAACTTTTAAGGTGTAACCAATAACAAAGCAAAAGTCACACTTGTAAGTGCAGTATAGTAGATAAAAGTGTTGCTAATGAAATAACTAAAAATGTGGCCTTTATACCTCTTTGTCCACACTTTTCAAGTGTTACTGCTTTGGCGACATTTCAAAAGTGTTGTCCAATGTCAAAGGTTACAATTCTTTAGGTCACCCCCTAAATGTGTTGCTAAAAGTCAACAAGTGTATCTTTTTATCGAACGCCACACTGTTGGCTAGTTTAGACTACACTTCATAGGGGTGGTTGTTGGCGTAAAATGGTGTAGTGAAAGGAGAAAAAGTCCACATGTGATCCCACTTCAATTCAAGAATGCATAATATATGAAAATCACCACTAGGTCTTAAGTGCTTGCCTTTCACCTTATGGCAACTTAGGAAATACGCATAGAGTCTAGAAAATTCGTCCTCTAGCTACCCACTACAAATGATGCTTGAAGTCAGAATACATATTCGTGGTGCCCAGATGGATACAATATTTAAAATCATGGGATATACGAAGTATCAACAAGATTAAACCTCTAACCCTCAAAACTCATATAAGAATTGTTAATCTCAATACCCTATCTAAATCTAATGTAGCCTAACCGACATTACTTGGTCACACCCAATCTTTAATTTCTGCCAAGACCTCATCCTCAAGCTGGTGGTTACAGATCTGATGAAGAAATGAGAAGTGAACTCCCACACAGACTTGAATCATCCTAGATTTTAAAACATAAAAGTGAATTATCTAGTTATCTAAGAACTTAATTTCCCAAGATAACGGTAACTCTATGGTAGACAAGAAGTCCATTCTACCCGTACTAATTGCTTTTTAGGTCAAAGCATTCACATTTACATTCTCCTTACCCAATTGATAGATAATGGAGAGGTTAATGTTCCTCAAAGCTTAATCAAGTGATGTTGCCTCAAATAAAGGTCACTTTTTCTAATGATGCGCCGAAGGCTTCTCTTGTTAGATTATATCTACAAACAAAATAAGTAGAGGTAGTGCCTTAAAAAAAATTGAATGGTAAAAATTACTACTGCTTACTCCAAATCTTTAGTGGAGTGTTTGTACATATGTAGTCTAAGTTAACGTTTATGCATAAGAAATAAGTCGGTCTGTGAGCATCAATACACAACCCAAAAAATGTTTGATGTATCATAATAGACCATTAAACCCTCATCCTTAACTAGAACAGTCAATATAAGAGTAGTATTAATTAACTCCTTGAGCTTCTTAAAGCTTAAATCATTCTCGTCAAGCAACTTAAAATGGAACATCAAGGCAAATCAAGCAGTACAAAGTTGGTGCAAATTGGAGTAACCCTCTATATACTACTATGTAGTAGCGTGGAATCATACAAAGCTCTAAACCTTCATAACTTAAGTGGGCCTATACCTATTACGAATAGCCTTAATATTTCCAATAGCTATGATAATTCAATCCTTAGACACAACATACCCCATAAATGCTACAAACTTAGCAAGAGCTCATACTTTTGGTATTTTGCATAAATCAACTAACCTGTAAAAATCTAGTGCAGAATCCTCGGATACTATAAATAATAAGTCAAGCTCTGTGAGTACACCTTAATGCAATCTATAAACTCAAAGATGAACATATCATTATATGGTTTGAACACACATGTCATTAAGTCCATAAATGTAGGAGGGGTATTAGTAAAACTAAAAGAAATCACTAGGAACTCATAGTGTCTATAACGAGTCTTAAATCAGGTCTGAAGGATGTCGGCTTGCCAAATAAATTGCTAATGTTTATCATATCTCAAATTAATATTTGAAACCAATGCAACACACTAATATGTATCAAATAGATAATCAATCCTCATATGTTTCCTTGGTAATGTTGGGTACTATAAGTTGCTCATTAAAGACTTCTGAAGATTGCTGTTCAATTGTGCATGCTTATGAAAAAGAAAGCACGTTTATTTATTATATATAATACATATTTGGAATGTAACACTATAAAAGTCTCATCATTTAGACTAGAGATTTTCCTGTTAAATAATTGTTAGATGTTTATATACCTATATCAATTTATTAAACTGAATTTGAATAGGTAAGAGCCAAAACAACAAAGAAAACCTTGACGTTTGGAAACTAGCTAAATTGCACTAGTAGGCCTCCATATGTTTGGTGATGTTTTGGGAGTGTCAAATGAAGTACAAAATATGTAAAATGATATTAAATAGGTAGAATATAGTATAAAGGGTCCAAACAGCCAGTCACGACTCCACAAGGGCAGCCCGAAGAGTCCTTCAGGAGGACCCTAACACTGGTGAGCCATCAATCAGCGAATATGCAAAGCCCATTGAGCTTCGCGCATCTAGAACTAGCAAGGCATATTTTGCCTCATGATATGGGGCCTTTACGTGGCTCAATGCCTCAACCAAAATTTAAAAGAAAAAATGATTGAAGTTGCCCCCGCGACGCACAGCCACTTCCTAGATTCGTCTGCGTCATTTTTGTATTAAATTTAACTTGACAAAAAGTTAAAACTAATTGAGTGGTCTTTTGCGTAATTTAGGGGACGAGTATATTCTGGTTCGAGGTTAGTTTTAAGCAACTATCATTCACTAAAAATAAGATTTACAAAATCACACTCATGTCTCTCAAACCTCTCTGTCTGCTCAACCACCATTGAAGAGCATTGGAAGATTGGAGACGAATGTCAGGTTCTCCAGTTGTCTTATCAAGATTCGTGGATTAATTTTCAATAAGTTATGGGTTCTACAATCGTTGGACTCCTTTCCCCAAGAGGTCCTTTCAAAGTAAATTCAAAATAATTCAATTCCTAGAGTTTATACTCTACGAATGGGTTTTCTTCAAAATTCGGTGTTTATGACTAATTATGATAGATTATGATTTTCTATGATTAATTAAGTATGCATTGTTTAATAATTTATAAGGAATTGTGGAATTTCATGTGAAGCATGTTCTTTCGCTAAATAATGGATTCTATTATGCTATATTATTACCTTAATGTCATTCAATGTTGATCTATAAACTATTTCATGAATGAACTCATAAATGAACCCCTTTCTGGTAACCCTACCTATGATTTTGTCTTGTATATGACTAGAAATATGGGATTGGTTATGTTATTGTATGTTTTACTATATTGTTTTTTATTTGTGGTGAATTAAGAGATAGTTCTTGATGAATGCCCTATGTAATGATTAGGAAAATTCTCTTTTATTGGTAATCTTATGTCATGCCTTTAGAGACTTGACACTATGTTTCTTTTATCATCTAATATATTTCTTGTGGTTATAGGCTATGAACACAGGAAGTACAACCTCTAGAGGAGTGGAAGAAGAAATTGCTAATGAGAGAGTTCCTACCCAAGGCAATTGAGTTCCTCGTCAATATCAAGTTCTTATGAATGATAAAGTTTCGGTCAATCCTCTGTCCATAACAGATGGTGATATAAAGGAATCCCTTCTCTAAATGTCCCAGGACATCATTACTTAAGCTCAAGCCATGACGGCACAAGCTAATCAGGAGGTCGTACCTCAAGAGAACAAACATTCTTGTACCATGGCTATTCTTTTGAGAGATTTTACGAGGATGAATCCTCTTGTGTTCTTTGGATCAAAGGTTCATAAATACCCCCAAGACTTACTTGATAAGGTCTATAAGATTTTTTTTGCTATGGGGGTGAGTACTACTGAAAAGACCGAGTTTGATTCCTATCAACTAAGGTACGTGTCTTAGACATGGTACAATAAATGGAAGGATAGTCGGTCTTTGAGAGGTGGTCCCGTCAATTGGGAGATCTTCAAGAAGGTCTTTCATGAGAGGTTCTTCCCAAGGGAGCAAAGGGAAGATAAGGTAGAGGAGTTCATTAAATATCGTCAAGGAGGTATGAGTGTTAAGGAAGACTCCTAATAGTTCATGAAGTTGTCCAAATATTCTTACTCTTTGGTTTCAAATGATAGGGATGCAATAAATTGTTATGTAACAAGCATGTCCGAAGATCTTGAAGAAGAATGTCATGCATCTATGCTTCATGACAACATGGATCTTTCTAGGTTGACAGTTCATGCACAACAAGTAGAGGAGAGTCGTCTAAGGAATATTAATAGAGAAGCTAAGAAGGCAAGGCCATTTTAAAGTGGTTCTTCTATGAATAGGCTTGACATTCAAGACAAGACTAAGTTCAAAAAGAGGTATTCAAAGCAACTTACATCAAATTTCTCCAAGACTCTCAATTATAGGGTGTCTAATCCTAATTCTCAAAAGTGGAGAAATGTTTATTCACCAAGAGAAATACCAACTTGTGGAAAGAGTGGTAAGAAACATGTGGGTGAATTCCTCATTGGAACAAATAATTGCTATGATTGTGGCAAAAGTGGTCATATGGTGAAAGATTCTAATAATGTGAAGGGCCAAGGAAAGGGGAATAGACAAGTTCTTCCAAGCGGTCCTATCTCTGAAGTCCAAAAAGGAATCGCTTTTATGAACTCAAAGCAAGGAGTGAAAAAGAGATCTCTCCCGATGTAGTTACCGGTATGTTACAAGTCTTATCTATTAATTTTTATGCTTTTCTTGATCCCGGTGCTACTCTTTCTTTTGTTACACCTTTGGTAACTAGGAAGTTTGATATACTTCCCAATGTTTTGTTTGAAACCTTTTCGGTTTGTACCCTAATGGGTGACTCGGTAATTGCAAAAAAGAGTCTATAGTAAATGTCCTGTAATCCTTCCCAATATAGTTATTCTTGTTGACTTGTTAGAACTTGACATTTTTTATTTTGATATCATTTTGGGTATGCATTGGCTTCATGCTTGTTTTGCTTCCATATATTGTAGAACAAGGGTAGTGAAGTTTAAATTTCCAAATGAACCTATTTAGAGTGTAAGGGGGGGGGGGGGATTCTATGCCAAGGGGTCAAACCATTTCTTGCTTGACGACTTGTAAGATGATAGCCAAGGGTTGTGTATGCCAATTCCCGTCTGTTTGGTGAAGGTTTGAGAGTGTTAAATAAAGTCCAAAACTTGTAAAATACTTTAAATAGGTAGAATATAGTATTAAGGGTCCAAAAATCTATTCATTACTCTCCAAGGACCACCCCTAGGGTCCTTGAGGAGGACACAAACATTAGCGAGCAAGCTGCTGAAGCTGCCTGCGACAGCGAAGATGTGAGTTCCCTTGCACGTTACTCAGCCATCACTGGCAAGGTAAATTTTTCCTCACGATGCGGGGACTTGAAGAGGCTCACTGGCTTGACCCAATTTTTCAGTAAAATATTAGGAGTTGCCCCCACGACGCGCAACAACTTTCTTGATTCGTCCGCATCATTTTTAAGTCAATTTAACTTCACAAAAAGACCCAATTAAGTGAGAAGCATTTTGGTTATTTAGGGGACGAGTATATAGTTGTTCTAGGTAAGTTTTAAGTTACCTACTCAAAATTAGATTTACAAAATCACTGTCATCTCTCTCAAAACTCTCTCTACTCAACCACCATTGAAGAGCAATGGGATCTTTGAGAAGAAGGTCAAGTTCTAAACTTTTCTTCTCAATATTTGTGGATTAATTGTCAATAAGGTATGGATTCATCACTCATAGGATTACTTTCCCAAAGAGGTCCTTTCAAAGTGACTTCTAAATAATTCAATTCGTAGAGCTTTTACTCTACCAATGGGTTTTCTTCCAAACTTGAAGTTTATGACTAATTATGATAGATTATAATTTTGTATGACTAATTAAGTATGTATTGTTGAATAAATGATATGGAATTGTGGGATTTCGTGTGAAGCATGCTCTTTTGCTAAATAATGGATTCTACTATGCTATATCATTCACTTAATGTCATGCAATGTTGGGATCAAAACTATTTCTTGAATGAACTAATAAATGAACTCCTTTCTGTTAACCCTAACTATTTATTGTTCTTTTATATAACTAGAATATGTGTGATTGGTTATGTTATTGTGTATTTTCCTATATTATTGTATAGTTTTGGTGAATTGAGCATTAGTTCTTCATGGAGATTCTTGGTAGCAATAGGTAAGTCTTCTAAAGTTATGATTACTCCATTATGTTGTTATGCAATTGAATTATGTATGATTTTGATATAAATATATGTTGGGATATGAATTTTTTAATGTGGGATCACGGTAAAGGTATGATTATGCAAGGTTGATCATGTTTATCTCGTATGTATTGCATAATATGACTATAATATTTTAATCTTACAAATGAATGGTTGTGATGAACGGAAATTCTCCTACTAAAAACAATGATCTAATGATCATGTTTACATAATAAGTTAGTCTCTTATGGACTATGACCAGATTTATTATTAATGGTAACACAAAGGCAATTAAAAAAAGAACTTTGGCTAAGATCCAAGTGAACAAGATAGGAGAAGTGTCCCTTCCCAAGTTTGAAGGTAGCTTCACATTACTCTCATGAGATAGAGGATGCCATGCAATATGGAATTATGAGTCTCTAATATATCTCCTATTTCTTTAACTATGTTGCCTCCATATGAATACTTGCTAGTAGATCCACCTAGAATGTTATGTTCATGTTTTGGTTCTACCTTGGCAAGTATACCACCTTCCTTCGGTGTGGGGTTTTATGACACCAGATATGTTTAGATTACATGGTCTAATTTCGGTTAAGGCGATTGATCCCTCAAGTAAAATTAAAGACTAAAGTTTATGGACTTTGACTAGGGTGACTTGAGGAGTCTACTTAGTAGAGGTAGTGTTATGGGACTCTACTTAGACATTGCACAAGTTGACTCTAAGGGAATTCCTAGGATATTGTTCTTATGTACTATGAACATGAAATGTCAAATTCTTATGATATATGATGTTGTATTTATATGATGTTTGTAATGTTAATGAACATGCATTGGTCTTTATTGCTATATGTGAAATGAGTCCTTAGGATATAAGTTGTATGAAGCAAAACATTATTTATGGTCTCCTATCTTGTTTACTTGTTTTCGTGGTATTATGATATAAGTTGTATGAAGCAAAACATTATTTATGGTCTCCTATCATGTTTACTTGTTTTCGTGGTATTATGGGGATTCACATTAGCCTTGCACTTGTAGGCTTGAGATGAGATTATGGGTAAGTTTTGTATGTTATGTTTGTATGAACTATTGAACATGAAAGGTTAATATGACTTTATGATGATGTGTCTTTGGCTATAATCATGCTTTATGTTGTATTGATCCTTATCTTGTATATGCCCTATTATATTTTATGTGCATATACCCATACTTAGTAGAAGTGGAGTACTAACCCATATCCTTTAAATATCTATAATGTAGGGTCCGACTATTGAAGCTTAATAAGGTCAATCGGATAAGGTTTGAATTCTTTCTCCAATTGTTGGTGGGTCCTCACATTAGGTGATACTATAATTTAATTATTCTAGCTATGAATGTTGTATTATTTCAAGAGATACACTTCTATTCCTTTTCCGTTGAACTCTATTTTAGTAAGACCTATGTGGAATATTGAGATTGTATTTCCTAAGTTCATGTTCGTACTCTTAAGATGGTTTTTATTTGAGACACTTTTCTTAGAAATTGTATCCATGTTGATCATGTTGCTAAAGGAGAAGTCTAAGTATATTTCATATATTATATGCAAAAAAAATATTTTTTCTGCATTTAAACCAATGATGGTTAATATGTTATAACGAATGCAAATGGCTTGTTTAAGTCCTCTTCGAGGACGACGATGCCGGTTATGTCTAGGGATGTTCTCTCGATGTGACATGGAAGCTTTAAAGATTTGTAAAGAGAAACTCATCTCGACCCTTATTATCATATAACCTAATTGGAATCTCAATTTTGATATGATGTGCGACACTAGTGGCCTGGCACTTGGAGGTATTCTTCAAAAATACATAAATGAGTTCTTTCATTTTATTTACTATGCTATAAAAACCTTGAAGTATAATAAAAATAAAATATTATGACTGAGAAAGAGATGTTGAATCTTGAGTACGATTTTGAGAAGTTTAGAGAGTACTTACTGAGTACAAAAGTTATCATGCATACTGATCATATGACTCTATGTTAAATAATAGCAAAAACAAGAAGCAACCCTAAGACTGATATGATTGGTGCTTCTCTTTTATGAATGTGCCTTTGAAGTAAATGATAGATATGGATATGAAAACCAAGTAGCTTGCAACGTATCGAGGTTTGAAGGGATGCTAGATGTGTTGAAGATATGGATATTTATGATGGTTTCTCTAACGAATTAACAATGTTAATTTCTACACTCTCAGTATCTTAGTATGTTGATTTCACATATTTTATTGTATATGTGTTGTCACCTATGATTCAAGTGTCCATCATGAGAAAAAAACTATTTTTATGTAAATAACTATCTATGGGGTGAACCATTCCTCCTTAAAGAGTGTGCAAATAATATTATTTGATGTTGTGTGTTAGAAGTATAGAGGCATGAAAAATTAGAAGCAGATATTTCTTCACCTGCATGTGAACATTTTTGGACCATTTGTACAGCCTCTAAGGTGTTACAATAAGACTATTATTATTCTTTAATGTTAAGGGATGCTCATAGCATTTGCAAATATTGTTTTCAATCTCAAATGTATGGGAGTTTCTCCAAGTGGAATAAACCACCTTTGTAAAAAAAAAGTTGAAATTAAGTTATTTAATGTGTGGGGGTTGGGTGATTTCATTGGTCCTTTTCTAAGATAATTGGGCAATGAGCACATTCTTGTGGATACTTACTATGGGTCTAAATGGGTGGATGCACTAGAATAACCCAACAATGAATGAAGAAGTGTCATAAAGAATCTCAAGAGGACTATTTACACAAGGTTTGGTAACTCTATCACAATCCAAAGTACACCCTTGATGTTACATGTTGTATAAGACCTTAAGAGGTCTTACACAGGACATTTAGAATACATAAACAAAATAATATAATCTAACGAGTATAAAAGACAGTTTATATCGTAAAATGGTTTTTTCAAAATAAAGTAGAAGTCTACATAGTCTCGAAAGAAATCTATTCATGAATAGTGATAGGGCCATAACCCATAAATCACTTAAAATCATTGAAATATAAAGACAATAAGCAATAACGGTTAGAGTATATAGAACATGAGGACTCACCATGTTACATATCATCATGGATGAGAAAACATGGATTATGCATGTTCATAGGGATTCTTCAAAAAAGTATGCAACTAAAAAAATTCATGCATTAAAAGTCATAGAACAATCAATTGGATCACCATTGAAAGGAAATAATGACACGGAACAAAACCCTAACATCAATAGCAGATTTCCAACTATGTAAATTGGATAATATAGGAAATATATGGAGGAAACAACTCCATAGATGAAGACCAAAATACATTGATGCCAAAATCTTTAATTCAATGGAGGATTAGGAGAGTTGATCGTAAAACTCTAAGTTGAGTTCTTCTTCTTCCATAAAGAAAGGACTTTTTAGATTTACGGAATTTAGGAGAATGAATTGAATTGGGTGAATTGGGGGTTAAAAATCATTATATTTGTCTTTGGTAAATGGTATAACTACATAGTATTGGGTTTGAATGATTACGAAAAGACCCAAAATATCCTTTAAAACAACTATCGGGCCTCACCAATGGCTGGACCTATGGTCCGCTAGTCAGACCATAGACTTTCCTGGTAAACTGTATATGATCACAGACTTCCCATTTTCGACCCCCATCGAATAAACCAATGTACAGTCCATGGGTCCATTAATAAGCCCGACATCCCACCATCGATTTACACTTTTTAACATCAAATCTCATTATGTTTGAGATTCCCCTATGAGACTTACCTATAATGTGGTCTCTGGACGATGGTCCATCCGAGTGAACCGTATGAAAATACAAGACATTTTTTAAGAACATGGAATGGCCAACAACGAGAATACCTATGGACAATAGGTAAGACTATTGGTCATTGGTTACTCTTTTGGGACTTGCACCAGATCTAAGAAACCTACAATTTTCATCTTTTTAAATATGAGTTGTATCAACCCCAAGGTCCATTATAATTGATTGGTGATCACATTTTTGCAACTGCCAATTCGAATCACGTCTATCAAAGTTTGGAGTATAGCACAAAGTGTAATTACCGTACAATCAACAATCTAGCTAAAAAGTTAACGTCTCAAACCAAGAGAAAAATAGAATCTTAACCAAAATGGTTAATGTCCTTCACATTGATTGGTCTTGAAAGTTTAATGATGAACTTTGAGCCTATAACACGAAATACAAGTCTCCTATTAGTATGGCTCAATAAAAGTTAGCATTTAAAAATGATTGAACAAGATAAATTTAAATTTGAGTTGTATTCCAAGAATCTTGTGGCCAAATACTTAAGATTGTTGAATTTTTGTTATAAGAATTCAAAGTTCAACCATCTTTAAAGAAATATTTAAATGCTGGCATGTTTCAAAGATCTATGTTCGAGAGTTTTGAGTAGCTGAGCTAGTCCTACTATTTAATTAAAGGATGAAACTCTTTCACGGAATCTTAACCCATAGTAGACCGGTCCGTACACAATTACGGAGATGTATAGAAATTCAACAACTTAAATTGAAGATGCATAGGGGGTGAACTTCACTGTCAGTGGGCAAAGATTGAAGGTGACCGTTGGGGAAAGTCCTAATGTGCGAGTTTTTGATGTGATGTACATGGATCATTAATTAGATCATATACATGTTGTGCAACGATTAAATTAGGTATTCTTGAGAGGCAACCTATATGTTAGTAGTTTTCAATACTATCGGTGTCAATTATGCAGTATTTTACTAATGATCAGCAAGTGTGAGGGATATTTAGCTCTGTTCTTAAGGACATAGCTGAAGCTCCAATGAGCTCGCCATAAGGGAGCTGAACATTTGGTAAAGACCATCAAATTCAATGGATTGTACCCCTAACTAGGTGATACATTGATGCAATTAAGGACTGACTCAGTTTTCCTAACAAGGGGATACACTACAAAAATTTGCGATGAGAACATGGAATTCTGGCAATTCATTTATGAACTTTAGATGGTGATGATACATACCGATGAATTGGAATTAAAATTCCCCTAAGCTGCAGGAAAGGTCAGCAATAGACCTTGTTAGGAAATCTACCAAACATTTGTGTGAGCTTAATTCTCAATCATTTAGAGAGTTTCTCTCTCTACGATTTATTTTTTCATTTTTATGAATTAAGGACACTATATTTTTATTATATTTTTTTTAAAATATGGCACTTGTGCCAATAAACATCTTTGATGATCATGTTGTTTTCATAGTGTTTCATTTAGTTTGTTCCAGCTTTACCTCTTTCAGATAAAATTTTCTCATAGACCATAATATTTGAAAATCGTGAAATGTTTGGGTTGTCTTAAAGATCGAATATTTTCAATATAATGGCTTCCATGATACTCATGATGAGCATGATGTACAGTCTTGATGTTGCTAGAATGTATTTATGAGGTTTCACTTCTTAGCATTTTGTTTTAATCTTTTGTAGGGAAGATGCGTTTTAATTTGAGTCTTAAAATAAACATTGATACTACTTTTTAATCTTTGGGGTTGTGCTAAATGAGTATATTTGAAGTTCCATATTTTCTGATGTCTCATTAGAAACCATGTGAAATCCTAGAATTTTCCTTCTTAGTTGATGAATATGTGATATTAACTCATTAAGGACTCATTATGGGCTTTGTTTTAATAACTAAGAGTCCTCAGATGCCTAATTTATGCTCTAAACATATGTGAAAGTTTTGATTTGCAGCGATGAAGGATAAGGAGCAAGACAAGAACATTATCGGGTAAAAATGTTTAACTAAGCTACTTAAATTAAGAAGAAAGATCCTGCTGATTGCCAAGACAACTTGGCAAACCGCCGAGTGGATCTTTAGCTTGCCTAAAGTTCCAGTCTTCCATGGGGAAGAATAGACTTGGCATTCAAAATGGGTAGTCATTGGATCGGTGAACAACTCAATGACGCTAACCGTGATCGCCTAAGTCACAAATGTTGGAGGATTAATTTACATTGAAAACTGATGATGGGTTAGAAAAAACAACGGATCACTTACCGGGTAGGCGATTCCCGATTTACTTTTCCTAATGTCCTTTTAGGAAAAAACTGAGAACCCATAAATTAAAATTTAAAATCAGAATAGAGCGTTTCTGATTCCCGGAGTTTTAGATTTTGAGTTTTATCTGGGTTTTTGAGTTTTTATTTTAGTCTTTGTACGATTTAAGACTTATGTTTGAGGATTTGCTAGTGTTTTTTTAAAAATTATTCAATTTGGATCATTGTAAAGACTTGCAAACTTTTAACCAGTGCATGGCTAATCTAGTTAGTGATTGTTTTTATATTTTTATGATGTGTATCTAAAACCTCAATTCATAGGGTGTAATCATGTGATTATTGGCTTAATTAGTTTATTTGTATTGTTATTTATTGATTTTAATACTTAATTGACGTGGGGTTTAATCATTAGCTATTTTTAAATCTATGAATTGTAGTTCAAATGGAATTTAACTTTAATCATGCTTATATACATCATTTATAAACACATTGAAGCTATAAATCATGAAATTTAAATTAATTAAAATTATGAAATTCCCTATGGTGAATGAACAAACCTTAACATTGAAGCATGCTTAAAACTCAATAATTCATCTTTGAAGAATTTTTATCATGAAGGAATGACAATATGAGAGACAAGATCATACAAACTATTCTAAAGTAAAACTAACAACCACAAGGAAGTAATATATACTTGGGCTCTCATTTTGGATTAGTTCCTTTTATAGTTCCAAGAACAAAGAAACGAGTCTACCTTGGAGCATTTGGATCTGTACCACCGCTAGAAGCTTGGACGACCTCTTTCCTTTTTGCCTTGATGCTAGGGCAGTCCCTCATTTTTTGACCGTTATTACCACACCCTATGCAACGATCCGTTTCGGCAGGACACTTACCCAAGTATTGCTTTCCACAAGTACCACACTCACACCTTCAAAAGTATGGCTTCTCCTTTAAAATTTTGATTGCGAACTCCTATACTTATTCCTTATGGAAGGCTCTTGATGATATAACCTCTTCTTAGGTTTGGGTTGGCCTTGTTCATCATACGTAGGCCTCTTATCCTCTTGCCTTATCTTCGTAATCTTGGACTTCTCAATTTGTTGAGCATTTAACATGAGTCTATAGATGTGCATGTCTTTAAGGACCATTGTGTTATGAAACTCTTTCTCCACCAAGATATACACTATTATAACAAATTTATTCATACTAGACCTAGGGTTGACTACTATGGTTGGTGCATACATAGAGAGATGGGTAAATTAGAGCGAGTACTCTTTCACACTCATTCCCCCTTGACGAATATTCATAAATTCCAGCATATTCTTCTCCTTCCACTCTACGGGAAAGAATTATCAAGAAAAGCCTATTTGAACACTTCCAATCAATCGGACAATCTCTTATGGGTCTCTCATCTCTCCATTTCTCAAACAACACTTAAGCCATTTTAATTGATAGGCGGCTAGCTCCGCTCTCTCTCTACGGATCACACCCATATATTCCACCCCCTTGAATATCTCATCTATGAAGCTTTGTGGATATTCATCCACCTTAGTTCCATGAAAAATAAGAGGGTGCATCCTCATATAATCCCAAATTCTAGAACTGCTAGTACTTACATTGGGTTGAAGTCCACCTCCTTTGTGATCTTGGGAAACCAAATTTGTAGTGAAGACTTGAGCTTGAGTCGACACGAGTCAGGTCAAGTCCATAAGGGAAGCCCTTAGCTACCCATTTCTCAAATCCCCTTCAACAAAAGGAACTTAAGGAGCTTGGGGAATGGGGGTCATTTTTTGAATTTAAGGTCCTTGAGGTTCCGGAAGGGGAACAACCTGATTCACATCCTCTAGGGCAACTATAGGGACTTTCTCACCACAGGGAGGGATCGTCTCATTATCTACTCTTTCCTCCTCCCTTCTAGTAGATGTACTCCTTGTATTCATGTCCTATAAACACCAGATAAGAGGTTGAGAAAGACATGTTATAGAACTCAACTCCAAGGCACGACTTTAGAATGATGAAGATTATGAAACTATACCCTTGGATATATGAGGACATACTTAATCTTGAGAGAGTTGATTCCCAAGCTTTCCTTCTAGTCTTTAATATGCCTCCAACCTATACTAATAAAGTATAGAAAAGTATGGTTTGAGTACAAATAATGTACTAAGTATGGCATATGCAAAAAACATACAAAAAAGACTTTTTAGTAGAAATAAGCATTGATGCCAATTAATTACAACATTCATGAATACAAATGTAAAACAACACATAAGTCACTTTTTAGCACATAGAAAAGGTTTCAAGAAATTAACACAAAGAGTCACTTTACAGTGAATGCTATAGAAAAATTATAGTGACCTCAATTCAAACAAAGACACAGTGAAATCACCCTGTAAAAGTTTCTCTAACCAAGGTTATCCTAAGATTCACTAAGGTAAGACAAGGAGGAACCGCATGTACAATTCCTTCAATGCACACCCAAGTGACCCTCAAGACTACAAATTATAGGCTACTTTGTTGAGGTAACAAGTCCATAAATTATAACTAGACATTAGAGGAACATAATTGCATATTGAACTTCAGATAAGTGCCCTTCCCCAGGTGAACTTGCAAGGTACACAAAGTTCAATGTGAGAATAGCATCCCATACTACTACTCCCATTTTGTGCTTCATGACGCTTACATGAGGTTAGGTTTACCACATTTATCATTCATAAACATTATTATACAAGACATAACTTCAAAATTATTTCTTAACATTATACATTAAGTCACAAAACTTCATTTCATTACATAACAATACTTTCATAGATTAAAGATAATGAAATACTATGACTCCCCTTTTAAGTGTCTACTTATGCAATGGATAAATAGTGTCCCGTACCACCAGTACCCTAAGTAGTTCACTTTTTAGGAGACTTAGTTCATTACATTAATTTGTGGGGAGTTATCTCTTACCGACATAGAGCATCCAAGATACACATGGAATCCCGACATTAACCCCTATCAGGTAAGGGATCCTCACTTGCCAAGGGTAGGGTCATTCTCTTCGCCTTTACATGGATTCTGTAATACCTACACCTATGAGGGCACATAGTTAAGGGATAAGGAGATTTCTTTTAAGTAACTCATTTTGTAGTGACGAGTAGTACTCATCTCAAGAGGTACATTGTATACAAAATCTCAACTCACGAAGTGTATCCACCTTTTCTTCATATCCTGTTAGTGCTAATCATAACTCCCCCAGGGATTCTTACACATTCATTATTATAGGTTAAGGAATAACTTAATGGAAAGCACATCTCAACTCCCGAAGGGTAATCCATCCTTCAGGCAACTTTAGAAAAGCTCTTGAAAGGTAGTGAGGTTACTACTAATCACTACATCTCAACTCACGAAGAGTATTCACCCCAAAAATCCCCTTTCACATTCCTTGAATTTATTCATTCATTCATTTATTAAAAGTGTGTGTGGGTGTACATGTGAATAGACCTTTCTCATTATAACCATTTATATAACATCAAATTCTAAACATATTTACATCTTTATTCATCACATCCCACACATTAGTATACTTCAAATAAATATATAATTCACTTAAACATGATCTCTAGCATACATCACATAAACATATAATGCACTTGAACATAATCTCTAGCATACTTCACAAAACAAGCCTTCTAAAGCACATCAATTAGAACAACATCATTATTATCATACTTCACATAATTTGCCTTCATGGCCTCATTCAAAATACATATGTAAATTTATATTTAAATACTTCAATTAAACACCGCCACAAAAGATGGACCATAATTCTCAAAAACATTTCATAATAAGAACAAGACAAGATAACTCACCATTCATCCAAACCTTCACCACCTATTCAAAATTTATCCAATAATTCATTATAAAATAGCCCTTATGGAAATAGCTAAAACTTAATATAACCATAAACACAACATATCTCTTACATTCTTTAATCTTGCTCATCATACCCATTGCATAAGCTAAAAGTTAATAAAATGAATAAACATGTTCCATTGAGGTATTGACCTTAAAATGTTCGTTAAAAACTAACAACAACTCATTTTAATAATTAAAATGTATTCATAAAATGACCCATACTTAGAGTCAAGTAATAAAGAATAAAGTTGAAACCCTTTTTGATATCATTTAGAAGTGGCTCTTTTAATGAAAGGAAGTTCAAGGATGACTACCATACCTCAATGATAAGGAACCCACTAATTTGTGATGAATAAATTGACCACAACCAACCCTCCAAGCCCTTCCTTGATTTCAAGCTTCTATTAATTTCAACTAAAACAAACACTTAAAACATGCTAAGACACAAAAGCACTTTCTAATTCACATCTTACGAATGCCATGGATGTTCTTGGACGTTTGACCTCTAAAAAACACCATCCTTTGGGGAATGCTTAAAAAAACAATTGTTAATAATTTTAGCACAAAATTAAATCATTATACAAATGCAGAGCTCTAGTTCAACATAGTTTTCTTTAGGGGTGTTGCACATCCTTTCAAAGAAATAATATCTAAAATACCACCTGACAAGAAAACATAAAAGAGAAAGCATATAAAGGTAAGTTCTATGGCACGACATTAGAGTAGTCAACAAATTGAAACTCTATAATCATATAGTTATTTCTCATAGATGTGTATCGACTCACAGGCAATGAACAAGACTCTACTGTACATGGAAATATGAGATATTGGACCCTAAACCATTTTCCATAACTTTATGCTCTTACACCAAGTTTTTCATGTTTGGGGAGAATCCCGTAGAATTAACATGATGTACTTGACAACTCGGATGTCTTATACAAGACCATAGACATCTTTCATTGCATAATCGTAATAAAAATACTGGAACATTTAAAACTTTTCATAGTACATGATATGCAAGAATCCTCAATTAATATATATATATATATATATATATATATATATATACCGTCCATTATTTCATATGTGATGACAGGTCGAACTAAAACAAAAAACCTTTTCTTACTAGGTGTAATTCGTTGGACATAGATCCAATTTTGAACTTTTTTGTATTCCTTGGAATTTCTTTTTTCCTGTTCCTAGTGGTATCAAAACACCGGTATGCCTGGATATCTTATCCGTCTCTCCAGGAAAATGGATATCTCAAGAAAAGATTTTCAGTTCAATTCATTTTTTTTTCTCTCCACCCGGACCAACCCACCGACTCGGCTTCTTAGATTTAAGCTGATTTGTGTATCGACCCCAAAGATACTATTGTTCCGTACCATTAGGGAAGAAGATCCGGGCATGATATGCACCTCTTAAGGAATGAAAAAAATCGATCTACTTTTATTTGGTATTTCGGCCTCAATTCCTTGACTCCTCGATACTCAATCAAATCCTCTTTTTTGATGACTAAATGCGTTTCTATAGTCCCATATTTAATAATACCCGAACTCTTTCTTCTATATCGAGGATCATCGAAATAAGCAAGAATACTATTTCGATGGAAAATACCATTTACAGGTATTTCAATCGAGATACCTGAACAGGGCATTAGTTCATTCTCGAGTTCTTGAATCAAGTGTAGTGGAATGATGAATTTATTTCTTCGCCTTTCTGACAATAAAGCAGAATTCCAGTGAAGAATAGGCGAACATACGAGATTATACTGGCCAGTACATATGATTCGATAAAGTCTGAATAATCAGGAATCCTATCTTCTTTTTGACCATAAAAATCCGAACTAAACAATTTCTGCCTCGCCTGATCATTGGTTACTGAGAGGTTAGAAGTATATCTTCGCTTGCCAAAAAGAGAATGTGCATTCATTTGATCCTGATCCTTGTGGATTGAATGGTAGTCTAGACTGGACCTGCACGGCCCTCCGAATAATATCCATAAATTACTTGTTTTTGGTAATCGATGAACATTACCATATGTAAATTCGGGTGCATGATAGACATCGGTTCTCCAGTGCATTTCTCCGTCTGAATCAAAATAAATATGTTTTCGAACCTTCTCTTTAAAATTCAAAGTGGATATTCCTGCGCGAATCTCGGCAATTACTTGTTCTGATTCTACGTATTGATCGTTTTGAACTAAAAGCAAACTTTTGGGTGGAATATTCACATTATGTAGAATATCTTCACTCTCAATAGTTACATACAAGTCTATAGAACATAGAAAGGCGGGATGCCCATGATGTGTACGTGTCGGATGAACCAAGTCCTCATTGAATTTTATTTTTCCATTAGATGGGGCTCGCACATGTTCTGCAGTAACCCCCGTGAATACTCCTCCGGTATGAAAAGTTCGTAATGTTAATTGAGTACCCGGTTCTCCAATCGATTGACCTGCAATAATACCTACAACTTCCCCCAATTCAACCAGGTCACCATGAGTAGGACTATGCCCATAACATATATATATATAATATCATAAGTACATAAGTAGACTATATATCTCTTTACAATCTTAAGCCACAACTCAATAGAATAGAATAGGGACACGGCCCTTAAAAAGATAAAATTTAATCTAACTATTACATCATCTTAAAGAAACATCTTGACATAGGAAACCCTTGAATCATAAAGATTCCTTTACTTGAACTTAGATATCTATCCAAGATCTTCATTTAGGAGACATCCTCTAGCGCTCAATACCTACAATTTGTGTAAAAAGATGAAGAAGAATGGTATTAGTACAAGAATGCACTAGGTATGGCAACCATGTGAAAACATGCAATTAAAGAGCACATTTCATTTAAAATTATGCACCCTATATTTTTAGAAACCTTCACGAACATCGGAATATATAAGCTCAATATAGTTCACATACATAATATAGACATGAATACTACTCATACTAGCACATAAACCGTTTATCATACTTTGATTCATATTCAATATTTACAATGCATTATTTCTCTTTTTATCTTAGCCTAGTTCCTTAAGCAACCCTCAAGTGTACTTAGTTCAATATATCACCTTGAGGTTACCTTAAAATAGTCTATAGATATGCTTCGAAAACATAACCACATGTATTCACAAGTCATATGCACATCTTAGATATAAGGAACATCACCTATGACAACTCCTATGCCACACTAGTTTCATGTGTTGGTAGCATCCAATAATACTACTTCCACCAAGTGTACGTAACAAGTCACCATAGATTATGCATAACATACTCAGAAATTCATAACACTTTCATTTATAAAGTAAGGATTCTTTGAATTATTTCAGCGTTAGTCTTAACTCATTTATTTCATACCATAATTAAAATACACTCATAAACCCTTCAGAAACGTACTTGTGCAATGTATACATGGAATCCCATACCCCAACATATTCTAAGTAAAACCATTTAGACGCCACTAGTGTACTTCACACACATACAGATAATTCATTTCCTAATCATAAGAAGGTCACTTAACAATACATTCCTACAATTCATACATAACATTACATAAGTCTTACTTACACACATGTACCAATCTTATCCTATGTTAAAGTTCACTTGTGCAATGCATGGGTAGGGGCCATAATCCTACCTATACTAAGTAATCCTCTAATGGAGTTGTGATGAGAGTCCAATATCTTATCTTAGTTCATTTCTTACTTTAAGATACTTAGTCATAACCGACATAGACCATGTGAGCTACAAGGAATCTAGTATTCTCCTACCACACAAAAAAGAGAGGGTTAACACTTGCCTATGGTGTAACCAATGTTATATAGCTATCTAGGTGGAATCAACGAGTTATAACCTATAGCGGCATGCATTAATAGAACATGGAGATTTCATCTAGAAACCTTAACTTACTAGTGTGGAGGTTTCCATCTTATAAGACAACATCTACGTTGGGAAACCAGACTTGTTAAATGTGAAGGTTCTCTTGCAGAAAGTCGGGATTACTAACGTGAAGCCCCCTACTATCATTTTTCATGTTCACACGATGCTAGGCTTTAACTCCCTTCATTAATATATTTAAGTCAATAATGCATTAGTTAATGAAGAAGGCTTTGGGAGCTTGCTCCTTCACACATTATATTGCTTAAAGGATTCTAAAATATGAATGTCCTTTCATCATAGACCGTACTTCATGTGAGAATGTCCTTTCAGATATTCATACAATCAAATATCATGTGTGTGTGCGCGCACAATGTCATATCTACCTTCACATAAACACCTCTAGTCACACATGTTCATAAATTCATTTATCATATACTTTACATACATAGCAATAGGTAATGATGCATAGGAGAACTATCCTTTCCTTAGTCATCATGAATCTATCTTATTCATAAATATGCATGAAGTGTGTGTATTTACATTGGTCAACAATCACATAATGGATATAGCATAACCTTAAGGAAGCCATCCTCCAAAGATCACAAACAATGTACAAAATTAATCAACTTTCAAGTCAAATACACATATAGAGTATTATGGACTATGGACTACACATACTCACATTTCATCATAGGAGACATCAACATATTCATCATTATGATATAATACTCCTAACATACCTTGATCATATATTCATATAGGTTTCATATGTGTATGGGTCATGTTACTAGTGTACTCATCATAATTATTCGTATAGACCCCACAGAACCCTAACATGATCATCACGTACGAACAACATCATCTACACATCTAAATTATGTAACTAGTGGGGAAGACCACACACATAACTTCACCTAACATTAATTCCCTTAAACATGATGTTATACCCAAGTCTACCTCCTTCAACTTCATAAATATGAAATCATAATATCAATTCATCATGCATATAGTGCCTTCAAGACCATAATCATAACACACGAACATGTACAAGAATGTGAACACCTCCACCATAGGTGGATCATACCAATCATCACAATTCAATATAGAGTCTATGTTAATAAGTGGAATTAGGTCAACTTACCAAATCTCAAATATAATGATCATCTTGATCAGTTCCCAACAATTCATAATCAATTTATATAGATAAGTCTAGGAATATTCAATATACTATAATCCAATAACAATAGAATAATAATCTAGTAAAGCTCACGATACCCATAACATATCATAATTTAAGAATACAAAAATATGTTTGTTCATACAATTGGATTTAAAATCATGATAAAACCATATATTAATCACATATTCAATCATTAGAATGCTTTTGAAACCACTTTAACAATGAACTGATGGATAGATTGAAAGATGATATTTATTACATAGAATTATGTTTAAAAAAGATTTGAAAGGTTTCCATAGATAAATATTATATAGTTAAAAATAATTACCGTACCTTATAAATTATAAACACCACAAAAAATTTTGAAGAATGCTCCAAGAATCCACCTCCATAGCTTGTTCATGAGCTTTATATTCAATTGGGGTTTGGTGTTTTCAGAGAGTTTGTTTTGAGTGGGAAAGATTTTTCTTTGAAAAAGGAATACTAAATTAGATTTAATTACTACATATTAACTTAAAATACCTTAAAACACTTAAATAAACAATCTAGAGTCTAATTAGGAAGTAGGGTGAATTGCAGCGTCTCAGCAAGGATTGCAAGTACAATCTATGGAGGGCGACGGACGAGGCATCGATTGACTAACGCACCATATTGCTATTTTGTGGATGGTGAGTGAGGATTCCTTCTTGGAGGGCTAATATATCACGAATAACTGTTGAGCCACGCCCCTAATGGATGAGGCGCCGACTGCAGCACCATTCATTGATGGCCAGGCGTCGTTTGGACACTTCCTTTGCAATGTACTGCCAGTTTTTGTGTCCTCCTCAAGGACCTTTTGGGTGGTCCTTGGGGATTGGTGCCTATAGTTTCGAATATTAATACATCCATATACCAGATAGGATCCTCCCTTATCAATTTTAGCATCAAACAATGCTTATAATATACCGGGCACACTAATACACACAGCACGTCTAAGGTCTAAGTTTTCAACGCCTCAGACATTCTTGGATGTTTGAGCTCCAAATCACTTCAAATAATGCACAAAAACTTAAAATCGCTTAATAAACATTTTATTAACCTTTTTAGGCACAAGTGAGGTTATACACACCGAATTTCATTTTGAGACTCTTGACAGATGTTAACGACCCATGTTAATTGGGTGTTGTTGTTGCTATGTGTCTACCCCTTGCTGGGGAGACACTGCTTTTCATGTTACTAGAACAAATCTTCAACACTTGGAAATAAAAGGATTGTTTGGAGGGTTGGATCATGAGGATCCATACGAGAACATTCAGAATTTCATCGATGTTTGTGGACTGTTCTCATTCAATAATATACCTCAAGAATCATTCCGTCTTCAAGTATTTCCATTTTCTTTGATGGAAGAAGATAAAAACATTTTAGGTGACCTCCCAAGGAATTCCATTATTACATGGGATGAGCTTACCATGGCTTTCTATGTGAGGTACTTTTCCCAAAAAAAAAATTATGACGTTAAGAGATGGTATTCAAGGGTTCAAATTCTAGGAAGGTTAACTAATACAGGATATGTAGTTTAGATTTCAAAATTTTGTACTTCGATGTCAAACTCAAAGACTTCCAAGTAACGTGCATCTACAATAATTCTACATTAGCCTTGACTCGGTGATCAAAAGGATTGTAGATCAACATGTTCACGTAGGTATAAGGCAACAACCTTATGAGGACCAATTGTCTACTCTAACTTTTAGGATGAAAAAATATCAAATCGAGAGACAAAATAATGACCAAAATAATTACTAAGCTAGATCTATTGTCAAAAAATGTGATGGGTAGTGGGTTGAATGGTGTGAATGTTATGGGTATGCATGGAGAAATTCACGACGAAGAATGATTTGAGAAAATGTATTATGAGAGTGAACTTTCCTGAAAATCGAGGAGGTTTTTGTTCGAACAATAAAAGACCGTGTGCAAATAAAGGTTTGAATAGAGATGATTGGTGGATATATCATGATAGAGAATGTCATGATCGTAACGCAACTTGAAAGGAAAGGGATGGTGATACGAACATATACGTACCACCACATGAGCGTCAAAATCCTAACGAACCGAGGAACGTCCACATGTATAACATGCTTTCATGCATTCTCCATATTGTGGAATCGCCAAATAATGTTTTTAAAGAAATGAAAGAGAATGTATCTACACTCAATCAAACATTCACTTCATATTCACTCTCTATCAAGCAATTGAAAACACAAATGGGTCAAATTTCATCTCATTTGAACCACACGACAAAAGAGGGTCTACAAAGTATACCTTGTCTAACCCAAAAATTCAATATTGAAAGCGTATACATTCAGTGTCACAACGTTAAATAAAGCTCGTCTTGGAAAACAACCCTAGGTTTAATGGTTTTATTTTTGTTTTTTGTATAACGAGTGTTGAATGTACAAGTTTTAAAAGTTGAATTTTTAAGAAAATGGCAAATAGGCGAGCCAATTGTCAAATCAGAGACTCGTCTAGTAGGTCGTTGAGACCAACTTACATTGCCCTTTGAACCACCTAATTTGCTAGATTTTTTTAAAATATCAGCGGGCTGAGTACCACTGGTGCTTCACTAAATGGATCGTCGAGTTCAACTTAACTCGTCGAATGGCGTGAAAATTGATGGGTTTAAAAAAGCTAAAGGGTGTTAAATTCAGAAGTCCTTAACTCGCTAACCTTTTCAAATTCCCGTACTCTCACACCAATATTCGATTTTTCAAAAAAAATTCATTTTTGTTATTGTTAGTTTAGGATATTTTCCAAGGAAGGATTTTGGAATTACTTTGCCTCCTAGTTTTAAAAATTTGAGCATAAAAGGATGGTTTTTTAAAACCCCAAACAAAATTATTTGTTCAAATTAAATGAAATTGTTTTTTTGTTGATGATATATTTATGTATAGGTGTTTGATTTATAGTGTAAATTTTAGATCGCCAATTCTTAGTAGAAATCATTAATTATTGATCATAAATGCTTATTTTCCATGTCTATTGTCTATTAAATTAATAGGTTGTATTGATTGTGTGATGGGTCTAGCCGAGTGATGTCAATATAGCCCCAAAGTTTTCTACTTTTTTTTGTCCCAATGATGTGGGCATTAGACATAACTCTTAAGGGTAAATGATGTAAATTAGCCAATTTTTGGCAAAATTGGGGGAATTTTGAGTACTACGACGGAATGGGTCATACAGTTCTAGTGTCATTTGCATATGTTGGTGTTTGATTTTTGTTTCTTGGCATGCGAACTTGAATTTGTAGTTTTGGGGTGAAAAATTTACATGTTTGACTACTTTGCCAATTTGGTCGAGCTCGCCGAGTGGTTTGGTTGTTTACCTAAGTCCTGTTGGGTCGCCTATTATTTCTCCCTTTTGAGGCTTTAAGTTATGTATTTTTTTGTTTATGCATGTTCTCTCCAAGTTCACTTGGCGATTCACCAAAAGTCTCTTCTCATCGCCTTTCTACACATTTAATTTCCATACAAGCTCTATAACTTTCGGTTAGCTACCTCTAGTTACCCGATTGATAACGTGACCTACCGAGTGGTCTTGCATATTGCTGACCAAGTTTGAATTTTGCATTTTTTTCTCTATAACTTTCCGCTACACCAAACAGGCTAGACAATGTGGTTCACCGACTCACCGATCGATTTGGTGGGTCTTCCTGAATTTTCTTTTCTAAAATTTATCTGAATTTTTCTCATGTTTTCTTTATTTTTTTCAGGAATGACTAGACTTAAAGTTTTGTGTAAAGGTATACCACCTTGAAATCGGGCACATGTAGTTGTAATAAATGGGGAATCGACTGCTTCCCGGGCAACTTCTACAAAAATACCTTCATAGAGAGGTAAAGGCAATGTCAACGCACCCGTGGTTGTGACACTAACGGAGAAAATATGTGATAGAGAGAGAATCCACATAACACAGCACATTATCTCCAACAATAAGAGGGATTAACAAGATGACTCTCCGGCTTCCATCTCCAAATAGGATGATGACCAATTATTATAGGCCTGTAGAGTGGACCTACGCTCCAAGTCTCTAAATGTTTCATCTAGGATTCTGAAGCCTACTCCCTAATCTTCATCTCCATCTCCTCCTCCAACACAGACAATGATGCAAACACCACCTGTTTAGGGTTCTCCTTAGCGGTCACTCAATCGACTAAAGGCCGATGGTTTGAATACTAGCTTAGAGTAGAAGAGATTGTCGACAGACAACCTGGTGGATAGATACTAAGAGGTGTGGAAAAATCTCAACACATGTTCATGAATATTACTAAAACCCTAGTCCCCTTTATACCTTCTTGGGTCCAAGATATTTAATCGACTTATGGAGATTTAGTGTTCAAAGGGAACACGAATGATAGGATGTTCAAGTTGGTTGACTTTGTGGTTGTTAGAGGAAAGAAGGTGAAATGTCGTTGCTAAGATATCATTTTTTTCCTGCGGTGTACAATGAGCATTATGCATGATTAAATCTATTTAAACAAGAAGATGATGTTAGAGATCTTAAGGGTTTGTTGGCACCCCTTCTCTCTGATGTCACCCCAAGGTGGATAGAAGTAGTTGTCGTGATAGAGAAGAAGGACCTGAATGTTGTTTCCATATGTTGTTGAAGATTCATTAGTAGAGCCAGTATGCCATCCCAAAATAAATCCTTCCTCAGATATCCAAAAGCAACTTCTCTTGTGTCTATCATTGATTGCTAGTAACTAAATTTTTTGTTCCTAATTGAGCAGGAGATGGCAATGAGGGCGAAGTAACGCATGACCTTACTCCTATATCTGGTGTTGATCACCGAGTTGTACAAAATAGATCATATTCCGAGAGATGACAAGAAATATGTCGAGATGAGACCCAACTCCACTACATACATCCTCATATTGAAGCAAATTACCACTAGGCTGAGGCTTAAAGAAGGAACAGATCACTGATGGATAATCCCTTTAAGATTGATGTGGATATGTTGCCTATACACGAAATTATGCTTTAATCTGGTAGGCCCTCAAGTACATCTGTGCCTTCTAGTTCTGAGATTCCTAGCACATATGTTGCAGAATTCACATAGGCCTAGCCTCGTAGGATTACTTTTTATCTTTCTTTGTGTTCTCTTTTTATACCGCTTCTATTTTAATTTGCATTTGAGGGTCGGACGACTACATCTTCTTTTTGGTGAGGTGAGGAATTTCCATACAACCTCTTGTGGGCTATTTTTGTGAATATTGTTCTAATTTTGGTGTTGTTATATATATATATATCTTTGTTGTTGGTTGTTGATAAATTATGACATTGTTTTAATGTGAAAATGTTTTTGAGATTTACAAAATAATTTCCACCTCTTTTGTGTGTGATTTCAAATGTTCGTGTGATAATTTTTTTGTCAGTTGTGGTCAATATTGATGACTTAAATAGTGATCCTAACTGAAATAAATAAATGTGGGGCTATGATGAGTCAATGTAAGTTACATAGACAATATATGAACTTTTAGAACCACATTGTGACTAGCTGATTGTGGATTAAGTCTCTGATGAACATTGTACACTAGCTAGAAAGTGTGGATTCTTGTTTCACAGTTGCGTCAATGTTTGTGTGGTGATGTTTTCTTGAACATTGTTCTTCATGAAACTTAGAATTTTCCCTGCTGCTCTGATGATTCAGTGAAGCAAGCAATTGAAATGATTTTAGGAAAAAAGTTGAAGAGCGAACCAACTTGACACCATAACTCTTTGTGGCCAACCTTGTGAGAAGTATGAATCATGTTTGGCACTCTCTGATCCTTTCCTTTTCATTGGAAGAAACTTGAGCAACTTGACCTCTTTATCTCATCACTTATAACCTTTATGATTTACTGGTTTGTTTGAAAATCCAAATTAGGCCAAGAGCATAAGTTGGGCGTGTGGTGAAAAAAAGAAAGGTCAAGAAGTTTGAAAAAATCTTCCTTTGATGGATTGTTTTGAAAAATATGCAACAACTCCATGAAAAAAAGATAGCAAAAATAAATGAAAGAAACGGACTGAGAAATGAAGAAAATTTGTTAATATAGTGTGTGAAAATAGTAAACGAAATAGGGTACCCGGTGATTCATGTTTAATTGAATAATGGGGTTGATTATTAACATGTTTGAATGTGAAAGAGAAGGAGAAAAAGTGATTACCGAGCTATACTTCATGAAGGTAGAAACCAGTAAACCTAAATATTCATTCCATTACACTTAGCCCAATTACTAGACTGAAAAGACCTTAGAGATCTTGAGCGAGTCAAAATGAATATTTATTGGAAAACTAGGGCAAGTCTATGGGTAAAATCATGCATGTGTTCATCTTTGTGAGTATGAGAGTTGTATATGATTCTGGGACATTAAATTAAAGAGAAATTTGTGTGAATATGGAAGCATCTTTCTTGAGAGGGATTTTGAATAAATTTGTTGAGCTTGAACTTGCATATGATACAAACATTGTGATATTTTTGTTTGCATTTATGTTGAATCTTAAGCAGCAATATTTGTATACATCCGTTTTGAATTTATTGATCATGAGTTTTACTTCAGCACAAGCAAAAGTTTAAGTTATGGTGTTCATAAGTCACAAATTTTGAATCATTTACAGCTTTTTTTAAAAATATAATTGTCCTCAAATGCCTAATATATGGTTTAAGACGATGTTAAAGTGTTAATTTGCAGTTTTAAAGGATTTGGAGCAACGCAGGGACACTACCAAGGAAAACATGGCAAATAACCTAAATATGTAAAGTACTGTGATCCCGCTTATCGCCAAGACCACAAAGCGTACCGGTAAGAGGATCTTTAGGAAGCTAAAAGTTCATGAGTTATCCCTGGGAAAAAACCAAGTAGGCGACACAAATAGGCAGTCAGTTGATTGAGGAATGACTCAGCGATGTCAACCGTGATCGCCTAATGTCAAAGGATTTGGATGACAAATAGCCAATTCAAAATGGTGATGGATTTGAGAAAATGGTGGATCTTCAACTAGGTTGGCGACACCTTACATAATTCCCCCAATGGCCTTTCAGGAGAAAAAATTGAAATTGAAAATAAGGACAGAGCATTTTTTATTCCCTAAGTTTGAGATTTTGAGTTTTCTCTATGTTTCTAAGTTCCAATTGTAGGCTTTGAAGCATCTGAGACATAATTTTAGGGATTTTCAAGTGGGTTTTTGATCTTATTCAATTTGGACTATTAGAAAAACTTTGAAACTTTTACCTATATCATGGCTAAGCTATTTGGTAATTCTTTTATGTTTTTAAGATGTGTAGTTAAAACCATATTCTTTCGTTGTGATCATGTGATTATTTCTTAATTAGCTTATGGGTATTGTTATTTAGTAATTTAAAAGCTTAATTAAAGTGCTTTAATCAATAGTGGTGTTTTAAGGTACGCATTGTAGTTGTGAATGCAATTCTAACATAGTGTTTTTAGCTTGTTTGATTAGTAGGTTTTCGAACAAAAACCTTAGATTAATGATTGTAGTTATTTGGTTGATATGGGTTCAGCAGGAGAGAGTTAATTTGAAAGTTGATTCTACCTATCTAGCTCATGTGAGTAGGTAAATTAAGGTTTGGGGTGGTTTTTCTCTGAAAGATTGTTGAGGTTCGAGAGAACTCACTTGAATCGTAGTAGTTGTTTGAGAGAAATATATTACATCGATATTCTAGCCTACCTACTAATATCAAGGCATTATTAGTAAATTTGAATTTATCCACATAGCGAAATTAGCCTATACTCTATAACATCCTAAAAATTCCTCTCTATATTGTTGTTTCCCTGTTTTTTATGTGTTTTAACTGTTAATTGAAAGCCAAACCCCCTACTATCTGACATTACTGTCATCCCTTTTAATTTAGTTAAATGTGTGTGATATTTTTTATTTTTTATCAGTTTAAAACACATTTATAACTTCATAACTGAATTCAAACTTGAACCGCTCCCTTTATAACTTCATAACTGAATTCAAGCTTCTACCGCTCCCTATGGATTCGACCTGTAATCTTCCTTGAGTTTTATACTAGATTATGATCATCTAAACCTTGAATTAGATCAGGATTACTTGAGTGTTATATCATTACCCTAATTCTCTAAGCATTGGCATGTTTCAGGCATGATCTTGGACAACAATGGTAAGAGGGAAGACAAATTTCCATACCCATTTGGACTACCTTGTAAATGTTCGCATCCCTTTTTGCAACATTCAAGATTAAACCATTTGTTGAAATACCACATTGAAACCTATTGAGCCAAAATTGTCTCCACCTTCTCAGCCTACTCCCTTTTCGAAGCATTGTTATGCTTGAATAAACAACTTAGGTAAAAATCTTAAGTTGGGGGTGTAAAAAGGAAGGAGAAATGAAAGCCAAGTGAAAGACAATAAAGATAAAAATGAGACTCAACTTTGAAGTGTGTTTAAAAAAAAACCACACCCACATTGAAGTGCGTTAAAAACAAATCCCTCCCTAGAAAATATTGAGTTATAATTTTGAAATATCGAAATAATAAAGAGAAGTTGCTAAAATAAAAGGAATTATAGATAAAGTTAGTGAAAAATCAATGTTTCAGTTATCAAATGATAAAGAATGAAAATAACATGAAAAGGGTGAAGATTATAGCAACAGTGCCTTCAGAAGGTGAAGTCAATAAGACAAATTGACCTTTATTAACCCTCAGCACTGTTCCAAACCTAAAAAAAACTTGAGATTTTGCATCAACTAGGTTGTGTGATGATTGGAAAATATGGGAAAACTATAGGATCAAACTTTCACGTATTTCTCTTTTAAGAGAGTGAGAGTTGCATTGATTCCTTGTTTCAGTACTGATTTTCTTTGTGAGACCATTTAGTCGTTCTTGTTATGAGGAAAATTGAATGCATTTACTCAAACATGGTCTTACATTAGAAAAAAAATTATAATGAGCTTGATATTGTGTTGAATCTGGCTAGTCATCATTTGAAGATTTTGTTTTTCAAGATTGAGGATTAAACGGTGAACAAAAGTGGTAATTGGTGACTCGTTGAGAAAAGGAGAATAATATACGATTGTCTGTCATGACCCAAGAGCACCCCCTAGGTTATGGCACAGTGTACTTGACCCTAAGAGGTTTCATACAAGCCTAATAGCATTTTATTCCATTCGTCATAGGAATAGTGCATAATTAAAAACTCATTTAAGTCTAAAATATTAAAACTTCATTTAAAAATAAAACTTGAAATACAAATGAATTCTAGTCTCACATGGCCATCTAAGATCCAATCTTAAACATACCAGGGACATAACCCTTTACAATTGAAAATAACTACTAGAACGTTTATTGTATATATTCACGAAACATAACGTCTTGTCCTCGAAACATGACGACATCTGATTTTTCGTAGAGGAAAGAAATACAGAACTTCAAACTAGCTAGAAGGAATATCACTAGTCAAAACCTACACTTTTAGTAAAAATATGAAAAATATGGGGTAGTAACAACAAATGTACTAAGTATGATGACTATCCAAAAACATGCTTAAAGGGACAATTTGTTTCAATACCATGCATTATGAAACACTTAAAATATCATGAACAATAGCATAAAACATACCATTTACAAGTATAGACATCATATAATTCATAACTTCACATTCGGAAAATATTACAAGGAAACCATTACATTTACCTTTGGACCTTCACCTCAAGAAACCCTTAGGATATACATTGTGCAATGTATGGATAGCGTCTAATACCACAATCTATAGTAAGGAACAACACTAAGGTCAGCAAAAGTGAATTCATTCCCAATCAATTGTACCTTGTCACGACCCAAATTCTAGAATCCGGACCGCCACCGACTTCGTTGACCTCTCAAAGGTTGCAGACAAGCCTCTTCTAGCATTCATCACATTCATCTAGTTAAATTTGCAAAAAAATAAAAAAAATTAAATGGATGAAGTATACATAGACTTCACATAATTATGAACTAGTAAAATCATATACTAAGCTCAACATGAGAGAACAAACATCTATCATAAATAATCAATTTGAAACAGAATATGAATATATCATAAATACGTTTGCCAAAAATGACCTTATTTCAAAAATCTTTGAAATAAACTGTGAAAAAAACGCTTGGGATAACATCCACTAGATATTTCAAAAACTAAGGCTAAACTAAAATTCTATCATCCTCTAAATAAAGAGGACCTACCAAATGGTTTGGAGATTGATGATGTCCAAACCGCTGCAAGAGTGTTCAATCTATCCTCGGACATGCACCAATATAAATAGTAGATAGTAGGGGGTTAGTATGCAAATTTTTCTAAGTATGGATGTATGCACACATACACATAAAGCTATGCATGATCAATAAAAGCTCTTGCTAAGCGACATGTCATTTCTGGAAAGTCTAATCATTAGACTTTCGTAATTCGTTAGTTGTGAATTGTGGTATGAATATGATATATTTTAATGAATTCAAAGAGCACAACTTATTTTATATATGATTACAAGACATTCGTATCATCAACACAATTTTAGAACCACTCGGGCGAATATTTGAAAAAATGGTATTCGTAACCCGAGAGATCACCTCTCTATACTTAGTTTTATTTTCAATCTATTTCTTCTTCTTGTTGTGTAGTTCAATAATTCTTTAGTCTATTTTTATTTACAAGTGCAATGATTCATTGTAGTCCCATACACACAATGAACCGATGCAACTAATCCAAGGACAAAGAAATCATTTCCCTACCTTATAATGAGTCATTCTTTACAGTATATATTCATTAACATTTCATAAGCCATTATCTATGGATATGCAATCTATTTCATTACTTTTATCTTAGGGAAGCCATGAGGTATTTAGTTAACATTATGTTTCTACTTCCTTTTATTGGCATCATATAGGAAGTTATTATAAGTTAATCTTATTTGGCTTTGCCCATTATTTGCTGAAACTTCATGAGTGTGATATTGACAATTGACATTCTTAAGCACTTCTTCATTGCTCACTTTGAACATACTTTCAATCATCATCATTCGTTGTCACATTCATAGTGACATCATTAGGAATAAGATCATGCGAGCTTAACATGAAATCCAGTGTCATTCCCATAGTGAAAAGAGGTGATTAACTAATTAAAATGAATCTTGATCCTGTGAGCTACTCATGAAATAGAGTCTCTTCCCCACACTTAAAATGGGTGATTAACGTCTAAGGCGAATCCATCTCAAGTGTTCACTCCATGCCAAAATGAGTGGCTCAGGGCTATACTGAACCAAGAACATATCGTGAGAATTAACCGATATAGATCATGTGAGCTAAACACCGGTGAATAAATCAGGACATTAATGTTTCAATACTCTTATAATACCTTAAATTACTTAAAAAAAACGTCCATACCCTTATCCAAGCAAGGGGAATTTTACCAAACCACCCTTCACTTAGAAGACTCAAAAGACAGATTGCAGTGCCTATTAACGGTTCCAATCCATATCCAATAGATTAATCTAATGGTTATGAATTGGGTCCATACTTTGGGTATTAAACTCATACTTTTATGTCCTTATCTACACCAACTATACATTAGTCATAGATTGATATATTAGTCAAGAATTGGGGTCGTAGATTATGTTGTTTTGACAGTTGTTTGGCCAATGTTGGGTTCCTTCTCATGGACATCTTATGTGGTCCTTAGGGAGTTACACCTGGATTTTTAACCCCTGAAAATGATATTCTAAGTGTAGGAGTCACTTCTAAAAGGTTTATACCTCAGCAAACAGACCAAACTTTAACGACATTACCCTAGAACACACTAGCTCAAACGACTAGTTTTTGGACTTTATAGTCGTGTCTTGACGTTTAACCTCTAAAAACTTTAAACTAAACTTCAAAAGTCATTTATCTATCTAATCAAGTAACCAACTTAAAACTCACATGCGCGGCTCTAGTTAACTAGTTTATTAATAGAGTCATTACATCATCGAATTATGTTCAAGCACCTAAAATATAGAGCAAAAAAGTTTTTCCAAAATACGATCCTTACTAATGTCACTAAACAATTAGCACATTTATTTTTGGACTTAATTTTGAGACTGTATAGATAGCCCAAATGATAGATAAAAAGGAGTTGGAAAATTGTGGAAGATTTCCAAATATGATAGAGTCGTGTGATGTTTTGTACTTCGTATTAATATGGTGCATGTGTCTTTTATATCTTATTGAGGTTCTTAGTTCATTTGTAGATTCTAGAGGACTTTCGGGAGGAGTTGGATTATCGATTAGACATTTTCATAAGACTTTAAAAAAATATATTAATTACGTAGTGGACCATTATTTTTTGGGGAGGTGGATTGATTTTAGAGGTAATTGTGATCACTTATTAGCCTTATAAGAATTTATGAATAACATGTACAGTTAAACTATTCATATTTTGGTATTCCAATAATTGTATAGTGGGCAATGTATCTCTTTCAAGTTTGTTGGTTAAACTCTTTGGAGCCTACAGATGGATTTAAACAATGATTCGGAGATTCAAGATAGTCTTACATTATCATATAGAGGGGATAAGAGATATGATGAACATAGGCTTGGACTTTTGAGATTTAGAATTATTGAAAAGATACTTCATTTATTATTACCCATGAATGGCATAATGATATTTAGAAGGAGGGCAAGCTAAGTCTAAAAAATGTTGGGCCATTTTTATATTCTCTAGACTCTTGGTGATATTCCTTATAAGTTGGCCTTATCAATTGGATTTTTAAACTATTTGTTAAATTTTCAATATTTCTTTTCTACTTTGCTAGTATGTTTTTGACGAGCCTTAAATGCTTCACTAATACTCATACCAGTTGGATTAATCTTGACCTTAACGTTGGATCCAATTGATGTATTTGGATGAAATTTGAGACAGTTTCATTAAGAGGTCATTATATTGTTAGTTTTAGTAGGTAGATTATTTGGTTAAGGAGGTATAATGCCTCGCAATCTAGTAGGCTAATCTAGGTCTATGTGTGAAGGTCAAAGACTAAGGAAGTGATGCTAGGGAAGCTATCACAAATCCATGCTCACCTCCCACTACCACCATGATGCCTTGTGGTGGAGAACACTGGTCGTGGTTGTCACGACCTAGATTCTTGAATCTGGATCGCAGCCTAGATAGGATAATATTTTCATGAAGCGTGGTTGAATGACATTTTTCTTCAAGCTCTTCAGACATGCCTGTTACATAACAACTCATCTCATCCTTGGCATTAGAAACAAAAGAAGAAGCATATTTGGACAACTTAATGAACTTCAAGGAGTATTACTTAACACTCATACCGCCTTGACGAAGGTTGATGAACTCCTCTACCTTAGCTTCTCTTTATTCCCTTAGAAAGAATCTGTCAACAAATACCATTTTGAAGACCTCCCAAGTCATGAGACTATCTCCTAAAACCCTACTATACTTCCACATATTATACCATGTATGAGCCACGTCCTTATGTTTATAGGCAACATGTTCAGACTTTTCTTTAGTACTCACCCCCATAGAAAACAAAATCTTATAGACCTCATAAAGGAAGTCTTGGGGTATTCATCAACTTTGTATCCAAAGTAGTTTAGAGGATCCATTCTCGTAAAGTCTCTCATATGACTAGCCATAGTACTAACATGTTGATCCTCTCGAGGTGCAACCTCCTTGTTGGCTTGTTCCTTGAGGGCTTGAGCGTGGGTGGTCATGGATTGGGAGATTTGGAATAGGGCTTCCCTCACCTCACAATTTATCATAGCCGGAGGATTCACCAAAAATCTATCATTTGTCACAGCTTGCACTTCATGAGCATTTCGTTTACCTTGGGGAATAGCTCACGCACTCACAATATCTTCTCCTACTCTTCTGGAGACTGTCCTTGTTGTGTTCATGGTCAATATATATAAAAAAGGGATTTGATTCAAAAATACACATAGTGTCAAAGATCTTAAGGCACGATATAAGAGTATCAAGAAAACAACAGTTTCCGAACAATCACATAGTCTCTCATCCATAATTGTGGCGCGCTTCACAACCATAAACAATATAGTAGGTAATGTGGTTTAGTGAGACATTGATCTTAAGGATTTTTTTAACCTCATGATCTGATACCACGTTTTTCATGACCCAGACTCTGGAATCCGAATTGCAACCGGTGTTGTTAACCTCTCATACAGTTAAATTTTGTGTAAAATTTAAGACTTTTAAGATACTAATGAAGTATACTTAGACTTCATACTTAAGGGTTATAAAAACATATGATATTTTACAATTATTATCTCACATATACATAAACCATCTAAAGAGTGCAAATCTAAACTCAGCCAAAAATAGTTATTATGCCATATAGGTATTATTAAAAAAGAATACAAAGAACATAATGGAAATAACATATTATTAAAACTACTAAAAATCTATGTATACTAGAATATGAAAGATAGCATCTGCGAATATGAGGACTTACCAGGACTTTGTGAAAGAGTTCCAAGATTTTTAAAGTCGACCTACATAACATTAATGGCCGGAACCGACAGTTGTAGTAAAATAAAGTAATGGGGTTCGTATGCCACATGTAATAAGTATGGGTATATTCACATAACACATAAGGACGTGCATGAAAAAGATTATTTTATCATATCTTTAGAAAACATGCTAAGTCATATAAAATTTCTCAATTCACATACCGTATAACATATACAAGAAAAATATATCATCATTTAAAGCATAATCATAATCAAAGAAACATTTCTATGGAATCATGTTCACATTACATATTGCAAAGATCAAATAAACATAACATACAAAAAACTTACCAACGTCCCCTCCCCAACCTACAAGTGCAATGGTCATGTGAAGCCCCATAACTCCACATAACCGAGTAGATAAGATAGCAGACCATAAGTAAGACTTTGCTTCATATAAATTGTAAGATAGTTAGTTATCATTAACATAGAAATATAGCAAAATAACATATTCATTATAATAGCCAACAATCATATAAAAATAACATCGTATGTCAAAACATATATCTTTCATATCATCCTATTACTTATGAACAATCTCCTAGGATTTCCCTTAGAATCAACTTGTGCAATGTCTAGGTATAGTCCAATATTACTACCTATACTAAGCCAACTCCTCAAGTTACCCTAGTCAATGTTAATTTTCTTGTCTTGCATTTTACATGAGGGAACATAGTAATTAAATGACATAGACCATGTAAGTTAAACATGTAATCCGGTGTCATGGAACCGAACACCGAAAAAAGAGGGTCTATCGGCCAAAGTAGAACCTACATGACATAGCCTTCTAGGTGGACCCACTAGCTAGTATCCTATGGAGGCAACATAGTTCAAGAACTAGGAGATGTATTAGAGACCCATAGTTCCATATTACATGGAATGATCAATTTCATGAGAATCATTGTGAACCTACCTTCCCCTAGGGAAGGGACACTTTCCATATCTAGTTCATCGGTGCTTAGCTTAAGTCTGTTTTCTTGAAATAACCTTTAATTTGTTATTAATAATGAACTTATCATAAGTCATAGAATATTATCTCCTTGTATAACATGATCATGAGCTCTTTTATATTAAATTACAATTGTCCTTTCATCGAAACCCTTCATACGTGAGATTAACATGGCATAATCATCTTTTGTAAAGAATACAAGAGAGTATCATAACTGGCATATTCATACTCTTATCATTATCTCACGATTTACATATTTATAGCCATCATTTTCAGTGAGAGACATCATACATACTTTCATAACATAGCAGCAAGACTTATAGGCTCACAAAAACATCTTAGAGTAATCAAAATTTTAGAAGAGTTACCACTTGCTTCCAAAAATCTTATTTATCATGCGATATTCATAATAATACTTAGTGAATTAATCAATGAAATAATCAATAAAGACCCATAAAATCAAGTACAAGATCAATAAAATGTATAGGATAAAGTAAACGGGTCATTAAAGACTTCATTCAATCCTTAAATTCTAACCGTAATGTTTACATGCTATCACGTCATAGGAACGATCATACGAGACCATCACATTGGTAAGAACGTGCTTCACACTAAATTCTAGCATAATTATCAACATGTAATCAACAATTCATGCGGAATTAGATGTAGAAAACATTTACTTTGCTTTGAAAAACATAAATTTAGGGTTAGGAAGAAAATTTATTTTATAGAGTAAAAACCCTAGAATTGAAGTTATTGGAAACTTATCTTGAAAGGACCTCTTTTGGAAAGGAATCTAAAGAGTTAAAAACCATATCTTATAGATGAAGAATCGACGAAATCTTTATTGGAAACGTTGAAACCTTCGTCTTTTTCCTTAAGCTTTTTCTTGTTCTTCAATGGAGTTTGAAAAAAGAGAGTGTTCTTGAGAGATTAAGGGAATTTCATTTGATTCTGATTTGTAACGTGTAATTGTGGTCTAAAACTGACCTAAAATCATTATATAGACATCCAAAGCATTACCCTAAATACCCTCCACTTTAATTACCATAAACGTCCCTCATAATTTCACTACAACTAGGAGATCATTTCACTTAATGAAATCTGAAACTTTTCCTAAGGATTTAGTTTTTAACCTTTATATTTATTAATGAAATTGATAATTTAATTAATTAATGGACATAGGGTTATTAATAAAGTACACTTAAGTCATTGGAACCATAACTAACCCTTTTGGACCATCCTAGGTTAAGTACTATGATGTTTCTACAGTTATTCTAGGTTAGTGTAAGAATTTCGGTTTGACCCCTTTAATTTAATTAATTAAGTTGATAATATAATTATTTAGGTGACCTAGGGTTATTACTAAAGTACCCTAAAGTCGGTAGTACCAAAACTAACCCTTTGAAACATCCTAGGCTAGGTACTAGGTTGTCTTTTTCTTGTCTTAAACAAAATCTAGAAATTGCTTCGTGATTCTGGTTTTTTCCTTTGAAATTGATTAATTAATCTTCTAAATTAATTAATTAAGTAACCTAGGTAATTAATAAATTATCCCGAAGTTTTTAGTACCATAACCAACCATTCGGACAATCCTAGGTTAGGTACTAGGTTGTCATTTGATTGCCTTAACCAAAATCTGGATATTGCTTTGTGATTTCGATTTTGTCCATTTAAATTATTTTATTAATTTAATTAACTAATTAATTAAGTAACCTAGGTTAATTATTAGAGTATCCCTAAGTTTTTAGGACGATAACCAACCTTTTGGATCATCCTAGGTTAGGTACTAGGTTGTCTCTTAGTTAGTTTCATGTCTTAATGTCACCCGGGTAGGTCTTAGGTTGTCGAGTCCCTTAGTTATTTATTTTTGGTTGGTCCTAGGTTAGTTAGTTATTTAGTTAGGGACATTATTTAGGACCTAGAATCAGTTAGGGAGCTTGGCCCCTTGTAATCCTACAGGCCTGCCCCTTATGCACCCTAACTAATTCGGTTGGGGCTTGTCTTTTGGTAGCTTAGCACATGTGCTTGCAGATGTTTTGCTTGTACTTTTCTAACTAAATATTTTTATAATTCATTTGGAATGTTTACTTACTGTCCCAAGGATCCTCACTATGTCCTTGGGTACTGATTAATCTACATGCCCATTGTAAGTGGTCATGTGCTATGATATTTAAGCTTGACACTTGGATGCCTCGTACATAATGTGTTAAGATTCAATGAAATTAGCTTAGGGTATTCATTGCAGGTAAAATTTCTAAACAAGCTTGTAAATAGTTAAACAAATTTTCTTACACTCTTTAATCCAATATTTTCTAATATGCCCAATATTTTACTTATTTGGGCATTATATAGAAATTGGCTAATACCCCTTGGCTAATTTTTTATACTATGCCCAATATTTCTCATGATTGGGCATTGGAAGGCCTATGTATCCTCAATACGCATTCTTAAATACCTATTCGGATCTTCACTAGACATGTAATTTTTAGGAATTTTACATATGTGATGGGCGTAGTGAGCTACACACCGAGTTCGGAAGACTGCCTAATACGGTTGACCCTTCCATGAGTCATTACTCAGATCATGAAGACTACTGCAGGATGTGGGAGATATTGTGGTCCTGAGTTAGACATTTTTGGAAGAGGGGTGGCAAATCAAGCCACTTGACTGGGGACCACGAAAACCGCTATAGGCCTCGTGCTAGTGGTTCAGATATTTTATTTCAAGGATTTTTATGGTTTTAGTTAAAGCAAAATTGTATGATTTTACCCAAGACTAGGATCCCTTTATAAATTATTTTAACACCAAAACTCAACCATTCAAGTCATTATTTCTAAAAGCGAAAAGAAATCCCAAAGTTTACCTCTCAAATATTTTTCTGTCAAGATTTGAAGAAAAGGAAAGAGTTCAATCTAGGATTAAGGTAAAGCCTTCATTTCTAAAGCATTTATGGGCTGTTTTAGTAAGGTATGATGGATTTTCATCCATAAAATACACTCTTCTATTAAGTCCACATGATTTCCCCAATTAAAAGTAGAAATTCCTCAATTTTTGTTAAGGTTTTCTTCTATTATTATGGGTCTTGATAAATATTGGTCCAATTAATTATATTATGATTGTTTATAAATGAATTGATAGAATTGCATGTTTTCGGATGAATTTACATGTACACATGTTTAAAGGTTGAAATTTATAGAATTGGGTTTGATCCTATGAAAGGAGAATTTGTGGGTTTTGATGTATCCATATAGGATTGATGAATCATGATTAGAGTTACTTTTAGATTAAGGCATTTTAGATGTTATTGTATTGATTTCATTGAGATGAAACGTATATGATGATTATGAGATGAAAGGTTTAAGAGTGAAACTTATATTATAAATAGTACATTATTGATGTAATTATTGTTGAAGGGATAGTTCCCACATGAATTGATTATGTATGAATGTGAAAGGATTAGTCATATTTAATGAGGGAAGAGGTGATCAACCGTGACCTCTAGATGATAAGGATATGAGGTGATTTCCCATACTCTCTAAAAGAGTATAAGAGGCGACAACCCTTATTAATTAATGTTTGACATGAATTAAATTACCCATCATCCTCGATGATATAAGATGTGGAGGCTAATACGCATATATTATGATGAAAGTACATGGAGGCGAATACCCATGATTTCGTATAAAATGATGTAGAGGCAGATACCCCTGTTATATTAAGTTGGGCATGGAGTCTAAAGTCTATGAACCTATAAAAATGGCATGGATGTGAATACCCATGACCGTATAAGCAAGGCAAGAGGAGACTACCCTTTAGCCTTTATAGGAAGGAAATTAAGTGACTCCACATGTCTATAAAAGATAAGCTAAAGGTAAGAATGATAGGTGATGAACTTGGATGATTGCTAAGGTTGCCTTTCCATGATGAGTAAGATTAGATGAGCATTACCCATGAATTTTCAAAGTATACATTGAGGTTACTTTATGAAGTACTCTCTTATGTTATGATGATCCACTTTATGCATTGATTATGCTTATGTCTTTTAGTACCTAACTCTTATATTTATGTTGATATTTTTTAAAACTATAATAGTGTAAATTCTTGTACGAACACATACTCTTGCCTAAATAATTGGTCCAAATCCTATTTTGTGAATGATGTGAAAGCTAAAAAATGTCCTTAACCAAGTTTAATTGAAATGAAAGAAGCGGGGTACTCAGGAAGTCCATAGAGGCTTTCTTCCTAGGGGGAGATGGTGTTCTTAGATATCTAGGCCATTTGTGTGTTCCAAATGTCGATTACTTAAGGGAACAGAACTTGAAAGAAGCCCGTGGTTCTCCGTATTCTATTAACCCAAGAGACACAAAGATGTACCATTCATTGTAAGAGGTTTATTGGTAGAATAAAATGAAGAAATATATTGTGGGATTTGTTGCTAAGTGTCCTAATTACCAACAAGTTAAAGTTAAAGTCAAAAATTGAGAGGGCTATTCCAAAAAATTAGTACTCCTAGTTAAAAGTGAGAAGATTTGAATATGGACTTCGTAGTTGGTTTTATGACACAGAAAACAATATGATTCAATTTGAGTTATAGTAGACCGAATAGAGAAATCGGACTATTTCTTTCCTATCAAAGTTTCTTATTCGCCAGAAGATTATTCTAAGAAAAATGTAAAAGAGATGGTAAAATCTCATGGAGTGACTGTCACGCCCTAAGCCTACACCCTGGACGTGGCTGGCACTCGAAGATCATTGCTGGTCCCCAAGAGAAACCTTGTTATGTCTTATTTAACTCACCGGAAGACTACTCTCAACTTTATCAAGAAGTAAAGCATGTTTAAAACAAATACTTCATATAATATTCTAGCCAAAATGGCACTTAAGTCTCAACAAGTAAAATAGACTCTAAACTAACCTACCAACTATCTACGAAACCTCTAAACATACTGAGTTGGATGTTGAGACAGACCCCACAACATCCTAAAAACTAAACTAGTATAGCAAGTGAAAAGGAATTCCTCCGTTATGCAAGGAGGCTCACCACAAACTCTGAAGCTCAACCTGGATCAACGAAGCGTTGCGTGCTGATCCTGCTTATATGTGTTTTTATCATGAAACAATGCAGGACAACTCTCATCAGTACATTAAATGTACGAGTATGCGAGTTTGAATGCTAAGCACATCTATAATGCTTGAAATGGATTAAGGATGAACTTACCTTGTCCTGCTTGACTCACATAATGATAATTCAATATAAAGCAATAGAGACATGTGCTATATATATATATATATGTGTGTGTGTGTGTGTGTGTGTGTGTGTGTGTGTGTGTGTGAACGCTTAGTTCTTTAATTATACAACAAAAAGAAACTCAACTTTACTTATACATGAAAGTAATATAATTTCTTATAGAGTTTCTCAAATCGACAACCACAACTATGAGCCTAAGTGGTGATCATGTAAAAATAATGGCCCGTCAATTCCCATGATGGCTTCATGGTTTATAAGGAGACTTGATTTAACATTAACTGTCATCCACACATCGGTGCTCAATACTACTCCCAAAACATACTTTAGAACATACTTATAATAAAATTTCCTTCTTTTGTTAAGATAATTTATTGAACCCTTTAACTTTAAAAAGGCTCCTTTTGGAATCAATGTCACTCTTTAAGTTCAAAATTCTCTTGGAACTCTTATATTCCCTTTTTAACTTATTTTTGAATCATTCTTAAACGTTTAGGAAATCCTTGGTTCCCTTATAGTTTTTGAGAAATGATTTCAACACTTGCTCTTTAATTAACTTGAAACTTCACTCTTACAAAATACTTAGTTCCCTTATAGCTTTTTAGAAATTCACTCAACTCATTATTCTTTTCTCGACTTGCTACATGAGCTTGAACCAAAGTTAAAATAATTGTTTAAGTCTCTTTAAAAACATTAAGAACTTACTTTGACTTTCTTCTTAACTTTTAAACATGACTTCTAACTTCTTTGACTTTTATTTTAACATTCCTTGAATTAAATAATGGATTCAAGAATCATGATTTCATCTTTATGGATGATTTCATGATGTTTATATGCACTTTATAGTGTTGGAATCAACTAGGAATGATAGGAATCACTTACGAACTAGTACGCAAAATAGAGAATGAACAAGGTCTCTAGGGGGTCTTAGCGCTCTAAGAGGCGCAAGGCGCGCGGGCCTATCAGACAGACCCTGTTCTGGGGCACTCAAAAAGTTGCAGTGCGCTCGGGTGTGTTAGAAAGAGCATTCCCTGAAGGGCTTTGGAAAGCGCAACGCCCCAAGGGCTATCTGACGGGACCTCGGACTTTTATTCTCTAGTTTTTATCTTTAAATTTCATAAACATCCCTGGATCGCACCCCAAACACTTATAATCCTTAAATACATCATTACCAAAAGGATTAGACCCGAAAATAGTCCGAAAATATGAATCAAACCTACTAGAGATCAACTACAATTCAACCAACAAAAACTTCTCAACTTTTCATCAAGAACATTAAGATTTTCACTCAAATAAGATCCAATATTCTGTATTGAATCGAATTGGGGTGTGGGTTAAAGGACACAACACCGAATAATCTCAGATACCTCGATAGGGATCACCCCTTATGAAATCCACGCAACACTCTTGGCGTTTCTTGGATAATCTTTAATGTTCCTCTTTTTTTCTCATTTCTCCTAAGCCCTAAGCGTTCTTATTTTTTGTAAAACTTATTGGGACTTTATTTCTACCCATAAATAACCCTCAAAGAGAAATAGGCAATCCTAGGGTGAAAAGACAATTTTGCCGTTACTAATATCCGGACTGTACTTTCCTTAGTCCAATAGCCCAGCTTTCGAAATGCATATCTCCTTCACACGACATCGGATTTGTGCAAACTCGGCAACGTTGGAAAGATCTTCCCAAGGGTTTTCCAACCATACATAGAACTTACCCAAACTCATTTTTATCTGGAAGTTACATCCGTTAGAAAATGACCAAAACTAACTTTTAAAAGCTAGAAATTTTCCAGATTTCCCTTCTTCTTCCCAAAATTGATCATTCTTGGTTTCTTAGCTTATTCTTAGTTAATGCAAGTTACGAGATGTTACAACATCTCCCCCTTTGGAACATTTGTCCTTGAATAAGAACTCTTTCACTAAGATAAGTGCAGTAACATCATTTTAATACTCAACAATCAAATGTTAGTAATTAATAAGATGCTTATACAAAGCGTGATAAAGTGCTAAGTAGAGAATTTAGTACCTTGTTGTGCATTCTCTCCAGATTCAAAGACATGTGGATATGTCTTATTAATATCCTCCTCGACTTCCCAAGTCGCTTCTTAAACTAATTGGTTCCTTCAAAAAACCTTGATTGATGCAACTTTCTTTGTCCTTAGCTTGAGAACTTGACGATGCAAAACACGAACTGGAACTCCTTCATAGGATAGGTTATCCTTAATCCTAACATTCTCTGTTGGTACTACCAATGAAGGATCATGCAAGCACTTTTTTTGTCATAGAAATATGGAATACCAGATGAAGCACTGATAACTCCTGTGGTAGCTCAAACTCATAAGAAACATTGCCCACTCTCTTAGAGATTCTATAAGGTCCCATATACTGGGGACAAAGCTTCCCCTTCTTACGAAATCTCATAACTCTTTTCACAGGTGAAACCTTAAGATAAATTCAATCATCTACCTAAATCTCTAATGGCTTCTTCCTAACATTTGTGTAGGAGTTTTGGCTACTTCGTACCGTCTTCAATCTTTCTTGAATCACTTTCACCTTATCCATAACATGGTGAACTAGATCTGGTCCTGTCAACCTTGCATCACCAACTTCAAACCACCCAATAGGAGATCTGCATCTTCTCCCATAAAGAGATTCGTATGGAGCCATTTGGTGCTCGAATGGTAATTGTTTTTGTGAGAGAACACAATGAGAGGTATGTGATCATTCCAATTCCCCTTGAAGTCGATCACATGAGATCTTAACATGTCTTCTAAGGTTTGGATAGTACGCATTTATCGTTCATCGGTCTAAGAATTAAAAGAAGTTCCTAAGTTCAATTCCTGAATGTACCACTTAGCGTAATCCTCGGCCGAATAGGTATTCGTACCGGTAAGAAATGGGTTGATTTTTTCATTTTAGCAACAATCAGCCAAATAGAATAATGCTACCTTTGAGATCTTTGCAAGCCATTGATGAAATCCATATTAATCATCTCCCAGCAAATTCCATTTAGGAAGTTCCATATTTTCGGCTAAACCTCCAGGCTTTTTGTGTTCTACTTTCACTTGTTGGAAATTTTTATACTTGGCAACAAACTCAGTTATATCCTTATTCATACCTTCCCCGCAATACACCTCTCTCAAATCATTGTAGATCTTGGTGGAACCTGGATGAATGGAATATTTGGAGCTATGTGACTCCTCCAACATCCTCTCTTAGAGCCCATCAACATTAGGTACACATAATTTTCCCTGTTACTTCATCACACAAACTCCCCCTTGTTAAAAAGAGAATACTTTTTGTTTATGGACCCTTGCTTTCAAATCAATTAAAATAGGGTCTTGGTCATGCTTCTCTTTCACCTTTGACACTGATGATGATTCAGCCCTATTGGTCATAACTATTTCTCCTTTTGTGGAATCCATAAGTCTGACTCTCATAACTAAAAGTATGTGCACATCTATAGCTAACCCTCTCTTCCCTTCTTTAACATGGGAAGTACTTCTCATGGAAAACCAACTTAAGGCATCAATAACCACATTATGTTTACCTGGGTGGTAAAGTATACTCATGTCAAAATTGTTGAGTAATTTCAACCACCTTCTCTGCCTGAGGTTGAGCTCTTTCAGGGTGAACACATATTGGAGGCTTTTGTGATTAGTGAATATATCAACATGAACAACATACAATTAGTGACGCCATATCTTAAAAGCAACAAGCATTGCAGCCAATTCTAAGTCATGAGTTTGATAATTCTTCTCATTAATCTTCAACTGGCAGGAGGCATAGTCTATAACCTTTCTATTTTTCATCATAATACAACCCAATCCAAATCTTTATGCATCACAATACATTACAAAGCATTGACTACACTCTAGTATGGTCAAAACCGAAGTGGTAGTCAATCTCCTTTTCAACTCTTGAAAGCTTTTCTCACAAGTTTCAGACCACAGAAACTTAACCATCTTCTTAGTAAGCTTGGTCAAATGAAAAGAGATAGATGAGAATCCTTCAAAAAACATCCTATAATAGTCAGCCAAACCCAAGAAACACCTTATATCTTTTATAGATGTGGGTCTAGGCCAACTTTGAACCGCCTTAATCTTTTGAGTGTCAGTTCTAATCCCTTCACCAGAAACAATGTGGCCTAAGAATGCCACAGACTTAATCCAAAACTCACAGTTAGAGAACTTGGCATATAGCTCTTTATCTCTCAAAGTCAAAAGAACAATCCTAAGGTTACTATCATGATCTTCTTCACTCCTTAATTATATAAGTATATCATTAATGAAGATGATGACAAACATAACTAAATAAGTTTTGAAGACTACGTTTAGAAGATCCATGAACGTTGCAGGTGCATTTGTCAAACCAAAGGACATAACCCAAAAATTCATAATGTCCATACCTTATTCTTAATGTTGTCTTTGGAATATCACATTCTCTTATCTTCAAATGATGATAGCATGATTTGAGGTCAATCTTGGAAAAGCAAGAAGCACCCTAATGTTGATAAAAAAACATCATCTATCCTTGGGTGATGATATTTATTCTTGATGGTCACCTTATTCGATTAGTGGTAGTCTATACAAATCCTAAGGGACCCATCTTTATTCCTTACAATCATGATTGGAGCTCCCCAAGGTGACACACTTGGTCGAGTGAAGCGTTTATCTAACAAATATTTCAATTGCCCTTTTATCTCTTTTAGATATTTTAACTCTGCAGGTTCCATTTTGTATGGCGGAATAGAGATATAACGAGTGTCGGGGATAATTTCTTTGCCGAATTCTATCTCTCTTCGGGAGGGAATATGGGTAGTCACTAAGAAAGACTTCTGGAAACCTACTGACTATAGGACTGAGTTGAAGGAAGGTACCTCAAAACTTGAGTCATTAACAAAAACTAAATAATAGATAAGCCCCTGAAAAACTATCTTCTTTGCCTTAAGGTAAGAAATGAAGCGACCATAAGGCACCATTGACCTACTAGTCCACTCTATGACTAGCTCATTTGGAATTTGAAACTTGAAAACTCGAGTTCTGCATTATATTGATACATAAAAGGCATGGAGCTAGTCCATACCTAGAATGACATCAAAATCAACCATATCAAATTCTACTATATCATCCATTGTGTTCTTATGACTGATGGAAACAGGACAATCACGATAGAGTCTTTTCGCTAAAATAGACTTCCAAACAAGTGTTGAAATGCAAAAGGGTTCACAAACCTTTTGAGGAAGAATCCCAAACTGGTTTGCAACATAACGGGTTACCAAAGACAAACTTGATCCTGGATATAACAAAGAATAGCCATCAACAGTAAAGGCTTTGATCATACCAGTAACACATTTGGAGAGTTCTCTTGCTCTTGGTGTCTACTAATTTCATACAGACTGTTTGCCCCTTCACAAGTACTAGAAGTGGCTCCTCTAAGTGCAGTCGTGTTTTGTGGAGCAACTGATGAAGATTGAGTTCTATTGCCCAGATTTCCACCACCTTGCTTATTCTTAGGGTACTCTCTCATTAATTGACCCTCTTGACCACACTTGAACTACCTGTCTGGCCATCACGACATCTACCAGGGTGGATTCTACCACATTTACCACATGCAAAAATCCCACTACCTCCTTGTGTCACACTTGGGATTGGGATGGTTTATCCTTGAAGTTCTGTGAATTCTGGCCACTATACTCACCTCGATTTGTAGGCACGTGTGAACTTGCACATGATGGTGCATGTCCCTTTGATTTCTGAAATTATATTATACTTGAACCACGTTTGTGATGCCCAAACACATTTATAGTCTTCGCTTTCTATTTTTCTATATTCTTCTCTTGTCTAAAGCTTCTCTTCCTATACCTTCTACACATAGACAATCAACCTTGAAATTTCCATATCCTAATAAGCATAGAAACTCTTCCTTCCTTGCTTGATTCATGACTCAAACCGGTGATAAACAAACTCATTCTACTCCTCATGTCCTTCACCCTCTCAAGAGCATAGCGAGACGGTTTAGTGAACTTCAACCCATACTCATGAACACTCATGGATTCCTATTCCAAAGTGAGGAACTCTCGTACCTTCGCTTCCTTCAGTTCTTGAAGAAAGAACCTCCGATGAAGGCTCTTCAAAGCAAGCCCAACTTGGATTTCGTGCATCCTCAACTCTGCATCATTCCATTGGTCGAACCAGACACACTATTTAGTTGGTATGTAGAAAATTCAACAGTCTTAACCTCAACCACATGCATTACCTCAAACACTTTCTTCAACTTATCCACAAAGTTCTTCGAATCCTCAGTAGTGCTTGATCCGATGAAATTGGATGATTCATTCTCAGAAACTCCCGAACCCTTGAGGTGTCAGCCCGTTCTTGTCGGGCTTCTCTCTGTTGCCCAACTTGGTTAGCTACTACTTAACTTAACATCAGGATAGCTTCCTGGAATTTTACATTGGTAACCTCTCCTTGGGCTCGCACATCCGGTGCATTGGGACCTCTTATTCCTCAACATTTCATTAGGGTAGTCGACCTCTAATTGCTCTTCATTGAGGCATGATGAATATGAAAATAATCGTAAGCATGAATTAAAGAGATACTTTTAGACATAACTCTAACTCACGAAAATAATATGAAAGAAGTCAAACAATCCTAAATGTTGTAGCCTCCTAATCATAGATGTGGCGCGCTTCACATCGATGACTAAAAATCTACATATACGGCTTCATAGACTCCATGGGACTCTTGAACTCTTTGCTTTGATACCAAGTTATTCACGCCCTGAGTCTAAATCCTAGAAGTGGTCGTCACTTGAAGACCATAATATTTTGTACATTCTTATACTAACGCATACTCTTGCCTACATTTTCTTATCCAAATGTAGGGTATGAAATTCCCGACTCTGATCCCCATTGCCAAAAGCTAAGTAGAGGCAATACTTGATGATTGGTGAGTCCTCATAGCATTGGAGGATCGGACCACCATTTCCTTATGTCTTTCAAATGTTTTGAACATAATTGTATGTGTTGTGTCGCCACTTACTATTTGTATTAGATGGCTTTGAAACTATTGTATCAAAGTTTTGCGTCGTTTTATGAAATATTTATTATTTTGAATATGATTTAAAATTTACTAATTTTCTATTATCTCATGTATGAAAGATAATTGTCTTATATGAGGCCTCTCGAGGTCTTCTATGCCATGGTATGCCTACTATGTACTCCCGGGTCGTAATTGAAGGCTACATTAGATAATAAGAAGGAGATGTATATTTTCTATTCTCGCATTTTTCATGCCTTAGTCACTTCTTGAGTCTTTAATTGTAGATATTGTAGTGACCCACGTGGTCATTTTATGTTTATTGGCATAGTATTACAATTTAAACCTTCACGATGAACTTACGATTTATTGGAATTGAATTACATTATCTGGTCATTCATTAGATTTTTATGAATGTTTTCAATTTTAAATCTTTTGATGTTTGAAAATGTAACAATAGTTAAAACATTAGGTAAATGACTTTAGAATGGAATTCAGACGATTCCATTGCCTCCAAAACCACAAATTGGGTATTGATGGATCTTTAGTTCAGACCCTGAAGCTTCTAGATTACTTTTATCAACCTTATGGCTTATTACTAAAATGGATTTGTAGATATGGAAGTAATTTTTCTCAAGACGATCTTTGATGGAATATTTTAAATATAAATTAAGTCAAAAATGTTGAATTTTGTAGGGAAGCATAGTTTGTTTCTGTGCATGGAGATTTTAATCGATCCCGAGCACATAAATAGAGTACATTGAGACTTTTCAAGTTTACAGTGCTGCATATTCTTGTGTAGCAACCTAAGAGGTCTTTGAAAGCTTTAGTATTCGGTTCTTTGTTGTCTTGCCTCACTTTAGAGGTGGCTGTAATGGATCTCTTTAGAAAGTCTTGCTAGTGAGGAGCCTGTCACTTTAGCGACCACTACTTAAGCAACCCATGTTACTGCTTTAGTTGTCATTGCTGGCCGTATATGTCAATTTTTACCTGTTATTTAATTTTATTTTCTTTAATTGTAACCCTTTGAGGCTCTAGTTCTGTGTTCCATGGTTGATTATTATGGGAATTAGATGGGATAGTGCATTGTGTCAATCACTAGGTCATTCACTATGTGTTTAGCCTATATGTTTCCTTCTATTTCTTACATTTATTTCTTTATTGGCAAATTATTGATTTTGTGTCACGTGTTCTTTTTAACCTATTTTAATGATATTGGATTGTGCCCGTTTTTATGGGAAAGTTCCGTTAAGTTTAATGGGACTATTGACAGTATAAATTGTACTCCTCAAATAGGTCCCACACTGTTATTTTGACTCATTTTTAGTAACATTTTAAAATTTCCAGAATTGGGTGTCAAAATTTTTACATTAACACTTTGATCAATAATTTGATACTGTTGTAGTGATCAATGGAAATTCAGAAGGGTAAAAAACTTGTTTAGTTGACTTTAGAGCATGTGTAATTGGCCTTGTGGTAGGTTACAAATTAATGATCTTAGATTGTACTTGTGTTTGTATGTACATGTTGGTTAGATAGTTTTTGGATGTGTGTTTCAATGATTGCAGTTTACTGTGTAAAATTCTTTCCTTAGCTTCATTTTAAATAATTTTTGGGAAAAATAAATATGTTTACTTTGCCTTCGATGTCTATCGTTTCATATTGAGTTGTATGCCTATTGTTTTATACTTGTGATTCATTTATTTACGTATCCTAGGTGTAGTCTAGTAAATGATGTATAATTGTTATTTGGGGTTGTAGTGATTCAACAAATCCTTTGACGTTGATTCAAACACTCCTATATAACTAATGAATGATTAAGGACACTTACGTCTAATAGTCAGGATCCTTGGATCGCTAGTAACTCTTGCTTGATTAAATTTTAGTCTCCAATCTCCCTAGGTGGTGGGCACATATTTTTTTTGGGTACATATTTTTTTCACTTTGTGATATTATGCCTTTTTTAAAAGTATTAGATTTGGGTAATTATTTAGATTTCTTACTTAAGGGTTGGTGTCGACCCACGAAATCCCCAATAATATATATTGTTGCTGGAGATAATTTTATTTGGAGTGTTGTAGCCACGGTTTGATTCGGCATATACTGTAGCCACAATCGAGTTTGTGGATAACATATAGCCAAAGTTGTGAATGTGCATATCTTTTAGTTACATGTCATTGCTAACATTATGATTCCATGAGGTTCTACATGATCCCTATAATGTGATTCAAGTATGAGCTCGGTAAAGTTCTGGATAGTACTTAGTCATAGCTTTGGTATTATTCGCTCCTTTTTTGTGGCATCGGGCTTATGGAGGTTTGTTTAGGTTATTTATCGTTTAAATTATGCACAAGTCTATCTTCTTGGCTTATATGGATGTAGTTAGGTTATGGTTAGTGTCATGACCGGGGAGCACCCCCTAGAAGTAACTCGGCATACTTGACCTCTCGAAGGTCTTATATAAGCCCTTAGACTTCTTTCATTGCATAATCGTAAAAATAGCAGAACATTTAAAACATTTTATAGTGCGTCATATGCTTTAATAATCACTTCATATACAAATTATCATAAGTACATCAATAGACTCTAACTCTTTTGGCCATCTTAAGACACAACTCAATAGAATAGAATAGAGACACGGTCCTTAACAACATAAAATATAAGTATAAACTATTACATAATCTTAAAGAACATCTTGACAAAGGCAACCCTTGAATCATAAGGCTACCTTTACTTGAACTTGGGAAATCTATCAAAGCTCTTCAGTTACGAGACATCCTCTAGCCATCAACACTTAAACTTTGTGTAAAAAGATGAAGAAGAATGTACTACTATAAAAATGCACTCGGTATGGCAGTTATGCAAAAACATGCATTTAAAGAGGACGTTTCATTTGAATTCATGCAACATGTCATTTTTGTAAACTTCATAAACATAGGCATAATAAGCACAATATAATTTACATACAACATAAATACATGGATACTACTCATAAAAGCACATAAAGTCATTTATCATAATTTAAGGCATATTAAAGCATACAGTACATTAGTTTTCTTTTATCTAACTTCTTTCCTTAAGAAACTCTCAAGCATACTTAGTACAATGTATAACATGGAGGTCACATTACAATAGTATTTCATATATATGCTTCATAAACACAACCACCGATATTCATAGGTCTTAAGCACATCCAGACCACCACCTAAGGCAACTCCTAAATCACACTAGTGCAATGCGCAGGTAGCATCCCATAATACTACTTCAACCAACAGTACCTAAGAAGTAACTCTAGACTAGTCATATCATACTCAACAAGTCATAACAATTTCATCTATCATTAAACATAAGGCACATACTTCATAGCATCATATAAGGACTCTTTTCTTTACTACAACCTTAGTCATAATTCACTTACTTCATGCCATAAGTAAACCACCGTCATAACCCCTTCACAATCTTGTGTAATGTACACATGGGGTTCCATACCCCCACATATACCAAGTAAAATCATTTAGAATCGATAAGTGCAATTCACATACGTATTCATAATTCATGTCTTGACATAGAAAAGGTCACTTAACACGCATTCATACAATTCATACGTACATAACATAAGTCTTACTTTCTCATATAGAAATACTAATCTTATCCTTTCTTGTAGTTCACTAATGCAATGCATGGGTAGGTGTCACATCCAAAACCACACCCTAGAAGTTAGGGACAATATCAGATTGCAACCGCGTACATGACCTCTCGGAGGTCTTGTATAAGACCTTACATATCATTCATCGCATATACATAAAGAAAAGTAGTGCGGAATTAAAAATTTTCAAGAAACATATCATTGCATTTAAATCTCTTTCATATAAAGTTATAAGACATACTAAGTCTCAATCTCATCAAAGATAACATACTAGAACACTTGGGACATACACCATACTTAGAAATATAGAAATACTTAGTCTATTACAATACTTCAAATGGAAACATAAAATACATTTATGCCCTCAAGTCAAATGAGGACATACTTCAACTTCTCTTGATCAATGCTACGGTCCAATTCTTCCTTCCCAAATGCTCCTCACCGACCAACAACTATAGAGATAGATAAAAGTGTGGATTACTATAACCACATGTTCTAAGTATGACATAATGCATGAAAATCATGAAAACATACATTTATTATAAATATGCATCTTTTCATTTAAAAATTATATTATAATTAACATTTATCAACTTAGAAACACATAAAGATAACATTAAACAATTTAACACAATTATTAGCTAACTTAACAGCGAGCTATATTCACTATACAATGAATTGTTTCACTGTTATAGTGAAGTATCTCTTCATTCCTTTTAACACTTTCTAGCGTGTAGTCTCTTCACCAAAAGCTATCCTAAGATCCACTTAATCAACACAAAGAGAACGCCTATACAACCTCCCTAAGTAAACCTAAATTACCCTCAAGAACACATATAATAATACATATACACAATTACTAGACATTAAACATACCTACATAAGATAATATGACATTCACATACCAAAGGCTATCAAAAGACTTACTTAAGTAAATCAAGAAGATAACGTCCATGACCGGCCTCTTCAAGACTACCTAAATAATCCTTTAGACTTCCAAAGTTTTCCCCAACTAAAGTCATTCTTAAGACTCATTGATACGCTCAAATTTAAATCTCGAAAAGAAGTAACAGCGGTTACATTAAGTAAGAACCCAACTAGTGAGGTTGGGATCGTTCCTACGAGGAAAATGGTTCAAACTTAACTTTATTCTGTTATTAATTCTAGTTAGTCAATCATTTTCCAAAAACAAATAACTAAAGGGGGTTTTTATTTATAAAAGCAATTAGCTAAATTAAAGTAAACAAGTGAAAGGTTCAAGTATTGGAGGTTAATCAAGTAATGAGAGTAACTACACCATAAATTTACCCCACAGGCTCCTAACTCGATAAATCTAGCTATAACAATCCTTTCGTAGTATCTTGCATGCAAAGTGATAAGTTAGGTATCTTTAAATCCTTAGTCCGGACTCTAGAAAATTTAACTCCGCACCTTGGTCCGGCTACGTTTGTAGGTTTACTAAACCTTATATTTACCTCATATTAAGCATCATATTCGATATTTGACTAAGTTATTACTTCTTACCAACCGAAACTAGTGTATTAGATAGTATACACTAAATCTATGTTGATAATTCTTTTCGTCTTATCTACCTCCTTAGTATAGAATTGTTAAAAAGACTTCTCAGTGAAATAAATATCAATACATGCAAGACACTATTCTAGAATTGTTATTTTAGCAAGATTTTCCTTATTATTTGCCCATGATTTCCACAACCCTAGTTATGAAATTTAGTTACCCATTTTAATAATCACATAATTTATATTGATAATATAAGAATTCATGCACTTACTTTTATGTGAATGAAAGAAATCCATAAATTCATTTGAATAATTCACAAAAACACCAATAATTGATTCTGGAAAAGTATGATCAAATACAAAAATCAAGAGTTCAATACTTAAACAACAGAAATAAAAAATATCAAAAAGTCTAACCCCAAAAATGAAGTTTCTAAAACTATTTATAATAAAAGAAAACCTAATAAAAGAAGGATTCTATTGAAGGCTAATATGTGTAAAACTCATCTAAATCGACGATCCTAAAATGAATTGTCATGGACACGATGGACAATCATTGGATCCGTCATTCCATACATGGCATAATTTTCTACTACTTTCTTCATCAACTCTCTATTACCATCGACGGACAGATATGACGGACCGTTGGAAGCATGACGGTTCGTCGTGGGGTTCCGTTCCACAACACTTAGAAACTTTTTGAAATTGGGTACTGGCACTACTCTTTGACAACCACGATGAACATGCAGGACGGACCGTCCTAGCTATGACGGTCCGTCATGATCTTCTGTAGTCCCACACCTTGTCAGACTTCCCAAAATTTCTTAAGCAACAATTTTCTTCTCACTACGCTGCCACCTATGGAATGTCGTGGACTCCGTAGGTGGTCAATTCTGCAATTTCTGCTCAAATCCTGTGATTCTCCTTTAGACAGATTTCCTGCAAATAAAGACTAACTTACATCAAAAATCAACACAAAAAAAGGCTTTAGACACACACTAAACTTAAGGAAAAGACATTGAAAGTATGGTGAAACCACAGTACCTCAACACCCTCAACTTAAATTTGTTTTTTGTCCTCAAGTGACACGCACTATGAGTCACTACAAAATCATTGTACAACAGTATCCATCTTTTATCATTCACAATCATTTGAATCTCAATCCTTATTATTCTCATTATGTTCATGCATTTTATCACTATTACGCTTGAATTATGTAGATCAGACCATGACACAGACTCACAACCTAATCTCTCACCTAGGTGCTAATGTTTTCGGTATTGCAGCTAGTGTCCTCACATCAAAATTACATCCTCATTTTTCACATAATGATTTTAGTTTAAGTATAAGGATTACTTTTCAACACTCGCTCTAAAAACAACTTCAGAACTCATTGATACATATTGCCATAGGCTTGCCCGTATTTCACTTCTTTAAGTTTGCCATAACAACTCTTAGGATCACAATAGGACTTTCTTATCTTTTAACATTGTCTCAAGATCAGGTATGGTATATTTAGGTATATTTTAGTGACTTGTTTCCCTCCTTGACATATCGGTCAAGCATCCTACCTTTTCATCGTTTTATTCTACCCTTTTTCTGATATTCTTTCACCTCGTTATTTTCCCTTCTTTTTTCTTTAGTGTAAGTGACTCTTTTCTTTTCTTGCTTGTATTTATTATTATTTTTTATTTCACTTTTCTTTAAACTTTTCTTGAGTCACTTTTCTTTTGTTCTTTCTCCCTCTTTGTTCTATCAACCCTATTTTCCGGATCATTCATCATGATAGCTACCCAAACTTGGGTAAGGGCCACTCTAGGGTTGTTTTGTGCATAAGCAACCCTGACTTAAGCTTTGGCGTAAGTTGAGGTGCACATGTCCAAGGAGAGACCAGGGCCAGCACATTGTTCCTAGAAAAGATCGGTGGGGTAAAAAAGAAAGGTTTATTTCAAGCTCAAATCATTTGTATCAAAAAAGGATAAATTTCATTCAGTTTTATTATATATAGGCTAAACATTGGATACATTCAACAAGGGACTATGATCCTTTCCTAATTGTCTATTACGAATTAATTTTAGCAGGACCAACTAGGCAAGTTCTACATCAGTACAAATAGTGTACTATTTAAATTTTCCTCACACTCACTTGACATCTCATTACTCTGCAAGATTATCAGACACCTACTCGTGTCTTAGATTTAGGGTCATGCGGTGGTGTATCTCTATGTTATGCTTGAAGCCACGCATTTATCAGTTAATATGCCTAGCCATGCTTCATTTTCATTACATCAGGATATTATTTATGTTTCAGCGACATGCTTAAGAGTTATACTATGTACACCAGATATAGACAAGTCGGTTCAACAACAAAAATAACCAGTCTTTTGGGGAAAAAGAACACACGAAAGAAAACCCCAAAAGAGGATCGTGAGTTGGGCTACTCAGACTTCACCCTAGAACTCACTCTCCATTTACCCCACCTCAAACAGAAATATATGAAATTGTACCAAATGCATAAAAGAATCCAAAATAATAAAGTTGTAGGTAAAGCAAACCTGAGGTGCAAAGCGTCGTCGATCAGCAATTTTGTGAGTCCGGCGTCCCGGAACCCACTCCCTCTGTAGTATGGACACCCTCTGTAGTTTCCTCAGCATCAAAAACACCCTCAGTAGTTCCTTTCTCAACAATCACAGCACTATCAGTAGTGCTCTTCTTTGCCTCAACAACTCCGTAGCTAGACGCCTTAGCAGCCAAGTCAAAAGACCTTAATTGACGGGCCTCGTCATCACCAATCAAGGCTCTCCTCGCAGCCTCCAACTCTCGTAGCTCCCACTTTTGTGCCCTAGCGTCATCCTCATTTTGACATTTACGCCTCTTCGAATGCTCTCGTGGTGGAGGTAGTGGCACTGCAGTAGTGGAGAATAAGGCCTCCAAAACAGTATAATCGGCGGGATCTGCAAAAGGGGCCTTATACTAGGGAACCCTAGCCTCTATAATGGTGTCTAGGTATGATCTCGGACTCTCTACAACATCTTGGACGGTCGACACATCCATCCGAGAGGCTGGATGGGCTACCAGACGCAACTCAAAAGCGTCCATACTCTGATGAACCTCCATGATCTTCTTCTATGTGTGCTAGGCTATCTTCCGCTCTATGGCCTCCTCTTCCTCAGTAATAGAACTCTACATCAAAGGTTGGATGTGATGCAGATGAGTGGCCATTTGGGCCTCAAGTTTCTCGACCCTAGCAAGTGGGACTAGAGTGGCGGAGAGAGTCCAGCGAGAGGAGCTCGCAGCGGTGCTACCACCCAAGATAGACTCAACCGGGGTGGTATAAGTAGGCTCAGATGTAGCCTGGATAATCGCTTAGGCTTTCTCTACAGTGTGCACCAGTTTCTCACCAATTCTCACCAAGCAGAGGTACCTCCATACGGGTCCCTCTATGTTAGCAAACTCGTTGGCCTTGTCCCTGATAAGGCCTATATCAACAGTTCCTGACGGGGTATTGATCTGATCGATGTGCCAAATAGGAACACCCGCGGACTTTCACAAACCATACACCATGAATGGAAATGGGTAAGTAGTAGTGACCTAGAAAGCCCTCTCATGCATGACTGCCTAAAAAACCCAAGCGAAATCCAGCTCGAACCCTACTATAATTGTCGCCATCAAAACTGTGTGTCCCAAGTAACAATATTGTCTGCAGCAGTGGAGGGAAAGGCATAAAGTGGCGGACTATCAACCAAATAAAATTGGCAAATAAAGGTCAAGTTAGCCTTCTTGATGGCTCCCTTCGGCTCAAGAACACAATCAGAAGCCTCTCCATCAACACACAAGTACCAGGCAATCCACCTCTTGGTGGTCTCTCTCAACTCTGGGTCATGCAAGAACTGTCCATTTTTATGTAGTTTCCACCAGTAGTCGAACTCTTTGGTGAGAGGAGTCCTGGTGGTATCAACATTTTCACCGTATAGATACCGGCGGATGGGTGTCAAGGAGATGTCTACCCGCTTTCCAAAGACTCGGATGGGATCTAGTGGGTCCTATTTTGTGGGGGCAGACCGCCTGTCTACCTGGGATCAGAGAGTCGGCACATAAGAGGCAATGAACTCTCTGACCAACTCCTCACTGTATCCTCCCACATCACGAGCCATCCATTCAAGCCGGTTCTTGTTGAAGAAGGCATGGATTGCTGGCATGGTTAGGAGACTCCCCGTGAGGACCTGTCTCTCCAGTGTAAGGGTCCGGGTCATAACCCCTTTATCTTTTGGCGGCTTGGCATCTAAGTACACCTGAAACTCCCCCTCACCACACAACCGTTGGGCTGGTCGGCAACCGGGGTGGGGACTCCAGTTAGTGGTGCTAGAGTGGATTCAGCACTATTGACTTCATCAAACGTGGCAGACTGAGATAAAATGGCTGGAGCAGAAGCCTCCTCAGACCAGGAGACTTCTTCACAACCCGATACTTCCTCAGAACTAGTAGCATCGCTGGAGTGTGTGGTAGATCTAGAAGGCATGCCGGTCAGTATGTGCACCTCTTCAGACTAGGAGGCAGTAACTACGCCGGGAACCACCTTCGTGGGGGTGGCTCTGGTGGCACGTGCAGCTTATGCAGGAGTGACAGTGCCTTGGGGCATGTATTTGGGGTCGCGCTCATTGTTACAGCCAATAATGACTAAGGCAGATAAGGCGACGGACTTTTAGAGCCCTGCGTACATGCGATCTAGTTTTGGTTCCATAAGTATTAGTACCTGAAAAGAACAACAATTAGTACTAGTAGAAACAAACAATACATGCAAAGAAGAAAACAAAAACGTAAAACCAAAACTGAAATGGAATTGCTATAGTTTCTGTGTTGAACGATGGACCAGTTGATGATTCGCCGTGATCATGTCGGACAATGATATGGGCATGTTGATCCTCATAAGGTAGCCCTGAAAACAAACTTCTGGCAGTGAGCATTTGCATCAGACTACTAGTTACCACAAAAGTGTGGCCTTGTGATATAGGGGGCAAGACGAGTGGCACATCAAAGTCTATGGTATTTTCAAAGACCCTATAGTACTCTTGAGGGTGTGGAGTGGGAGGTTGTCTCCGTATTTCATCTTCCCCACTAATATAAAGTAATACGGGGTCATGAACATTGAACTATGGTGGCATTTGTGGGTCGACCTTATCACCTTAGATGCCCAAATTTTGATTCGTTCTTCTTAAAGTGCGCTCTAGTTCTGGGTCAGGTTAAATTACAGGTAATCCTCTACTCAGTGTGTTTCGCATGTAAGGAATTTAGACCTGCAGTAGATAAAAACAAAATGAAAAAGTAAAATTAGGAAAATGTTTACTAAACTTTGAGAATAAGCTTAATCTAAGAGCCACTTTCCCTGGCAGTGGCGCCAAAACTTAATACGCTCAAATTTACTTCTCAAAAAGGAGTAAAAGAGGTCGTATCAAGTAATGAACCACACTAGTGGAATCATTTCCACGAGGAAATTGGTTCAAACATAACTTTATTCTCTTATTACTTCTATTTAGTAAATTATTTCCCTAAAACAAATAAATAAAGGGGGTTTTAATTAATAAAAGCTATTAGCTAAATTAATTTAAACAGGTGAGAGGTTCAAGTATTGGAGTTTAATCAAGTAATGAGTGTAACTAGGGCGTAAATGTCCTCTACAGGCTCCAAACTCGGTTATTCTAGCTATAACAATCCTTTCCTAGAATCTTGCTTGCAAAGTGATAAGCTAGGTATCCCTAAATCCTTGGTCCGGCATCTAGAGAATTTCACTCCACACCTTGGTCCGGCTACGTGTGTTGTTTACTAAACCTTATCTTCACTTTATTTTAAGAATCATATTCGATATTTGACTAAGTTGTTATTTCGTACCAACTGATACTAGCCTATTAAATAGTATACACTAAATCTATGTTGATAATTCTTCTCCTATTATCTACCTCCTTCGTTCGGCAAGTAGTAATAAGGCGAGTTTTAATGTTGGTCATCCGTTAAAAATACTTCTAAGCGAAAGAATTATCAATGCATGCAAGACATTATTCTAGAATTGTTATTTTAGCTGGATTTTACCTTGTTATTTATCCATGGTTTCCACAACCCTAGTTATGGAGTTTAGTTACCCATGCTAATAATCACACAATTCATTTTGATAAAATAAGAATTCATGCACTTACTTTTATGAGAATGAAGAAAAAACAAAAATTCACTTGAATAATTCACAAAAACACCACCAATTGATTCCGGAAAAGTATGATCAAATACCGAAATCAAGAATTCAATACTCAAACAAGAGAATTAAAAAATATCCAAATGTCTAACCCAAAAACGAGGTTTTTTGAACTATTTATAATAAAATAAGTACTCTATTTAAGGTGAATCTGTCCAAAACGCTTCTGAATCGATGATCCCTGCGTCGGACCGTAATGGACACTACGGACTGTCGTGGGCTCTGTCATTCCATACTTGGCATAATATTCTGTTTCTTCCTTCATCAACTCTCTGTTACCCTCAAAGGACATATATGACGGACCGTTAAAAGAAAGACAGTCCGTCGAGGGGTTCCGTTCCACAACACTAATAAACTTCTTAAAATTAAGTACTGGAAATACTCTCTGACAACCATGATGAATATGCCGGACGGACCGTCGCGGCTATGACGGTCCGTCAGCTTCCGTAGTCCCACACTTTGTCAGACATCCCTAACTTTCTTCAACATCCATTTTGTTCTTACTATTGTGCCACCTACGAACTGTCACAGTCACGATGGACCGTCGTGGGTTCCGCGGGTTGTCACTTCTGCAATTTCTGCTCAGACCCTCCGCGTTCTCCTTTGGACAGATTTTCTGCAAATATAAAGAAACCTACATAAAAAATCAATACAAAAATGCTTAAGACACACACTTAACTTAAGGAAAAGACATTGAAAGTATTGTGAAATCACGGTCCATCACTCATCTAGGTAAGATACGTAGTGACCATTCTTATGCCCCCTTCACACCTTAACTAAGCAACCCTTAACAACTCTAGATAAGTACTTATTCAATTAACATACTTTCTTAACTTAAGTCATTATATTCATTAGTTCATTTAGGAGACACTTAACACATAATGTACATTCAACTAATGGTCTTGGACAAGACCTAGGAATTCCACCTTAAACCTTCAAAACCTATTGTGCAATGTGTAGATAGCATCCCATACCACCATCTAACCTTCATAGAAGTTATATAATGCTAATAGGTATTCCATATGATGATAATAGGCAATAACCTACATAAACCATGATATCAAGAAATGGAATCAGAAGTTCTAACCTACTCCGATGAGGGTGTTCTTCTTGCTAATGGTAGAACTTAGACACATCCCATGTAGGCACATGGTTAAGGAATATGAAGGGCATGTTTTGTAAGATAGTATCATTCTTTAACTAGAACTACTTCCCTTACCCTAGTCACTCAGTGCTAGCCTTCGTTCTCATACATTAATTTACACTTATAGTTCATATAAAGGGGTTCCATATCAAGTTAATTACTCAATCACATTTACCCTACCAAAGATAGGTCCACTAGGGCTACCTCCCAAGGGCGACAAGAAGATCATGATGACTTTCCTAATGATTAATATGATTGACCATTCTAGACAATTAACCTTAAGTATATCATTCCTTTACTTTGAAGGATACCATTACCAATAACGACTTTAACATTCATAACCCTAATACTAGGTTCAAGATTTCACATAAAAGACCCTCTTAACTTCATTTAAGGTCACATGTCATTCATACATTCAAGAGGAAGAGACTTTAACATCCTAAGTCAAGACATCACATATCACATTCATACATACATCAAGCAAGGGACACAAGTAAACTAAGACAAGACACCACATACTTCACTTTAACTCATACTACATGTCATTCTAGAAGCACATAGAAAATAAATCTTATCATCTTCAAGTCATTGTATATACTATCATATCAACATAATTATGAACATCATAGACTCATATAGTCAAGTAGGAATAACATATATCAACCCTAAGACTATACACACAAAACCACATTCATAGTTTAACATGATCACCTATATAACATGAATAGAACAAATATACTTTCATATTGCTTAACATGTAGATAGATATAATCACACGTAATATAATCAACTATACAATTAGTCACATTACTTCAAGTATATTGCCAACAAGTCCATGATCGTCATATTACTTAAAATAACGCCGACAAGGCCACATCTATTGAAAGTAAAGCACATAACACTGCTACCATAAGTGGATCATACCAATCAGAACATAATTGAAGTCTAATAATCATAAAAATAAAGTACATAGGGCAGCTTACCACCACATAATCCTCAACATTCCAATTCAATGCCAAATCACCCAAAATTCGATATCACAAGGCCCTTACTCATGGCCATAACAACAATTCAACATAATTATAATAATATTCATGGAAATAGGTAAAATTACTACATATTCATCAATCCAATACAACCTATATATCAATTTTATTACAAATATTACATCATTAGACAGCCCATAGAAATCTACATCATAATTCATCAACATTAGATAAAATATCAAGTAATCCATAACTTAGTAAAAAACTAGGGTTCATCCAATTCATGGGTTCATACTTAATTTAGGTTAAAATCATAAATAAAAGAACAATTTAATCCAAATAAATGTTTAAAAAGAATTAATGCAAGAACCCATGGTAGAATTATGAAATTGGACAATTCAACTTGAAAATTTCAGAAAACTTCTTGAGAATTGAGCTCCTTGATGAAGAGAATTTCAAGTATCAAAATTCATACCTAGATGAATATAATTATTCAATTTGATGATGAATCTCCATTCAATTCGTCAACCCAATCCCTTCCTTGAGTTTTGACTCTAATGGAGTTCTAGAGAGAATTCAAGGGATTCGGGTTTTGATTTGGAAGAATGAAATCTTCTTAATGTTTTAGGATTATAAACACATTTAGAATACTTAACAGACCCTAAGGAAGCTCCAATACTCTTATTAGGAAGTGGGGTGAAATTACAACTTCACCCCTCACATAACACTAAAGTTGCACGCAAGGCAATGCCCATCGATGAAAGCCAAAAAACGAACCGTCCCTTGACCAACGGACCATCATGTTGGTCTGTGCTCTGGGACTAAGGCTTGTACTTGGTCCCTACTTTCGTCAATTGCCTCCGTGGTTTGGGCTGTCTTGGGAAGCCTTGACACAAACTTTGGGTCCTTCCTCAAGTACCCTTGGATGGTATATGGGGATGTTTTTCCTGGATGTTTCATACCCAAACATGACCGTATATCAGTTTAGGACCTCTCACATGAATTTCACCCAAAACGAACACGTAAAACTCAACAAAACATGCTTAGAAGCACAGGTCGTTTCAAGGCACATTTTTTGAACGTCTTGGTCTTCTCTTGACGTTTGACTTCCAAAGAACCTAAACTCTTAGACTGACTCAATGCCATATATTAGACTACTTTAGGACTTTTGACCACCATGACAAACATGTTAGTCTCTAGTTCATCTAAGTCATTTTGGTTCTAGTGTCCTACCTATACTAAGTAATCTCTTCAAGGAGTTATGATTATAGTCCATAATATTATCTTATTTCATTTATTACATAGATATACATAGCCATAACATACATAGACTATGTGAGCTACATGGAATCTGATGTTCTCCATCATCACCGAAAAGAGAGGGTTAAAACTTGCCTAAGGTGTAACCGATGATGCATAGCTATCTAGGTGGAATAAAAAAGATATATCCTACGGGGGAATGTAGTTATGGAACATGAATATTGTTAAAAGAAACCTTGACTTAATAGCGTGGAGGTTTCCATCTCATGAAATAACATCTATGTTGGGAACTCGGACTTGCTAAATGTGAAGGTTCTCTTGTTGAAAGCCGAACTTAATAATGTAAAGCCTCTGCTCTCACTTATCATGCTTACACGGTGCTACGATCAAACTCCCTTTTTAAATATATTAAATCCTTTAATGCATTAGTTCATAAAGAAGGCTTTAAGATCTTGCTCACTCATATATCGTATAGTTGAAGGGTTTCTAATAGAGAATGTCCTTTCATCAAAGACCCCACTTCATGTGAGAATGTCCTTTTACATATGTTCATAACTTCATTAATCATTGAAATACATGCATATAAAAAGGTAATGATGCATAGGAGAACTATACTTTCCTTAATCATCATGAATCTACGCTATTCATAGTCATGGATGAAGTTTGTGTACATTGGTCAACATGATCACATAATGGCTATAACATAACATTGATAAAGCCACGCACTAAAGATCACAACACATGTAAAACGCTCCTCAAGTCTCAAGTCATACACATATATATAGTATTAATGATAATAGACTACACACACTCACATTTTATCACAGGAGAAAAGAACATATTCATAGTTAGAACAGAAGACTCCTTAAATACTTTGATCATACATTCGTATAAGGTTCATATGCGTAGGGGTCATACTATAAATGTATTCATCATCATTAGCAATCTAGATTACACCTAAAACTAACATGATCATCACATATACACAAATAATCGACACACCTAAATCATACAACTAGTGTTGAAGACTATACCCATAACATCACATAGCACTAATTCACTTAGACATGATACTAGTTTCAAGGCTACATCCTTCAACTTCCTAAACATGAAATCATCATATCAATTCATCTTACATTTAATATATTTAAGGCCATGATCATAACACATAAATATGTACGAGAATGTAAACACCGCCACCATAAGAGGACCATACTAATCATCACAATTCAACACACAATCTAAGCTATTAAGAGGACATAGGTCAATTTACAAAATCTCCAAGCTAATGATCATCTTGATCAATTCCCATCAATCAATAATCAATTGACATTAAGGAATATAGAACTAGGCAATTCATCATAATCTAAACATAATCTAATAATCATCTTAACAAGATCACAAGACCCATAACATATCATAATTTGAAAGGATAAAAATATCATGGTTTCTTCATGGAATTTTAGTAAAAATCATGTTAAAACCATAGATAAATAAGTATTCAACATTATTATGCTTTAGAAATCACATTAGCAATAAACCCATGGCTAGATTGAAAGATGAGATTTTTTACTTAGGATCATATTTAAAAAATCGTTAAAAGGTCTCAATAGATGAATGTTTATCTATGGATGAAGGATTACCATACATTCTATATTAAAAGTCAAACAAAAATATGGTAAGACAGCTCCAAAAATCCACCTCCATAGTTAGTTCTTGAGCTTGGTCTTCAATGGTGTTTTGGGAGAGTTTGGTTTGAGAGGGAAAGATTAGATTTGAAAAATGAATCCTAAATAAGACTTAATTCTTATATACTAACTTCAATTATCAAAAAACACTTCAATAAACCGTCTATATTCTAATAAGGGAGTGGGGTGAAAGTGGACAGTGTGCAGGCAGTGTAGGTTGCAGGCTCAAACGACGGCCTTGAACAATGGGGCGTCAATGGAGTGATGGGTCTTCCTGCACTCCATCGGTGGTGACTGAGGCTCCCTTCTTAGGGGATTAGCTCACACCTAAGTGTGTATTAATTCTCCCAGTCGACGGGACATCGATAAGAGTATTGGCTATCGATGTCTGGCCATCAACTGGCCACGACGTAAGCAATCTACTGCCAACTTTGGGGTCCACCTCAAGGATTCTTTGGGTGGTATTTGGGGAGTTGTGCCCGGAAATTTCAAACCTTAATAAGTACATTAACAATTAGTATACTTCCCTATCAATTTAGACTCCAAAAAATCACTTAAAACATACGATGGCACACTAGAACACACTAGTACGTCTAAAGTCCAACTTTCGAACGTCTCGGACGATCTTGGGTTTTTGACTTCCAAATTACTTCAAATCAAGTAAACACACTGTAAAAAACTTAATTAACATGTTATTAAAGTTTTTAGGCACAAGTGATTCTCTAGACACCTAAACAAATTTTGAGGGTCTTGACAATTAGCTACTTGATTTTATCCTTTCACTTCTTGTTATATAATGGAGGCTCATGATAAGGATTTTTACTACTGTTCCTTCCTTCTGCCTCCTTGATGATTGTTACTTCACATGTTACTTTATCTATTCAACTTCAAAGATCAGTCGTCGTTTCATGTGTAGTAGTTTCCTACTGTTTTGGTACTCCTGCAACACTCAACATCTATTTTTCGTGATGCAAATCTATGTTCAAGCCGCCCACGTTGATCACGTGCATAGTAGTTGGATATGTGGAGATCAGGGTTCAGCTAGTGGCATAATATTTTGACCCATCTTCATTTGTCTTTAAGCTTGACTAGTCTTTTTAGTTGTAACAAGTGTGTACGTATTTTTCTTATTTTCAATCTTGTACTCCTTTTTGTGGATTTGTTCAATCTTGCACCTGTTCATCTGATTTGATCAAATATTATTATGTATAATATGTCATCTACGTGGTGGCTTACCAACATGTGGTTGTTGGTACGGTCCATCATTACTTGAGTTTGAAAGTTGTCTTGGTCTCTAAATACCAAAAACTAGTCATAAATATACAAAAGGGGTTTATTCAACAATGATCTTTTTTATTTTATTATCTTTAATAATAATATATTTAGAATATTGCATGTCATAAACAAAATAAAATCGTTTAGATGGAGCAAAAAAAAAATTTTAATATATATGATATGCGTGTGAGAAATGATTTATCTAATTAAATTATATACATTTATGGAAATAAAACAGAAATACACAAATTATTTTAATAGAGTAATCAACGTACTAAAGTTACTCATAGTAAATTAATAAAAAATTGTAATGCTATTTTGATAGGATTTTGTGAAAATTGATCAATTGATTACTCTTTCTGTTCTTTATTCCTTCAGATATATCATGTTGTTATTCTTTTCATATTTCATTTTCTGATGTGTTCTCATCATTCTTGTTAATTTATTTTTATATTATAACATTATTGTTATTATTACAAAACCTTGTTAATTAATCTCTAATAATAAATCAATAAAAAAAATTGTACCGTAAATTTAATGAAATCATAAATAGCATGATATATCGACAAAAAAATTATATTATGTGGGTGTGTGTGTGTTGGGAGGGGGAGGATTAACGATATAATAACTTAGAAGGTCACTTAATTTTTGGTAATTATCTAACAAAGTCAAGCACTTTTTTGGATGAGGAGGGAGCCAAAAAAGTTACTGAAGTTGTTTATCTATCTTCGAAAGCTCCCTATAAATATTTTATCAACAAAACATGACATACATTTATTTTGTTCACGTGATCTTTTTATCTCTTTAAATCCATATAACAATAAACTACCGTCTAATTTAATCCTAGTCATAACCCAAATAAATAAGGCTTTGCAAGAACATGTAAATTTTATTTGATTATTATTTATTTAATGAATAAAATAAACTTAAAATTAATATTAAAGAGAGAAAGTATGGATTCATATATATATGTGTGTGTGTGAATCTATATAATAGAATTTGTTGTGTTCTATCAAATGGAGATTCTATGTATAGAGAAAGACATGAAATTAAGAAGTGATACATGTGATAAAAGTATTCACTGATATTTGCATCAAAGAAGTATATGTATAACATAAGTTTTAGTCAGAGAAAAAATTCAATTTTTCGTCATGATATTTTTCCGAGAGAATATGGATAATTTAAATTACTAGGTAGGGTTAGGTTTAGTTATTGATTATGCAATGTAAATTGATAAAAAAAAAGTAAAAGGATCTTATGGACTATCCATAATGCATTGTGCTCGTTCAAATATTAATAAGGTGACTTGTAAAGAGATATAATCAATGTGGATTTACTTTCTTATTGCAAAATGAAAAAAAAATATAACTTTTACTTGATAATTATCTATAATTGAGTGACTATTCTATTTTATAATTTAAATAATATACTAATTTAATCAATCTATTACATTTTATCAATTTTCTAGTTGGCATATTTATATCCCAAATTCCTCACCTCACCCCGAAGCATTAACATTTTTCACTTATTATAAAACCTTCCTGCATATGAAAGCCTCTGCAAAACTCTAATGAGAAAAACAACGAAATCACTCAACTCATCCTAACAGATATCCTAATTCCTTCAAATTTCAAATCTCCTCAAAGAATGAAACAATTATTTTCTTGACTCAATCTTAAAAGAAAAACTAATGTTTTTTTGTTTTTATTGTTTTTCTTCATTATTTCAAAGAATACCCTTTTATTAAAATCACTAAGAATAAATTTTTGTAACTTTTTATTAAGTTTAATATTCATAAAGTTTAATCTACCAAAAACCCTTCATAAACCTTTATTTATCATACATTTTTTTTTTGTAAATTAAATTTGAACTAATGTCTCATTTGGTTCATTTAAATTCCACAAATGCAAGACATAAAATTTATCTAGTATAGCCCAAATCTGATAAATAATTGCATAGCTCAAAATCGACTGATCCACCTTCTATATCACCCTGCCCTATATATATCCTTCCATGATTTAATATTATATAATTCCCCCTACCTGGTTTCTCATATCCCCATTCTATATATAATTCCGCCTACCTGGTTTCTCATATCCCCATTCTATATCTGTCAGTTTTTTTTTTGTTGTTGTTGGTTGCATCTCATTGGATAAAAGTATTGAGGAGAATCCACTAGCTTCACGTGATAATGAAACTTGAAGACTCGGAGAATTTGAAAATAAAAATATTATTTTTCATCAATAAAAACAGATGTGAAACAAGAACAAAAAGAAAATGATTCAAATATGGTTGAACCGGTTGGGGTTGAACCCGATGCTTTGGTGACTTGTGTTTATTCTAATTCAATGGGTTTTATTGTTTCTTCTTAATAAGGGGTGATTAGAGAACATGAGCCTCCTAGAAGATTACAATGACACAATGAATTGCACCAACTAAAGTCAACCCTATTGGAGTTTACCTCATTTCTACCACCATTATGTTTCAACTCTTCCAGACAAGTGGCAAGTGGTCTCACCATATGGTTGACTTGACCTACCTATTGAAACAACGATTCCATCACTAACATGAACTTGTGATTGACCAAGATTATCTTTATGTTTCTCCGAGACAACCATTATGCATGTAGGTTCAAGGGAGTGCTTTTATCTTTCTCATCATGAATTAGGGACATTACTTTCTTTCATTGTTTGGGTGGTTTTCTTTTATTATGTACTATGAGATATAGTTTTAAGATAGTTCTTTTTGTATAATCATTTGAATGATAGTGTCATGTTTTAATGTTTTAATATGTTCTTTTGTCGGGCTTAATCTTTGGATGTTACTATACTGCTTTTAGTTTGATTATTCCTATATTTCCTATTATTTTATGACCCATCTTGCGAGTTGATGTTAGTTCCACAGTGGGTACTTGTTCTCTCAATAATAATTGACTGTCTTATCCAATATTGGAAATGATAATGAAAAAGATCTTCAAAATAGGAAAAGGGAGAATTCAAAAGCATTAACTTGTAATGAATCATGCAATTTTCATTTGATTTTGTGATTTACAAGAGGATGTTCATTATCCTTTTGGCGTTCTTCAAAAGTCAGTTAGTTCAATTGATTTTTAGACTAGATTAAGAACTTGTGCTGAGGTTTCAATATATTTGAGATTTCCCAAAAAATGTGATGAAAGGAGAAATCCTCGATATGTATTGGCTTGGAAGATAAACCTAGTCTCTCTTTGACTATCCTCTTTAACCAAATTTTGCTCCCGGCTCCTTGGCATTGATACTAGTTAACAGCATTGAGCCTTAACCTATTCCTTTGTTTGCCATGACTACTACTAATTTTGCTTTCCACTTTATATCAACATAGGAGTTCGATATGTAATCATGCTATCTTTCATGTACTATACTTAAAGTAAATCTTTTATCTATTTGATTGATTTAAAGTTTGAATTAAAAATATTTCATGATTTCAAATAATCCTACTTTTTAATTATTTTTATCATTAAACAATCTGTGATCTACAAAAACTATACATATAAGCTAACTAGTTTAATATATATGGTATATGTTAGACAGGATTTAGGCAACAAAATTTTATGTATATGGTTGTTATCTGTGTGTGTGCTGGGAAATAGATATTATGATTATTAAATAAACAATATAAGTTTTGTGAAATATACGACATAAAGGAATCGCTTGGTAGGAGGGTTAAAAAAAAAGAGGTAACTAATCTCGAGATTAATTTTATGATGAGTTTAATCAACTAAATGAGATGTTGGTTTCCATACTTTTTTGCATAGTCATATAAATTAATGTCAAGTACCTTAATTTCATTTTGATTTACATAGTTTAAGAAAATTTATGAAAAACTGAATCTTGTGATCTTAGATTAAAAATATGTATATACTTAAAATATATCAAAATTATAATTTGGGGACTTCAAAATATTATGTCAAAACTAAAGATTAAATAGTTGCTAAAAAGAAAAGTGACCATCTTCTTTTATAAAGGCTAAAAATTAAAATAAGATGAGCAAATTGAAACTAACAAAATTAGACTCTAGTGACAATTGATATCCTACCATACATGTTTGCTATCAGTTATTATGTTTTTGTAGCGTAAAGAAGTGACTTTTTGTTGAGGCATACAATAGATAAACTTAAAACTTAATGATTTTATTTTTACATATATATAGGTTGGTTGAATAAAAAAGTAACATAATACAATTGAGAAAATTAACATATATACTAAATGTCTCTTTAAATTGTACAAGAATGGCCTGTTGATCTTTTGAGTGTAACATCATTGACAATATATTTAGTGTACTTCTACAAAGTGTATTTAGGGAGCGTATGATATACTAATTTTTATCCCTAAATATATGAAGTAAAGAGACAATTTCTAGAAGTGTCACACCCCAAGTCCCATTTAGGTAGACTAACACCTGATGCCCTAAAGCCTGAGAGAGTAATTTATGACTTGTGCCTATCATATATGAAAAGATCATAACTATGACTTTTTGATGAGTATAGGTCAAATACCTTGATAAAAGGCCAACATTAATATACACAAAATAAATGTTCATGCTAGGCAGTTGATACCTTAGTTATTAATAAATAGACATAATCACACTTTACATTAATATTTAGTCTACAAAGACTCTAAAAGATAGAAATATGGATTAGGTCAGGACATGACCCCTCCATACCCTTAGCTATAATATAACATCAAAAATATGTTAAAGAGACTTGGCAAGACCCGAATCAACAACTATTTTTTGTGATGCAAATCTGAGTTCAAGCCGACAACATTGATCAAGTGCATAGTTGTTGGATATCTGGAGATCAAGGGTCAGATAATGACATAGTATTTTTACCCATCTTCATATGTACATAAGTTTGACTAGTCGTTTTATTCGTTACAAGTATGTACCTATTTTTCTTATTTTCCATCTTGTACACATTTTTGTGGCTTTGTTCATTCTTGCACATGTTCATATGATTTGATCAAATATTATTATGTATAGTTATGTCATTTCTTTCCAAGAGTTATTCATTTCCTTATTATATTGTTAGTTTTGTCTATTTAAGGTTTGTGCTCATTAGGCTCATTGCTTATCGTTCCGCACTATGTGTTGGCGTACCAACATGTGGTTGTTTATAGGGTCCTTCATTACTTGAGTTTTCAAGTCGTCTTGGTCTCTAAATACGAAGACTAGTCATAAATATAAAAAAGGAGTTTATTCAACCGCAATATTTTTACTTTTTTCTTTATCTTTAATAATAAGATACTTAGAAAATTGCATGTCCTCTACACAATATAATCATTTAGATGGCGCAACAAAACTATTTTGATATATATGGTATGTGTGTGAGAAATTATTTATCTAATAAAATTTAATATATTTATGGAAATAAACAAAAATACACAAGTTCTTTTAATCGAGTAATCAACGTACTAAAGTTACTTTTAGTATATATAAAAAAATAGTAATGCAATTTTTACAGGATTTTGTGAAAATTAATCAGTGATTAATATTTTATTTTTTTTTGTGTTGAGAAGTATCATCTTGTTATTCTTTTTATATTTCATTTTCGGATGTGTTCTTATCATTCTTGTTAATTTACTTTTAGCTATAACATCATTATTATCTCTAATAATAAATTAATAGGAAAAGCTTGTATCGTAAAATTAATGAAATCATACACACATGATATATCGGCAAAAAATGTATATTACGTGTGTGTGTGTTGTGGGAGGGGGATTAAGGATATAATAACTTAGAAGGTCTCTTAATTGGAGGGGAGGGGGGGGGGACAAAAAAGTTTCCGAAGTTATTTATCTATCTTCGGAAACACCCTATTAATATTTTATCAAGAAAACACGACATACATTTTATCTTGTTCACATGATCTTTTTATCTTTTTAAATCCACATAACAATAAACCATAGTCTAATTTAGTCCTAGTTATTACCCAAATAAATAAGAATCTGCAAGAACATGTGAATATTATTTGGAGTATTATTTATATAAATGAATAAAAATAAATTAAAATTAATATAAATGAGAGAATGTATCGATTCATATGAGATCTCAATAAGTTATGTCGTATTATAAATAATACAAAAATAATATATCCTTGCCAATATATTTGATACAATAGCGCACAATATTGTAAAAGATTATGATAATATAATTCTATAACTATTAAAACATATTGGTGTAGAAACAATTATCAAGTGAAAAGTGAAATGATACATCTTGTTATGCGTTAAGCTATGTTGATTTGCCATATAGGCACTAGAAAATATCATACATTTAATATTGAATGTTTTCACTTGAGAAATTTGATATGAAAATATATGTTGGGATCAAAATCTAAAGCATATACAAGTTGTTGGAAACTTTGTTATAATCCTCACAACGATTAAATAAAATTAAAATGCATAAACCATATATAATTATTGCTATGCAAGTTGGTGGCTAGAATTGAAACTATTGAAGAGTTTTCAAAAGGCAATAGATTATTTGCTTAAAGAAGTTGAAGTAAGGAACTTGCAGAAATTTTGATCTTGAAGGAAAGATTCATAAAATAAGATAAAAGGAAGCATATTTCGTTAAAATTTTGTTACACTCATGAGCTCCCAAGAATGGTGATATTAACATGCAACAAATGGTGCACAAGTTTGGAAAACGAATATTGAAGTCCGTGGATTGATGTTCTCATTAGAGAGTGTTAATACGTGATATACTCTTTTTCTCTCACAAGGTTTTGTCCCCTTAGATTTCCTTGTAAGGTTTTTAATGAGGCATCCATTATACGTATTATTAGATATGATATTCTTTTTCCTTCACCAGATTTTTTTTCCCACTGGATTTTATCTAGTATGATTTTAACGAGGCACATAACCTACCGACATTTAAGGGGGAATGTTATTAACATATTTGTATTATAGTGAATGTCTAATTATGTGGAGTCCTTTTCGGATAAAGTTAGAAATCCTACTTGGATCAACTTAGGTCTCTCCTATAAACAAAGAGGTCTTCCTTCATTATAAATAAGATTCATGAATCCTTAATATACATCAAGATTAATAAAAATCCTTTTATCTTTTTCCTACTTTATTCTTCTTCTTGTTTATATAGTTTCATAACAATATAACTTTACTTGATAATTATCTATAATCGAGTGATTATTATATCTTTGAATTTAAAAAATAAACTAATTTAACCAATATATTAAATTTCATCACTTTTGTAGTTGGTAAATTTTAATTCCAAATTCCTCACATTACCCCGAAGCTTTAATATATTTTCACTCATTTTAAAACCTTCCTACATGTGAAAGCTTATGCAAAAATCCAAAGAGAAAAAAAAAGTCATTCAACTTATCCTTACAAATATCCTAATTAATTCGAAGTTCAAATCTCATCAAACAAAGAAACATTTATTTTCTTGAAGAAGAACCAAAAGAAAAGGATTTGAATCTGGATGAACTAGTTCGGGTTGAACCCAATGCGTTGGTCACTTGTGCTGATTCTAATTGAATGGTTTTAGTGTTTATTCTCAAGGGTGATTAGAGAACATAAGCCTCCTAGAAGTTCAGCAACACTACAAAGAATTGCACCAACTTAAAGTCAACCATATTGGAGCTCTACCTCTTTTCTCCTACCATTATGTTTCAACTCTTCCAGACAAGTGGCAAGTGGTCTCCCCATCAGGTCGACTTGACCTTCCCATTGACCCAACGATTCCATCCCCGAATGAACATGTGACTGACCAATATCATCCTTACGTTGCCCCGAGAAAACCAAAGTGGATGTAGGTTCAAGGGAGTTCTTTTATCTATCTCATCAAGAATTAGGGATATTACTTGCTTTCGTAAATTTTGTGGTTTTCTTTGATTATGTACAATGAGACATGCTTTTAAGATAGTTATTTTCTAAACTTGTATACTATTTTGAATGATGATTTCATGTTTTAATGTTTTAATATGTTCTTTTGTCGGGCTTTTATCTTTCGATGTTATAATGCTGCTTTTAAATTTATTAGTCCTACAGTTCAAATTATTTTACTACCTATCTTGCGAGTTGAGGTTAGTTCCATAATGGTTACTTGTTCTCTCAATAATCTTTGAGCGTCTGATCCAATATTGGAAATGATGATAAAAAATATCTTGATAATAGGGAAAGGGAGAATTCAAAAGCATTCACTTGTCATGAATCATACAATTTTCATTTGATTTTGTGATTTACAAGAGAATGTTCATTAAACTTTTGGAGCTTTTCTAAAGTCATTTGGTTTAATTGATTTTGAAACTCGATCAAGAACTTGCGTACCGAGGTTTTCAATATTTTTGAGACTTTCGAAAAATGTAATTTAAGGAAAAATCGTAGATATATATTGGCTTGAAAGATAAACCTAGTCCCTCTTTGACTATCCTCTTTCACCGAATTTCGCTCCCAACCCCTTTGTATTGATCATAGTTAACATCATTGAACCTGAACATATTTCTTTGTTTACCATGACTACTACTAATTTTGCTATTTCAACTTTATATCAACATAGGAGATCGATATGTAATTATGTTGTCTTTTATGTACTATACTTAGAGTAAATTATTTATCTTTTTGATTAATTTAACATTTGAATTGAAAATATATATGATAGTAAACAAACCTACTTTTTAATTGGTTTTATGATTGAACAACTAGTGATCTTCAAAAACTGTTGTTTAAACTGAACATACAAGTTAACTAGTTTAATATATATGGTCTATGTGAGACAGGATTTAGGATACAAAATTTTATGCATATGGTTGGTATCTATTTTTTTGTGATGGGAAATAGATAGTATGATTATTAAATAAACAATATAAGTTATGTGAAATATACGACATAAAGGAACCGGTTGGTAGGAGGGTTAAGGAAAGAACTAATCTCGAGACTAATTTTATGATGAGTTAATCACTTAATTGATCAATCAACTAAATGAGATGTTGGTTTTCCATTCTTTTTTGTATAGTCACATAAATTAATGTAGACTACCTTCATGTCAATTTGATTTTTCCTCTATTGACTTGTTACTGTTTAAGAAATTTTTTTTAAAAAAATTGAATCTTGTGATGTTAAATTAGAGATATGTATATACTTAAAATATAAAAAAAAATTATCTAGGGGACTTCAGAGTATTATGTGATAAGTAAGGACTAAATTTTGAAACGAACAAAATTACACTCTAGTGATAATTGATATCCTACCATACATGTTTGATATAAGTTATTATATTTTTCATAGCTTAAATTAGTGAGTTTATGTTGATGCATATAACAGATAAAGTTAAAACTTAATGATTTTATATTAATATGAATGCAGGTTGGTTAAATAAAAGAGTACCATAATACTACTGGAACATTAACATATATACTAAATGTCTTTTTTAATGGTACAAGATTGGTCTTTAGGTCCTTCAAGTGTAACATCGATGACAATATATTTGATAATTCTACAAATTGTATTTAGGGAGTTAATTGTTAGGATCGGAAATAAGCAGGTGTAATCGCGGAAGCTAGCAAAGCAAACATCAAAAGACCACGATTAAGAAGACAACGAGAAATATATCAAAAGACACAAAGATTTGACGTGGTTCAGTCAACCAACCTACGTCCACAATTGAGATGAGCAATCCACTATAAATATTAGAGTAAAAAAAACAGAGAGAAACAACCTCAACCAATTCACTCGGAATACATGGGAGGTTCACACAAGCGATAACGTATCAAGCTTGTGACCCATAAATTCTCTCCCTAACCAAAAGACCCAAAGACTTTAAGACTACATTGTGAATGATGATTAAGTTAGAAGAACCATGTCTCTATTTATAGAGTCCTAAACCTTTTCCTACTAAAAAAAGTATTAGTCAATATAAAATGTTTTCTTTAAAGGAAAACCTATTTATGGAAAGAAATTTAGAGCAAATAAAACCCATCAATTCTCCCCCTTGACCTGAATTTCTAACAAAATAAATTTGTCCACCTTCTTGACTTAATCTTCAATAACTTGCTTCTCCTCTCCATAATATTCTTTGAATTTTTTTTGTCTCAACAAAGAAAACCTCTCTGAAAAAATTCCTCAAACAAAATTCTTCATTATTGTCAAAAAAGGTTGCGGCTAGAACTACACCCTTCAAGATGAACATCTCTTTCTAACCTGGTTCAATCATCGATTATCGAACCACTTAACCTGACTCCATCATGAATCTGGCTCAGATACCACTTTTTAGAATCGAAATAAGCAGGTGTAAACGCGAAAGCTAGCTAAGCAAACCTCAAAAGACAACGAGAAATATACTAAAAGATGCAAAGATTTAACATGGTTTGATCAATAGACCTACGTCCACAAAGTAGATGAGCAACTCACTATAAATATGAGAGTACAAAATACAGAGAGAAACAACCTCAACCAATTCACTCGGAATACATGGAAGGTTCACACAAGTGATAACGTATCAAGCTTGTGACCCACAAATTCTCCCCGTAACCAAAACTTTCAAAGTCATTAAGACTACATTATGAATGTTGATTAAGTTAGAAGGAACATTCCTCTATTTATAGAGTCCTAAACCTTTTCCTACAAGAAAGAAATTATTCAATCCAAAACTTTTTCCTAAAAGGAAAACCTATTTATGGTAAGAAATTTTGGGCAAATAAAACGCAACAATTCTCCCCCCTTGACCTGAATTTTTAACAAAATAAATTTGTTCACCTTTTGACTTAATCTTCAACAACTTGCTTCTCTTTTCCATAATCTCCTTTGCAAAATTTATGTCTCAACACAGAAAATCTCTCTAAAAAAATTTCTCCAACAAAATTCTTCATTACTGTTAAAAAATGTTGCGGCTAGAGTTACACCCTTCAAGATGAACACCTCTTTCTAACCTGGTTCAATCATCGATTATTGAACCACTAAACCTTACTCCGTCATTGAATCTGGCTCTGATACCACTTGTTAGGACAGGAAATAAGCAGGTGTAAACGCGGAAGCTAGCAAAGCAAACCTCAAAAGACCACGAGTAAGAAGACAATGAGAAATATACCAAAAGACACTAAGGTTTGATGTGGTTTGGTCAATCGACCTACATTCACAAAGCAGATGAGAAATCCACTATAAATATGAGACTACAAAAAATAGAGAGAAACAACCTCAAGCAATTAACTCGGAATACATGGGAGGTTCACACAAGCGATAACGTATCAAGCTTGTGACCCATAAATTCTCTCCCTAACAAAAACTCTCAAAGACTTTAAGACTACATTGTGAATGCTGATTAAGTTAGAAGGAACATGTCTCTATTTATAGACTCCTAAACCTTTTCCTACTAGAAAATGGATTAATCAATATAAAATCTTTTCCTAAAAGAAAAACCTATTTATCGTAAGAAATTTAGGACAAATAAAATCCAACATTAATGATATACTAATTTTTATCCCTAGATTTTTGGGGTAAAGAAATCGTTTCTAAAAGTGTCACACCCCAAGTCCCATTGAGATGTACAGACACCTAATTCCTTAAAGGCATAAGACAACCTACTTATAACTTGTGCTTATCGTACATGAAACTATGATAACTAAAACATTTTGATAAGTGTAGGTCAAATACCTTGATAAAAGGCCAACATTGATATACTCAAAATAAATGCACCTTCTAGGAGTTGATGCCTTAATACAATGCCTCTAAAAGATAAAAACATGGATTAGGTCGGGACAAGATCCCTCCATAACCTTAACTCTAATATAACATCAAAAATATGTTAGAGACTCGACAAGCCCCGAATCAACATGGAGCTTCTTAAAGGCCAATAATTATCTTGTACTTCTATTGGACATATTATATTAGCTTGAGTATATGTACCTGCGTCATGAAACGCAATGTCTCCATATGGGACGTCAGTATAAAAAAATGTACTGAATATGTGAGTTATAAAGTATACATATGTAAAATAAGGGCTCAAATTAAATTAAGTAAAAATGTTCAATATTCTTTAACCATAAGGATAAAAGACCACATTTCACCTTTTCTTATACTTGTGGATTCATGTACATTATAATCTTTTGTTTTAGCTTATTCATCTATGATTTATACACCTTGTAGTATGTGACACAATGACTAGCTGACAGTGATAAAAGAGGATGACCCATACTAGACACTTTAACTTCTAGGATACGATCCTCTTAAATATACAAATCAGATCGACCCATGCTAGGCTTTTATCCCCAGTGCTACCACCCATAATAATTTGTACTTGGATCAGCCCATGCTAGGAATCACCACCCCATGAGTTGTCACCTTGAAGTGCAAGAATTAAGATTGGCCCATGCTAGATACTTTAACCCATAAGCCACCACCCATAACTTGAGTTTACCTTGTATTTTAAATATTTGATATATTCTTCTAATATTCATAATTATTTGGATATTTAGGTCTATATACCAGTTATGAAGACATGTGAATTAATCGAGGCAGAAACAATGATATAGGAAGCAACTGCAATTTTAGTGTTCTACTGAGGAAATTAATTAACTTGTGAACTTCATTTGGGAAAAAAGAATACAGATGGTCCATGAAGTTGTATGGAAATTAAGAACCTATAGCTAATGATTCATTAAGAAAGTGAACAAATGATTATGATTGGAAGGCACTTCATTTAAAACATATTTGGACTTGTTGCGTGGGCACACATGCACTTTTATAGGGACGTAATTCCTCAATTGGATAGGCAAGGACTGCATACGATGATATTATAGCTAAACGCTTCGTATGTGATGTCAAATGAATGATTTCCTTAGCATTTGAACTTATTAAGCACTTGACAGGAACTAAATAAGGGTTGCACATTGTATTCAAGGACATAATAATATGAAAAATGGACATAATGTGTATCTCACATATGAATACTTGAAACATATATAATGGAAGATCTTATCGCCTCAATAAACTTAATTTGAAGAGGTAGATAACTCATGGATCTTACTATTTAAAGTACATTTGTCAAAATAGTACTTTGGAAATATAAACAGACCAACATTTGATAATGAACAAGTATAGAAGTAGTTTGACAGACTTCTGAAAACATTGACGGTATCAAGAAGATATTTAGCTACATTGGAAAGTGTAAACCCTCACATTGTATCTTGTACCATAACTATCACTTAGATATCTCAATTTTTTGAAACACACGTCATGCCAAAATATATGTAATCAAATTGTCTTACATACCTTGTTGTACAACTTTGGATATTAGAATGAGATAACCACCATAACTTTGGATATTAGAATGAGTTAACCACCTTCTTCTTAGATTTATTATGAATAGTGGAGTGAATAATAAAACTAACATTGGTAGTAAATCGACATGTTTTGTCTAGTTGATCAGACCAAAATAGTAATTGGTGATAAATCAAGAATTGATCCCATCAAGGGTGTTCTTCACGTTCATTCTCCTCTAAGTTTTTCATATACTATACAACCTTCTGATAAGGTGCTCCAAAACTCCCTGAGCTTCATGACATTTGGAAAAAATATACAAACGAATGGAAGGAAGTCAGCTTAGAAAACATTTAATTAAGTGGTGTATCACTACACTTTCAATGTTTTATCCTCTAACAATCATGAATTCTCTGCACATATCCAGCCACACCCCCTTATTTTATGATACTCAAACACAATCCTAAGCATCACAATGTGTAAGTAGCAATATGAACTCATGGCTTGTGATAAAATTCCCATTATTTGAAATTAACATCACATTTAAGATTCCCAAAATGATCCCAGAATTTTTTTTTAAGGGGACTCTACCACATGGTTGTCCCAAGAGTATATCCTTCTAGAATTTACCAAGTTTCACAGCATATAGAGGCGACACTCCTTAACTCATTAACAAACAAAACATTCACAAAATATGCAAGGAGAAGAGAGCAATGAAAATTCCCATGACTTACCTTGCTGGACTAAACCCCACTTGCTAAAACTTTGATTCTTCAAGGTTAGGTTTTCTTCTCTCCCTTAGCTTTATCTTAAACTAGGAAAAGGGCCTGCGCTTCGCGCGGGTCTTTTATTTGCAGCTTGTGTTTGTTTTTTTTTAGTTTTAGTATCTTTATTAAGTAAGTGTTTAATTTTAATATTTAGTTATTATCCTTTTTTTTATGTCTCCCAGTCTTTGTGCATCCAAAGTTTAATATACTAGCGGTTTATGATATTATTAGTGTGTTGCACCTTTGCACGACCTTAGTTGACCCTTAAGGCTAAATGTACATGGTGTAGAATCTTTTTTGTTGTGTTAATGTGGTTTTGTCCATGTCTAAACATGCAATTCCGTGGGTATACAACACTATATACTATTGTTACATATAGATAGACAATCCAATAGCGGTGTATAAGATGTAATCACATCGATTTTTGTATCCTTATATTATAAAAAATCATCATACCATGTTACATTACATAGACAATATATAATTAAATGTATTCCCTGGCTAATTCGTATCATAACTTTCATATTAATGAAAACCCCTATGACCCCGCCAATGCAATTGTCCCTAAATTATCTGTGTTTCATGCTTATGTCTTATTCCATATATCCTTGCATACAATTTTTATGAGCATTTGTTAAGTGAGTGTTGACCTCCAATGTATGTATTTGCAACTAATCCATCATTTTCTATGTTTACAATATTGTATACAGCCGGATATGTGGTTATGTTGGTTGGTCTTTTTATTACGCATCCTTATTTGTATCACTAGTTATCCGAACAACTGTCATTTTTAATGCTATTTCTGTTATTCTTTTATGTAAGGATAGTATTGCAAAGCTAAATTTAATAGTATATGTTAATCAATACCTCGTGTGTTTCCACAAGTCTTAGACATATATTTGGAAAACTTCTTTGTAGGAAATATTTTAATGTATGTATGGTCTTTAGTGTCCTCATCCGCGTCGTAGATTTTCAATCCTTATCTTGTTGTTACCTGCGATATCGCGACATATAATTGTCCATGTGTGAATACCTGTTTTGGAAGATATAACAAAACTTTCTGTAGAGTTTGTCCTTGGCTCTTATTGATCGTCATCGCATAAGAGGGTACTGAGGGAAGTTCATGTCTGTTCATTTTGAATGTCCACTTTGATTCACTTGGACTCAGGACAATTCTTGTTATCGTGACCCTATTGCCGATTTTCTTACCAAAGATTATATTGCGCTAACAGACAATTTTCCAAGATGTGTGATAATTAATCTTGTTCCTTTGCATAGGCCGTCCTTTGATTTAGATTTCAAAGAAGCATAACCGCACTTCATCTTTTAAGTGTATGTCATGGTTAGGGATGTCTGGGAACAGTAACTTATTAAGGATTTTGGTTGGGTACAATATATCTTCCTTATTAGTATTCATACATGCTATGCACACATTGTCCGAGCTATAATAGGTTCTTCCTTTGCCTGGTAACATTTACATAATTTTGTCATTCAGCTCATGGACCATTTCATTCTTTGGTGTCAGTATGGCTTCTTTCTTTCAAGTACGTAGGGTTGTTGTAATTCTCTAATACCGATGGATATAGTGCATCTACAACTGACTCAACATGATTGTGCGACGTCAGAATGCATACATCATGTGGCAACTTAATGAGTTCCTTCTTGTTATCTACATTAATAGATCCATCTTCAACCTCCAATAACCATTTGTCAAAAGATTCAATATTGACGGCTTTAGAACCAATCACTTTCCCAGTAGTTAGTCACATATTTTCCTTCAGTTCATAAATTGAAAAAAGGGCCACAAGTGTGAAGAGTTAAAGGATGCATCCATAATGTTAGATGTTGTTCCTTTTTGAACAAATGGCAGTGTTTATATGAAATCCCCACCACATACGATTGTTAGTCCCCCCCCCCCAAAAAAAAAAGGCTTGTCCAAGCTATTTTTATACCTATCTCGAAGAATGTCCCTCAATGTCTTGCCCAAGACTTCAAAGCAATATTTATTTGCCATTTGGGCTTCATCTAAAATAATCAATAATGTTTTTTAGTAGTTCCTCTAATTGGATGTCTTGTTTTATGTCACAAGTTGACATAGGCGTGATATCAAGAGGAATATGAAAGCGTGAATGAGTTGTCCTGCCATTTGGTAACAAAAAAGTTTCTATACCTGATGTTGCTAGCAGGAGAACTATTTTTTACTGTGATCTGATCTTTTAAATAATTGTATTATATAGAAAATGTATTGCCTGTACCACCATGTCGGTGCATAAAAATGAATCTACCTTAATAAGTATCCACCGATGATATTATCGCTTTATATGGCGAGAGTTGACAACTGTTTAACAAGGCAAATGATTTTGTGTGCACATTTTTGAGTTGTCATGTGTCATTGTCTAGATCTTCATTGATCAGCCGATTTTGTACAATGCGCAGTAATGAAGTATCTTGAAATTGCATTCCTTCAATGTCTCTCAAACTTCTATCGCTTTTTAAAAGTATGTTCTCAATGTCTAACCGTGAATACGATTCTATTTGTTTTTGAGTTAGTTGTAAATGTTTCAATCTGAATCTCTTTCTCTACATTGATGTGATATCTTCTAATAATATTTCATAGTTATTCTCTCAAAGCTTACGCGAATCAGAGACTTGACAATGAATAGCTACAGTTACAAACAAATTTCGCAATTCATTCGCACTTCCACTTGGGCTGCCTCTGCCAAGCAATCATTCTGATTCTTGTCATCATCTAATAAGCCTAATGCATAGCAAGCTTCTCAATATGTTCTATGATCTGCTCCATTAATTCTTCTAATGCTTTCAAACGAAGTACAACCTTTTACTAAATTTAAGAGCATGCGTAAATATAACGCTCTCCACTTGATAGATGTGCCAAGTATATTCTACCAACTACTTGACCCTTTTTCCTCTGAGTCTATATTTTTTTATTTCACACCCAACGCATCGGAAAATCTGAATATGTTAGCTCTCTTTCATCAGGGTATTCTTAATTTGCCTCAAACCATTTTGTAAATTATTTTATCAATATCTAATCTTCTCAGAACACTTTCAGCTCACCTTGATCCTTCAACTATTATGGTGTTTTGACCCTCTAAATGGAATGGTAAGCGCTCAACTGTTGGTTTTCTGTAATGTATATCAAACTAGAAGATCCTCCAACAAGCTTCGATAGCCGATATGTATCTGCATTATAGGTTCTTTTTAATTTCATCGTTGTCAATTGTTCTGCTAGATAATTCTATTATTGATTTTGCTCTATCAGACCCTTTGTGAACATAATTGAATAGGTAATTGGTAATTGCACACTTGAATATTTATATGTGCATCAAATTGCACAAGCAAGTCCCTATTATATTGCACAACATATCTGTTGTCTAAACTAGCTCCATTTTTCTTCGCTTCAATACCCGTGTTCAATCGCCTATAAAATCAAAAGTTGTCCGGTCATTGAACTTCTTTGGGAAATATTTTGTGCATTTTCCCTATCTCATACATGGGCAGCGGGGATTGAGTTGTCCGCTAGGTCTACGTATCATAAAGTTCTTGACTGGATAATACCCATCTTGATCTTATTCAAGCGCAAGTATTTCAGCGGATATTAATATGTCAATATGTTCTGGTGTTGGACTTTTTAGTGATTCATGAAGGAAAAACAGTATATGTGCATGTGGCAAGACTCTTTTCTGGATGTAAATTGTATACATACCTTCATAATTATTAGTATTGGCAATCTGATTAGTTTGTTTCTTTATTTAGGATTTCTCTTGTATTAGAATTAGTAGGTGTATGATGTAGTAGTACGTTATGAACTACAAATATAGCTTCTAATGTATGTCATTTACAGTGGTTGAGTTTTTCATTTACATGGTGTGCATGACCAACCTTTCTTTTTTTAGTAACTCATTTCAGTTTTGAAGTGTCTTATTTCGTAGTACACATTGTCCGTTTGTTCTATAATTATTAATAAGTGTATTCCTATTTTCCCAGTCATGTGAAGTTCATATTAAATAATTTCAATCCAATTGGTCATTTCATTTTTTTTTGTTTTGGCATGTTTTCCACTGGGTAGCAATTGTTGGATACACTATCTTTTACTACTATTCATGCGCGACTTATTTAGTGTGTGCCGATGTGTAAAATATGGCTTATCAGCCTATTATTTCTTTTGTAATTGGGTTGTGTATTTTCCCCTTGTTTTTTGATGTTTATCATGTATGTGATTGGTGGTCATTTTTGTAGTAGTACATTGTTAATTGTTTTGGTTCACTGGGTGGTGCACCTGACTACTATATATTCCTCTATAGTATAATATGCCAATATATATCTTATGATTTATATAGTGTGATTAAGTAGCAAGGTATGTAAGAGCATTTGATAGTCAGAACTTACATGCCATGATTGTCCCGAAGGGCTCATCTTTTTTAATTTGGTGCATTAGTTGGGCCAACTTGATCTGGAAAACTCTACATATGATGTCAATCTGGCTACAATCTGCATGGCCAATGAGGCACAACATTGTATTTATTTCTTGCCACTTTCGGTTGCGTATGAAAGTTAGGAATAAATTCGGGTATCCATCCTCTCTACATATATCCATTGCATCAAGATAGTTTTGAGCCATGTAGCGAAGCTGCCAATGTGTGACGAAGGTAATATAATTGTTTTCCCTACTTGTGAACAATCAAAATCTCCACGTACAATAGCATCCATCAAGCCCAAAAAATATCAGCACTAAGTTTTGGTTGGTTATTTCGGATATACCTAAATCGTTCTTCTTCAATGCCATATAACCATCTTCAATGTACTATTGAAGTAGCCTGTCAGATTGTATAAGAGTGTGCCCCTCATTAAGGCGTTGTTGCAGGCGATATCTATAAAACTATATCATTATCAAGTTTTCTTGCGTATATGTTTTTTGGCTTTCAAATACCAACCGTATTCCCAGACTATACCCATCCTCCTCATATGGTTGTATTAATGGGTAAGTCATTGAAATGAAACTTGGGTGTAAATTTGTGATCCTTTGCAGGCCGTATTTGCAGTATTCTACAATAACATCGTTCTAAGTTAGCATTTGTATGATCGCCAATGATCAATCCAACTATTTTACAAGTCGTTGGTATATTGTATGTCGACCATCGGTGTTCCTTTATGATAGGAGAGGTAGGCAAAACTTAATTTGTGGTTGTTCTCTCTCTCTCTATATATATATATATACAAAATGATTTTACCAAAACATTATGCTTGTCTAGCATTTCATATATTCCACTAACATGTCTATTTAAACTTCTTCATGCATTATAGTGATGATTCTATTTTGTATTCATTATCAGTATCATATATATAGAGCTGTGCAAATTGTGGCGTCTTACCATTTTTCAGGTAATAGAGAGCCAATATGATGATAATTTTGACTAATGATTCTGATCACATAAGGAATTTTTGTACGATTAATTGATCTATCCACTCGACTGCCCATAGATGTATATGTGAACATGTAGTTGTATACCCGAATATTTTTCCTAAAGTGTATGCCCAGTTGTCTGAATTCAGTTCCTAATAGATATTGAAGGTAGGGCTGTGGTTGAGTAAGTAACAATAAATGAACACGACTTTCCATACAACATATTGCAAATTATTGTTGTCATGTATTTTTACTTTTGTTTATCTGTTCTTCATACCACAGTATGACCCCACAATATTGGCAGGTGTGGGTTAGAGGCCCTAAATTCCAAGCTTTCTTGTATTCACATGCCACAACAGATTTTTGGTAGTTATTATAAGTGTTATATGCATGAACATTTCAGTTGATTATCCAATATAGAGTTTGGTTTTTAGTTAATTATATGCATTGTTGAAGTTACGCAGAATGTACTTGTATTCTGGCACATGATTACGCATTTGCTTGTCAGACGATGATTTGCAATTGAGTCGTTATTGCTTTCCTCCATAACCAAATCACATGACTTGTTAGGTTGATCCCCGTAAAGTAGTTTTGACAATGTTTTTAGTAAGTATTGTGCATTGGGGATGTAGCATGTAAGAAAATATTAGGTTGTATATATTTACAACAGTAATAGTAAGCTGATTATTGGTGTAGATCTCCAATGACCCATTAGGGCATTTATGTAACATAAACAGAGGGTGGACCATATTAACAAATTTAGTGTATCTGTAGCTTATATATATAAGGATGGTTGTCACCCATTTTATGCATCCATTTTTAACGTTAAAATATATTTAGATGTATTTAGTAGTATACAGACTAACTCGTAGGACCTATCGTGGCGGTAGGGGTTAATTGAACCATACCATTTATTTGTTGTTGCACTTTTTTGGTTGTGACATTTGCCACCTTTATCTCGTTAGCCAATATTTTGAGAAAATGTATAACCAAATCATGTTGCTTCTGTGGTTGATCTTTTTATTTCCTTTGAACTAATGTGAGTTTCCGCTTCAGACGGACATACTTAAGCAGCATTTGAATATTTAGTAATTCTATGGTCCTCTAATTTTGGTTTGTTGTTAATGTATAGTTCATCCTATTTTTAATAAACTTCTTACATTTCCTTTCTAAATGTGGTAGAAGTTATAGTTCGTTAATATCAGCATGAATATCTGTAGATCCACAAAATGCCTTAATGGTGTGTGCTATAAAATCCATTATGTCTGTCCCCATGATCTGCAAAATATCCTTGTAATTTTGGGTTGACGATCACCCACATTTTTTTTAATTATTTGAAAGTATATTTGTTTCGGTCATGACACTTTTCCAAGACTACCTGCATTGATGTTTTAAGTGGAGGAAGAGTGTACTTATTCGTCTATGTATATACAGAATTCGTTGAACTTTATCAAATTTGTACTTGAATTGCCTTGTGAAAAAACGTATGTGTTACTTCATGATTTATACCATTGGCAATTTTCTGTAATAAGTGTGTGAAATGATGCACCGCTTGGGGGAGACGTTATTTAATAGTCAATTAAGACAGTTTATAACAATGTTGTTTTTTTTGTAAAGTTAATTATTTCTACTTTTTGGAACCAATTAACTTAGTTTGATCAGTTTAGACTGTAAACAATCATGATTTTAGTTTGTGAAGTTTTTTGTTTTTATATTTTGGAATGAATATAATTCATTCGATTTCAGTGGGTTAACCCCAACTATTTTCCTGATAATTCAATAGGCATATTATTGTCGTGGTTAGTGAATCAAATATAAAAGATCCATAGCTAAAAACCCATTATGTGATTACTATTTTCCTGCAAGATCGAGAAACGGTTTACAGTAACTATTGATTGTGAAAAATTGGTGGTAAAATTTTATGTATTAGAAAAATAATGTTAAATTTTGAAATATCATAAATGACCAACCAAATAAATCCGTAGCACCGCAATTTTCCCCCTTGTAGTTTGAACTACTTGACAAATTCTCAACATCTTTTGCCCAACAACAGTGTAATTTATATGTAGGAGAAAACATTGTTTGAGTATGACATGTTACATAACTGCTTTTATTCAATAAATTGTTGCTATACTACTTGTAGCACATGAAACTGTGCTTGATATTTACAGAGACATTACACAGCTGGGCAAATCATTTGACTTTGAAATTATGTGAATAGTTAGAGATTTGAAGTTGCTACAACAATTTGGAAATCCAATTCGTGGGTTCTTATTAAACCGAATCAAATCATGTATCCTATTTTTTTTGGCTTTTTTGGAGTACCGTGTTGTAATTTATTATAGTTCCATCATAGGAGAATGAACCAATCACTTTTCTTTTGTTTTCAAATTCATTGATGAAGGAATTGAATTCGAGAGAAAAAAATGTACTATAGAACATAAGGCACCAGCGTTCTGTGAGTAAAAACTAAGTATGTGATGGTAAGGCTTGATTTATATGAGTAAATATAGTTTTATTATTAAGGCTAGGTATTCTGAAATGTGAATAATGTAACAAGTTTAATTTCAGTAAATAATTACAGTTGAAATATAGACTTTTACGTTTCTCAAATGTGTGATATGTTTTTCTTTTTAGAATTTAAAAACGTCATTGCTTGAATGAGTTATTCACATCCTAGTGTGTAGGAATAGGTAGCAACAAATAAATTTAAGAGCATAAATGTGGATCGACATATGTCACATAAACTACACAACTTTTATACATGTACCTGTAGTAGGTGTAGATTTTTTTGCAGTAGAAAAAACCAAATCCCCTACCATAACAAACATCATCAACATATGACATACAATTATCCATTTTTGGACATGAAAAGTTTCTGAACTAACAAAATAGACACTACTTGATCTAAACTAATTATAATAAGGTCCCTAGCATAGGGAAAAACTCTACTTTACCATATTTATGGTGTCTACGTCACTCTCTTCATTTTCATCTATGAATAAGTTCTGTATATTCTTCAACTTTCTCAAAGAAACTATTCTGTATGAAGTGGAAGCCTCCCCTCCACTTGGAATTTCATTTGAGTCGTCTGTGTTTGATCCTCCCACATTACAATCTGTTTGTTCAGGTGAATCTTCTACTTATTCTTTTCCGTGTTGGTAAAAATCCAATCTAATAATTAATTATGATGTACGCTAAGTGGATTGTCTGGAAGTTTATTCATGTACCTTTCAGGAGTATATGTATTAAGACCTTAATAACAGAGTACATCTTTACCTTTTTTTTCTATGTTTAGGCCATGCTGCAATTCTAATTCTTTATATGGCACATAAACTTTTGTGACTGTATAGTTTTCTAGCCCCTCTTACAAATTGAAATAATTCAATTTTAGTTTGAAGAAAAAGTCCACCCCGCAAAGATTGTGAATTTGTGACGGTGCAGGAGTCTCATTTTTGGACAATCAGTTAACCCACTTGTGAGCAGAAGTATCAAGAAGTTTTTCCGCAACCCCATGCAACAGGACAAAGTAGTTTGTCCACTAGTGTCTTTACACTTAATGTGTATCTAAAACCTGTGAATGGAGAAATCATTAGCGTTCCGTTGAATGTAAGTTGTGGTTGAAATGTTATTTGGTTGCTTACCTAACCAATGGTAAGTCGCATATTTTGTTGCACTTTTGGCATATGTAAACACCATTTGAAAATTCAATTTCTTGTTACAGATGTAACACGAAATGTAATAGTAATGAAAAAAGTTATTTATTTCAGTAATTTGCTCCCGAAGTGTAACCACACCAATCATATGTAAAAATGAAGTTTAATGTATATATATAAATGCACGCACACACACACAGATATATATATATATATATATATATATATATATATATACACACACACACATACATAATCACATTTAAGTGTAGAATGTTGATACAATAACTTGTGGCTATGGTATAAAGGGGTATTATAGAATTTACCTATATGTCCAAACTCCCCTCGGAATATACTAACTCTACAATAGTCATCCTAATTCAATCATAGCTTCTGCAACAGGAATGGTACTTCCATTTGTACTCCCTATAGTTTGTACATCAACTGACTTCTTTGAGAACTTATGAAGCAATGAGGTGATGTTGTCCATTTTAAGATTAAGATAATTTTTTTTTGCTATAGTGGTGGCCAAAGTCAGTTCACCTACTATGAATAGAACAAAACATAAATGTCAAAATGTCGTATATATTTGATAATTAAAATGTTCCAGTATGTTTAGAAGAAATAGTTACGTCCAAATTCTTTTAGGTTTATAGCAGTAAGGATGACAATCTATGGTCCGCAGTGGTTGGCATATATGTAGGGGTAAAATGCTTCGCCATGATCCTCCCACAAATCTATTCTAGCTTTGATAGTCTTGTCCTCACTAAAAGATAATTGTAATAACTATCTGTGAATCAATATGATTTTATATGCGGCTTATTTGTGATGAATAAAGCATTTCAATATATTGTAAATGAGATAATAATATTACAGATCAGTAAGAATGGGTATATCACGCTTCTTCCACTTTAAACCCACACTCCCAAGATCACCCATTGTGCATATGCAAATAACCATATCAACAATTAAAGAGGAGATTACTTATTGTTTACGTTGACAACCGTGTGTAACATAAATGGCAACAACGGATGTGCCTGATAGGAAGATGTTGTTGTTGACCCTCGAGTGAATCATTTTGGGTTGAATAAACTGAAACCCATTTGTAGGTATGTGAATAATATCGTCAAGGCATTTTTGGATGGCAGTTATCCGCATGAATGTTATTTTTAATTCTACATAACTGGTCCATATTCACCAGTTATTTCTGAAACTTTGAAGTTTCTAATAATGACTGCACATCCCTCGCTCAACTTATCTTGGGACTTGCTAACTTGGTTCTTCCAGATTACCCTGTGCATCAAAGTTCCCTGTTAGGAGTAAATATGTAGGAAAGTTTCAAATAAGAAAATTCAGAATGATGTTTAATTTGAGTAAGAACAATGCAGTACCTTTTCATCAAAAAGTATCAACTAGAGGCTTATCATAGCAGTGTTTCATTTGTGATTAATAAATTCCCACACCCTTTAGAGTCACACCCTAATCAACCAGTCATTGCGATTACAATTCTAGTTTGAAACAAGTGAATATGACATTCTCGGTGTAGATTTTTGAATTGTAGAAGCATAATTAGGACTTAAGTAGTCATGGAAGAAATAAGTGATGGAGAATTGGTGTACCGAAGGTTTGAAGGTTTTCTATAGGTCACGGTAGTGCGAAAGCGCAATGTTTAAGGAAAGGCGAAAGGGTTGGTTGTTTCTAACTGTTGAGAGAAGTCTTTTTACAAATAAATGGAGGTGGTGAGGCATTGTGTTTGTTAAGAGTTCAAACAATGCTAGATAGTTTGGATTGTTTGGGCTGATGTGACCTTTGATGTGGGGATTATAAAAGGGAGGGCATTTTTGGGGAATAAAATAAAGGACATTCTGGATAATGGGAGCGCCACGTAGGCGCCATTGTAGTTTTCCTTTGTATATATATGCATATATGATTAGCTTAGTAAATTGAAGTCCTTAAGATGAGAGATGTTCTTCCAACTTGTATTTGAAAAATGAAGGATAATTTTATAATTTAATGCTGAAGTTGTAGACCAGGATACACATAATTTTGAGTCAATAGAGGTGTACCGGCCACATCAACTGACTGCTCACTACTAGAATCTCCAATCATCATGAAAGATAGTTGAGAAGATGTACCTCTAGGAGGTTAAGAGGGAAGTAGAGTACTAGCTGATGACCTACCTGCCGACAACCGTCCTTCTCGATTAATAACTTATACGGGTTGGTCCTTGCAGATCCGTGGAGGCAATGACTGTGCAAATAAAGAAAGCATCAACTAGTCGACAGTAATTCTGATGATATGGGAGAGGATCCATCCTAGCTTTTGGAACAACCAATAAATGTGTAACATGAGTAATGCACTCTGAGGTAGAAGAAAGAAATCTTTAAATATCTTTAGGTACTATAGGTCTCCTAGACTTCTTCTTGTTAGTATTATTAGGCTTTCTAACTCCAATATGCTCGCGATATCTCTCACCCTCACCCCCTGATGACATCGGGTATGAAATATAGATGGATGATCTATAAAAACAAAAATTAAATAAAATTACTACTTGCAATATAAATAACTTATATACTAGCTATGTAGTCTATCATTCTATTGATCCTTCCTCCTCACATTTTCCATTTTATTCATTCTCCCGTTCTTCCTACTAAGTTGTTTAAATTTCATAGGAATATTCTTCATCATCAAATAAATCATTTTCCTCATTCTAATTTATGTGTTACACAACGTTTATTATTATCTCATCATCAGATACTTTTTTTAATGTGTTGAGGATGTTCTAGAATGGTTTCCTATTCAACATTAACTTGTTTCTAACCAATTGCAACCTTGTTTTAGTGCACCACATCTCAGACATTGTCAATTTCAATTCTTCCCACGTGTTTAGTCTTCATAACAACTGTTATACCATGGTTTCACGGTATTATTAATACTTTTTCCTTAAGTTCAGTGTGTCCAAAAGCCTTTTTGTGCTAATTTTTATATAAGTTTTTCCCTATTTGCAGGAAATCTGTCCAAAGATGAATGCGGAGGTTTTTGAGTGAAGAAATGCATAAGTGACCACCTACGGAGCTTGTGACGGTCTGTCATGCTTATGATGGTCCGTAGGTGGCAGCGTAGTGCAGCTGCTGAAGAAAGATGGGAAAGTCTTACCAAGTGTGGGATTACAGAAAGCGTGATGGACAGTCGTGTCCATGACGGTCCGTCCTGCAGGTTCGTCATGAAGTTCAGAGAAGTAGTCCCAGTACCCATATTCTAAGAGTTCAAGTGTTTTGGAACTGAGACCCTCAACGGACCATTGTGCTTGTGACGATCCGTCATACCCCCCGTCGAGAGTAATGAAGAGAGCAGTAGAAGAAATTTCATCAAGTATGGGATGAAGGAGTCCATGATGGTTCATCGTGACCACGACGATCCGTCGCGATGTCCAACAATCCAGCCGCGTTTTTGATAGATTTCCAGCAAATAGAGTCCTTGTTTAATTAGGTTTTTATTTTTTATAAATAGTTCAAAAAACCTCATTTTTGAGGTTAGACTCTGGATTATTAGGGTCGACTCTGGATTATTAGGTTAGACTCTAGATTATTAGGTTAGAGTCTTGATTATTTGGTTAGGACCTTGATTATTGTTAGATTCTTGATTATTTTGAGATTCTTTGAATTGATTGTTGGTGATTTTTGTTGATTAATCAAGCGAACTTTCAGATTTTACTCTTTATCATTGAAGTAAGTACATGAATTCTTATGCCATATATTTGAATATTGTGATTATGACTATGGGTAACTAAACTCGATAACTAGGGTTGTGGGAACCGTAGGAAAATAATGAGGTAACACCTAACTAAAATAACAATTCTAGAATTGTGTCTTGCATGTATTGATAATTCTTTCGCTTAGAAATCTTTTTAACGGATGGCCAACGTTAGAACTCGCCGTAATGCTACTTGCAGGACCAAGGAGGTAGATAATAGGAAAAGAATTATCAACTTAGATTTAGTGTATACTATCTAATAGGCTAGTATTGATAATACCAGGTAATAACTGAGTAAAATATCAAATACGGTGCTTAATATGAGGTAAAGATAAGGGTTAGTATAGCAACACACGTAGCCGGACCAAGGTGCGGAGTGAAGTTTTCTAGATGCCGGATCAAGGATATAGAAATATATAACTTATCACTTTGCATGCAAGATACTAGGAAAGAATTGTTAAAGTTAGACTTATAAAGTTATGAACTTGTGGGGAACACGTAAACCCTAGTTACTTTGATTAATTGATTAAACTCCAACATTCGAAGCTGTTAGTTGTCTCCTTTTATTTCGCTAGTAAATTTCATTTATTTAGGAATAGAACCCCCCCCCCCTTTATCATTTTTGCTTTCCAAGGAAGTAATTGACTGAACAATAGTAGTAAAAAAATTAAGTTAAGTCTAAACTATTTTCCTCGTGGGAACGATCCCAACCTCACTAGTTGGGTTATTAACTTGACACGAGTGCTTTACTTTTTATCTGAGATGTAAGTTTGAGCGTATCAAATTTTGGCGCCGCTGCCGGGGAATGTAGCTTTTAGATTTACTTAAACTTATTACTAATTTAGTTGATATTTTCTTGATTTTAATTTGTTTTATTGTTTTTGGTTGGTGCAGAACCACCCTCCTTGTTTGCCAAATACACGGAGAGAAAGAGAACCCTTGTTTCCCTAAGATCACGAATTAGAGCGTACACTATGCAACATGAATAGAAACTTGGGAATTAATGATGATAATCCAAACCTGAACATCTCAGCTCCGGTTGATGTTCATGGTAAGTTATTACCCGATACTCCGGGTGAACACCAACAGAGGGGATAAAATCCCGCTCAACGGCCCCAAGCATAGTACAGAGGTTATGACAACATAGCAGACTCGGATGGGCCACTTGTCTTGCCTCCTTTACCACCAGGCCACACCTTTGTGGTAAGTAGTAGCCTGATGCAAATGGTCACTGCCAGAGGTTTGTTTTTCAGGGCTACCTTCTGAGGATCCTGATGCCCATATAGCTAAGGTAAAGGCAGTGTGTAAAAGCTGTGTAGGGAGGCCTGACTTGGACATGGATGTAATAGGGCTTAGAGTGTTTCCTCTCTCACTGACGGGAGAGGCTGCTATATGGTTCACTGAGCTGCCTTACAACTCAATTTTCACTTGGAACCAACTAATGATGTTTTCTTAGCACGCTACTATCCGGTCTCCAAGAAACTAAACCACAAAGACAGAGTGAACAACTTTCTGGCACTACCAGGAGAGTCAGTTAGTAGTTCTTGGGATAGATTCACCTCGTTCTTGTGAAGCATCCCAAATTACCGTATAGATGATGAGTCACCGAAGGAATACTTCTATCGAGGACAGGATGATAAGAATAAAGCGTTGTTGGACACTATAGCAGGGGGATCTTATGGGGAGTGCCCTTATGCTGAGATTGCTGAAAAATTAGAGAAAATCTCCCGGAATAATAAAGCTTGGAGTACAAAGAAGTCAGATACCGGGTGAAATACCTTCGCAGTACAGTCCACTCAAAACCCAGCCACAGATGAGATTCGTGAAGAAATGGCTCAGATGAGAAATGAGCTTGGGTTGGTACTATAACATATCACTGGGGGTGCAGAAAAGATAAATGCAGTTAACTACTTGCCTAAGCCACCACCTCCTAATGATGAATGCTATTATGCGGAGGACTCCTATGCAGTAACTGAGCAGATGAGGGGTTTTCGACCGAGCACCTAAGGCTCAAATAAGGACAATTGGTGCCAAGGTCAAGGGAACCAAGTTCGGATCTATGGTAACTAAAACCGTGAGGGTCATTATGTCCGAGATGGAAACTACAACCGCGACAAGAACTTCAACAGGGTAACTACGGTAATAGAAATGATAGGAATGGGCCCTATGTCCCTCCACAAAATCGTGAAGTTACTCCTAGGGATTGTGGAGATAGTATGACGCGAGTTGAGGATATGTTGCACAAAAAGATGAGGAGTTTCGATGCTAGTGATGAGCACATTAAAAAGTTAAGGCATGATTTAGCAGGCATTGGGCAAAAAGTCGATACACATGCAATATCGATTAAGCTAATCGAGTTGCAAATCGCCCAATTATCTGCGACTGTGAATACACGTCAACCGGGCACTCTTCCTAGAAACACTGTCCAAAATGTGGAAAACGATGCACACTGTATGGCAATCACTACTCGTGGTGGTAAGCAAACCATCGACCCACCTATGCCGTCTAATGAGGAAAAGGTGAGAAATGATGATGATAAGGTGGTAAAGGGTAGTGGTGAAGCAGAAGAGAGCACTGGAAAAGATGTAGAAGACCCTATGAAGGTAATTCTCATGCCGAGACCACAACCACCCTTCCCTCAGAGATTAGTGAAAAAGACCGAGGATGATAAATATCAGCGTTTTATAACAATGCTGAAGCAGCTTTCTATCAATGTCCCTTTGGTAGAGGATCTAGAACAAATGCCCGGTTATGCCAAGTTTATAAAAGATCTTGTTACAAAGAAAAGATCGGTCACTTTCGAGGATGATGATAGACTGCAACATTGTAGTGCTATTGCTACAAGATCTCTCGTACGAAACAAAGAAGATCCGGGTGCGTTCACTATTCCTTGTACAGTCGGGTCATTACATTTTCTGAAAAAATTATGTGATCTGTGGGAAAGCAATATCTCATGGCCCTCTCGATTTACAAGAAGTTGGGTTTGGGTGACCCAAAACCCACTGCGATGCGGCTACTGATGGCTGATCGAACAGTAAAAAGGCCTATAGGGATACTCGATGATGTGATAGTAAAAGTGGAGTCATTCATATTTCCAGCAGATTTTGTTATTCTTGATTGTGAAGTCGATTTTGAAGTGCCTATTATTCTTGCGAGGCCATTCCTTGCTACAGGTTGAGCCTCAGTTGATATGGAAAAGGGGCAGATAAAATTTCGGTTGAACAATGAAGAATCGACCTTCAACGTTTGTAGGACCAAGAGGCAGAGTGGTGATCTCTAATCGGTATCCGCCATATCCCACAAAGAAAAGATAAAGAAGGAGAATGAACAAAAAAGTGTAAAACAAGAGTTTATGGGATTGGCATTAAGAGGGACATAGAAGAAGTTGTGAGTAAGTGCCCCAATTTCCAGCAAGTCAAGGTAGAACATCAGAAACCAAGAGGTATTACTCAAGAGATCGATATTCCTACTTAGAAGTAGGATGTGATCAATATGGATTTCATCACAGGGTTACCTCGTACTCGCGCAGACAGCATGACTCCATTTGGGTGATAGTTGATAAGACGACTAAGTCTTTATGATTTTTAGCAGTCAAGACTACACATTCGGCAGAGGACTATGTCAAGCTTTACATTAATAAAATTGTGATGTTGCATGGGGTTACTTTGTCTATCATCTCAAATATAGGTCCTCAGTTTACCTCTTATTTCTGGAAGTCATTTCAGAAGGGTCTTGGTACTCAAGTTAACCTTAGTACATCATTTCATCGATAGATGGATAGACAGGAACAACGTACCATTTAGACCCATATGATATGTAGTAGGGATGATCACCTTTCTATGATTGAGTTCCCCTACAACAATAGCTACCATTCCATCATTCACATGGTCCCTTATGAGGCTTTGTATGGGCATAGATGTAGATCTCCCGTTGGTTGGTTTGAAGTGGGTGAAGCAACTTGATAGGGCTAGATTAAGTCCTTTATGCTATGGAGAAGGCTCAAATCATTAGAGATAAACCTAGGACAACCCGGAGTCGTCAAAAATCTTATGTAGATGTCAGGAGAAGCGAACTATATATGTATCCCCTAACGAGATCTTGAAAAGTATTGTCAAGGTGGCATATAAGTTAAATTTGCTAGCAGCACTACATCCACCCTTCCGCATATCGCTCTTGAAGAAGTGGGTGGGTGACCCAGCCTCTCTATGGCATTAGAGAGTCTGGCCTTGAATGATAGTCTTTCTTATGAGGATGTACCAGTTTAAATTCTTGTCTGTCAGGTTAAAAGATTGAGAAATAAAGAAGTCGCTTCATTCAAGGTTTTGTGGAGGAGTCAGTCTGTAAAGGGAACTACTTGGGAAGCAGAAGCAGCCATGAAAGCCAAGTATCCTCACCTCTTTCATTCGGATACTCCAGCTTGAGGTAATACTTCCTCTTAAGTTTTCCAGTCATTCATGCATAAATTCAGTGTTAAAATTATGTTACCTCAATTTATACTTGAATTTTAAACGTATTTGCATGTTCTCAAATCTCAATTTATTCAGAAAGTCAGTTCTCAGTGTTTAGTAGTTGGGTTTGCAGCTCTCTCCTTCTATTCCAGCTAGTTTAGTCTTCAATCCAGGATCAACATCCCCAAGGGAGAGATAATGTAACACCCGTATTCAGGTCATCGTTTGGTCGGACAGCAACTAAATCAGGGGTCTTTTGGTCTTTTACCACTTCGTTTAAAACCCTAATTTACATTATTTTGACGCTAAATCATCATATTTTAATAAGTTTAAGCCTAGAAACATAACTAAAACTTACCTAAGTTGAATCATTATTCAAAAGTTAGAAATTTAGAAGCAAGAAAGAAAAAAAAGTAAATAACCCTTGTTTAAGAACGCAGCATGTTTCCAGCAGTTCCAGCCCCAAAATCATAAGATTTCTCTGTGAATTTCATCACCAAGTATGTGTCATTTCACTAGTGGGTTCCGTTCACCCATTGAGTCCCTAGTTTTTAGTTAGATTCTTTATTCGCATATCATGCTTAAACCTAGGGTTTCTAGAACTTCAACAGAACTTTATGAATTAATTAGTTATATGTTCCAAATAGAATTACCATGTTGTTACTCAGATTATTGCATAAATTTCAGAACCCTAACTAGGTATTTCTTTAGTTCTTGAATTAGACATGCTAGGTCATATATTTCAGTTATTTCAGATATACATGCCTTAGTTATAATTGCATAATTATCAGATTAATTGTTGCAGTCTCAGTTCGCATGTTCAGTTTCAGCTATCAAATATTTACAGAAATTAAACCGTAATAAGTTAACTACATAATTGATGAGAGTAGCATAATAACGAGTTGGACTAGGGTTCAGCGTACCCGAATAGTCCCAGGAGTACTAGCCAAGTAGGTTGTAAGTTCCCTTTGTGGGAATAAGTGTAGTGATCACGCCAACATACCTTCATACCTCCGCCAGGGTGTATTGGGGCTTCTCGATGGGACGTGTACATCGGACTCCATATATACCTCATATTGTTTTATTATCGGTTATTAGTAGCTCCCACAGTTCAGTCAGACTCCATTGCATTGACTATTTTCAGTATATTCAGTATTCAGTTCCAACATGTTATTAATTGGTCATTCCATCAACTTAGCTCAGAATTCAGTATATCATGTTCAGATTATTATACTTGCTTTTGTACTTGTTCAATTATATTTCATTGCAGCTTTATTCTATCCTACATGCTCAGTAACTTTCAAGTACTTACGCATGTGTGCGCCACATTATCCCGTTATATAGGTTCAGGTTCTCAGCATCCAAATCACGCTTAGATTGATATCTGGTCTTAAATTAAACAAATATAGTTGTGAGTCTTTATTTTTCGAGGATAATAGTCATGAGTTTATTTCAATCTTTTATTCTTTTAGTTTTAGTTTTGGTTGGACTAAGATGGGGCTTGTCCCAGTTTTTTTAGTTAGTTAGAGGCTTACATCAGACATAGTTAGCTTAAGTTTAGTATTGAGTTAATATTTCCCTTTTATTAAGCTCATTGTTTTCAAATATCTTGGTTATGTAATATGTGTATTCCCCATCTTTTTATTTTAAATTATGAATTAGCTTCCACATTCAAATTATTACCTTTAGTAAGCTCATGATCATGCCAACAGGAGCTTGGGATCACTTGTGATCCTAGTTTCCATGTCTGTGTCTTGGGGGTAGCTCGAGGCGTGACACTAATTTATGGTCTTATGCAAGTTTGAACATAGATCATATTATGGAATTGATACATTGTTCTTTCGTTCTAAATCATTCTTTGGGAATAACATGATATTTAATTTGTCTTTTTTAATAAATAGGAACTATTCTTGCTGAACAATTTCTCATGTTAAATCTCTCTAAAACTCATTCGATAAGGCCTTTTTGAGACAGTTCCAATAATTCTTATGATCTATCAAGGAATATTTCTATCCCCTTATCACATGGATTCCTCACCATATCTTTCATTTCAACATTCATAGAGAGAATATTTTGTCTCACGCAATATGACTAAAACATTAGCAGCAAGTAAAATGTCATCAAAATACACGAGTAAAAATTTAAACTCACTCCAAATGGTATTTTTGTATATGCACATATTAAAGGTAATTTCCTTACTTTCAAAAGATGTTATGGTATTATTAGACTTTATACACCATTGTCGTGAGGCTTGTTTGAGTCCATTTATTGACTTCTTTAGCCTACACACCTTTTGATCTTTTCCTTTAATTTTGAAATCATTTGGTTTGTACATACAAATATTCACCTCGATGTCTAATTAAGAAAGATACTTTTCACATCCATTTAATGTAACTCTAAATCATAATGAGCTACCAAAAATAATAATTCTTAATGGGTCTTTCTGTCAGACCAATGAAAAGGTCTATTTATAACCAATGTCTCCTTTTTGAGTGTATCCCTTGGCAACAAGTCTAGAATTATATAGTTCAATATTACCATTTGATTCGTGTTTCTACACTCAAATATTTTTGATGTTTATGGTTATTGAACGAGATCCAAGACTTTGTTTAATCCATGAAATTTAACTCGTCAGTCAAGACATAAATCCTTTTATCATACTCGTTATTTTTTGTGTCCTGTGAAAATCATATCAAATCTTATTAATTCCAATGTCGAAATCTTAATCTTGCAAATAAATCACATAATCATATGAAATGCCCGATTTTTTAATGGCACTATTTGTAGTTCATTTGTATCAGATACTTGTGAGTTAGTTCCTTCTTGAAGTGTTTTCACCCAAATATTGTTCAACATTGTTAAAATGTTCTTCAACAAGAGGAATAATATTTGTGATTGGAGCGGAAGTAAGTACATTCATGGGCAGTGAAATAGTTCCCTTACCTCATTAATTTCTACACTTTGTCGTTTAACACTCCAACAAACTTCACCATTATCATGGAATTTTGCAAATTGACCTAGACATTGTTATGGTTTGTTATAATTTTCATAATACTCACCACCTCTATATGATCTAATGATTTTCACTTTCTTATCTAATTGTCTTTCAACCTCTTTAACGTGCACTTTGAGAGCGTCTACTGTTTGAGATTTTTTTCTTTTGACAAATAGATAAATATATCACGTGAATAATTGATAAAGGTGATAAAAAAAATTTCTACACCAAAAAGTTGTAACATAAAAGAGTTCGCAAATATCAGTTTGTATAATTTCAAAAAGTTGAGTGCTCATTATGACACTTTTCTTGGTATGCTTGGTTTGCTTTCCTTTAATACAATCCAAACGTATAATAAGTTCAATAAAATTCAGATTCAAAAGAATCTCATTCTTTACTAATCTCTTTAATCTTTCTCTGGATACATGACCAAACGTTTATGCCACAAGTAAGCAAAATTTTCATTTAGGAAACTACATCTAATTATTCTTGAGTTTCAATCTATATAAACCATCAATAACAACACCAGAGCCATAAAAGTTGTATTCTTATGTTAATTGAAACAACCATGTCCAAACTTAAAATCAAATGTAGAAACATCCAGTATTGAAAGAGAAATCAAATTCCTAGAAATTGAATGAACATAGAGAGTTTGTAGTAGATCTAGGTGATGTCTAGTCTCAAAGAACAAACTAGAAATCCCTATGCCTATAATTTGAGCTTTCATGAGATTTCCCATGCACAAGAATTTGTTTTATTTGGATTCGTAGTTTGGATCGTAGTGCATCCCTGAAAGATAGTGTATGCATGAGTAGTTGCACCAGAATCAACCCACCAACTATTATTAGAAACTTCTACTTAATTTGAATCGAAACACACAAAGGAACTAAATGCACTTTTCTTTTCAACCCAAGCTTTAAATTTCAAGCAATCTTTTATAAAATGTCGTTCCTTTTTCATTTTATATTACTCAAACGACAAACATTATCCTTGAGTTCCTTATAAGAATCTACTGAAACTTTAGCAGGTGCTTTATTTTTCTTAAACTTGCTGGCTTTCACTTTAAGACATCTATTAGCTTCTTGACCTATGAGGTTAATGGAATGACCTCCTTTTCTTAAGTCTTGACTCCTCTTGAGTAAGGTTACTGGACAATTCACTAACATCCCACTTATTCTTAATAGTATTATAGTTAATTTTAAATTGTTCATACTCAATAGGAAATAAGTTCAGAATAAACTGGACCAAGGTGTCATCCACTCTCATCCCCAAAGTCCAAAGTCTTGTTGCAATGTAATTCATCTCAGTGATACAATTTTTCATACTATGCGATCCATCAAAATTCATGATCGTCAGTTCAGCCATTAGTGTACCAGCGAGTGACTTATCAGTAGAACAAAAATGTTCTTTCACAAACATCATGTATTCCCTGACCCTTTCTGTTTGTAGAATATTACTCTTAATGTTATTAACAACAATCACTCACATTAACACAAGGCTCAATCTGTTAGAGCGTGCCCATGATTTATGAAAAGACTTTTTGTCCTCACTGCTCTTATCAGTAATGGCAACAGGTTGTCATTCAACAAAGCCAAGTCAAAAGCCATAACACCTAAGTGGAACTGGACTTTTTCATGCATTTCAGAAAAGTTCAATCCATTGAACACAGTAACCGACGAAGCATGTGAATAAAGAGGACTAATAACAAATAAATACACTCACATAGCAAAAATAATTTGAATTTAATAAAAATGATAAGAGTACATCGTAATTCTCTTTTGAAGATACTACAACACACTAACATAATTTAAATGCCATATTAAAATCTTACTAGGTAACTAAATAATTCTAACCAAACATATACGACATCTTTGGATATACAATAATGTTTGATTGAAAATATTAATTTACCTAATAATTTTTACTACTCGTAAAATTATAGATTCATCTTTGGGTAAAATCTTTTCAAGTTTTAGCTACAGTGGAAGTCAATTTATATATATATATTTTAATATAGGCACTTAATTAACCTTCATAGATAAATAACAATCTTATGAGTACAGATTTTTTTTAACCATACTAGTTTTGTCACTTTGGTGACTACAAGCTATATGAATACAAATGCATACATAATCTCATAAAGTTGTGTGCATGTGAATAATTTTAAACATTTTAGTTTTACCACTTTGGTGACTAACAAACTATAAAAACAGAATACAAACATTAGTGATCATAAACATGGTATGTGTAGATGTTAATTTTTCTTGTTTTTCCACTTTGGTGACTAACAAACAAAGCACACATAGCATCATAACATTTTGTGCATGTGAATAATTTGAAATATTTTATTTTGATCTTTTGGTGATCAATAAACTATAGAAACATGACACATGCATCAATACATGCATCAAGTGAACGTAAACATGATATATGTAGACATTAATTTCTCTAGTTTGGTCATATTGGTGACTAACAAACTATATAAATACAAACTATACATATCATCATAAATATTTGTTCATGTGGATGATTTTAAGCATTTTAGTTTGACCACCTTGGTGACTAACAAAAATGGAAACATAATACATGCATTATGTTGAAAACTCAGACCCAATCTCTCATAGAATATTGAACATGTCAATAAATAATTAATTATACTAATCCACATATGACAAGTGATCATAAATATTATATGTGTAAACATTAATATTCTAGTTTGTCCTCATTAGTGCCTAACAAATAATATTGCGCTAAGTGCACTCATATTATTTATTATTTAGTATAACAACCACTTTAGTTATTGACAATCTAAAAGAAAACATAATTATTTCAATATGGGAGGATTAAAAATTTTCATTATTTTTGCAATCTAAAACAAAACATAATTATTTATTTATATAAGGATGGTGGGAAGCAATTACTCTTTATTACCCTACCAAGGCTGATCCGGTTCTATAAATTATGAAAATTATCTTTTCAAACAATCAAGGCTCGGATGTCGCGTGAAGGATTAAACATTTGAATACATAATATAAGAATTTTGAACACAATAACCTTACATAAAGATCGTTAAGGGCACATACCTGATGAGGAAGGCATCATCACAGAGAAAATCAGAAGAGTTAGTTGTAAATTGGTTTCTACATCATTGCCCTTACTTTATATTATCAGAACTGTCAGCGATGGAATTAATATAGAGAATATGTGGTAACCCTAATGGGTATAGGGAGGACCGATTTATAGAAGTTATGATTTGATCTTGTACGTCCATCAAGTAACCAATATACGGACGAGATCTATTTCTTATTAAATAATATTTATGGTATTATCTGGATTACAAATAAACTTTGAACATAAATAAGAAATAATTGATAATAATTTTTACATAATATGTCTGGAATATCATTGTCAATGTTATAGTGTATACCTAGTAAAAAATAAGTAATTATATTATGACGAAGATAATTAATAATTATAGACATCAAAAAATTGAATCAATATATATTAATTATCACCGCACCTCCATGTATCCTTTCTTTGATTCAAGATTAGGATTTCTTTAACATATGAATATTATTTGTATGGTTTAAATATAGTCATATTACGAAATATTATAAGAATCAATACTCTATTGAAGAACACCTTCTTTCATATTGAAATTTAACATAAGAGTATTACTTGTATTGTTTAAGTATAATTGCAATACAAAATATAATAAGAATTGATCCTTAGTAAAGAACAACAGACTTGATATAAAAAGTTAAAATATGTAAAAGATGTTAAAAATTATAAGATCTAATGAATATCTAGAAAATTTTATCGATAGTTTCTCAAATGTTAAAAATCTTAGTTCTATATCACATTCTCCACAAACTATATTTTATGTATGTGAAATAATAAAATTAATTTTAAAAGAGTTGTAAGTAGTATATCCATTATGTACCTGATGATGAGAAGTAAAGAATTTAGAGTTGCAAACTAAAATCTCAAAAGGAGAGAAATAAATAAGAATTAGTTATCGAATTCAATGAAATATTCATATATTAAACATATATTGTTGAGAATTAAAATTAGCATAAGAGGAATAGAGTAGGTACCAATCAATAATATATTTATATAGTCAAATTTTATTACATAAAACTGCTACTATATATATATATATATATATATACATATATATATATATATATACATATATATATATATATATATATATATTAGGCCTAAAGATTAAAGATTAATGTTACTTGAGTTGTAGAAAATCACTGCACATGCATTACATATTACTCCGATTCTATTTGACAAAGGAAAATGAGAAGTTCAAATAACTTTTTGATTCTCAAGAGAAATAATAATAAATGCTACATATGAAATAGTAGGATTGTAAATTGAGTTCAAGTAATTTGAATTAGGTTAATTCATGGGGAGATGAAAGATATCTACTAATTGAATGTAGTTAAATTACTGATAAATAGATTTCAATATATTCGTATTTACATGTTTTTAACTTTTTTATTTAGTCTAGGAAATTATGGTAATTTAACTTCGAAGGTTGAACCTTTTCACTTAAAATAATACTAGTTTCATGGCATGTGCGTTGCATGTGTGTATCATTTCATATAGTATAGGATGTTCTATATAGTAATTAATTATAATTGAAAGAATATTGGACAATTGAGTTTTAATGATTACTACAACTTCTCATAGAGTTAATTATTTTCTTAGAAAAAATGATCAGATAGCATTGAAACATTTCAAAATACATTAAAAAATTAAAAATGGGAAGAAAGTGAAATTTTTAAGTATTATTTTTCTTAATTTACTGAATTTGATAAAAAAAAAAACATAACCAATAAAACGGAAAAATAATATCAAGATAAAAAAAATGGTCAGCAATAGTTTTTCCTTTTGAGGTTATGGCTGTAATTATGGACACCATTTAAGTACAATTATTCTCTTAGATATTAATACTTGAAATTTTATATGTACATGACACTAAGAACGATAACCATAAATATTTTCATATTTTATTATAAAACATGATATATCATTTACAAAATATTATTATTGAAATAATATTTGAGTAAGACTATATGAGATAGATGTAATTTTACAAAGGAAAAAAAGTGTACTTATATCTCTTTGTTCTATTCTTTTCTTCTTTAATAGAAAGTAACTTCCTAAATTTTAATTCTAAAAATTTTGGTGAAACATATCAATGGATTGTGAAAGAATCCTTTATAAAATTTTTAAATGATTTTCAATTGTCACGGAAAAGAGATCTCAAGAATTTATAAGGGGTAAATTATTGTGTATGACCAAAGGAACATGAACATAGAAACTGTCACGGTCCAAAATTTGAAAGTGATTAAACTCGTCTTATCCCACCAAGAAAAATCATCCTAATATACAAATATTACAACAAAATGAGAAAATTCTATAATAAACTAAAATTTATCCCTTAAATTTGATTGTCTCGTGTACAAGCCTCTAAAGTATTACAATTGAATAAAAAGAAAATTTAAGTCTCATATGACATTGTTTCTAGAGTAGAACAAAATCATAAACAGGAGTAAGAAGGTCTGCTGAGATGACAAACAACCACCTCACAATTCTCTAAGAAGCATCGAAAAAGAATAGAATATATCACAAAGGTCCGGGGTAGTAACGTATAAAAATTTGTAGAAGCAAGGGGTGAGTACCAAACCGCACTACACTCAACAATTAAACCTCTAAACACAAGTTAAGGGGATGAAATACGGGTACTCCTACAACTCCAACGAAACCTCCACAACTACAAGCTGCATCAAAATCAGCGAAACCTAACAGTTCACAGTTTGCATAGCACATAGTTCAACATAACAATTAGACAAATTACATATCCTCAACAATAAAACTTTAACAAATTACGTATCCTGAATAATAATACTTTAACAACTTATACATCCTCAACAACAACACATTAACAAATTACATATCCTCAACAACAAGTTCAGTATTCATCAATCACCAGTTCAACATAAAGGCATTCACAAGATCAAAAAAACACAATATCAAGTTCACTAATTATAAGTATATGCAATGCAATGGAATGCAATGTCATTGTCACGACCCAAAACCTGGCCGCGACTGGCACCCACATTTACCCTCCTATGTGAGCGAACCAACCAATCTAAACCTTATCATTTCAACATATATCAACAGAAAATAATGCGGAAGACTCAAGGTCATTAAATAAAAACCAATTTCAATAACTGTTATTCCCCAAAATCTGGAAGTCATCATCACAAGAACATCTATCCTCAAATTTCTAAAGCTAAGAGTATCTAAGAAGCTAAAAATACATAAGAAGCTAGTCCATGCCGGAAGTTCAAGGCATCAAGACTTGAAGAAGAAGATACAGTCCAAGCTAGAAGCATTAGCTCACCCTGAATTTCCGATGTAGTAAAGACTGGCTTGAATTACTGTTGAGTCGAAGACGACCGCACGTTTGCTGCACTCCACAAATAACAAAGAAGAAAACATAAAAGTAGGGGTCAGTACAAAACACTAGTACTGAGTAGATATCATCGGCCAACTCGAAATAGAAAACAATATATATTAAGCAATATCATAAAATCAACTAATATCCTTAGCATGCAAAATTTACAGTTACCATAACCTTGGTTACAACACCAAGCACATCGATGAGGACTCACGCCTCCTCATCATAATTATTTGCGAATTAGGTTCATTTGATTTGAATATATTATCATCTTTCAAGATTCATTATCTTTATTCCCCTCGTGTCGGTACGTGACACTTCGCTCCTCATATTCTATCCTGGTGTCGGAACGTGACACTCCGATCCTCATTCTATCCTGGTGTCGGAACGTGACACCCGATCCATATTCTATCCTGGTACCGGAACGTGGCACCCGATCCATATACTATCCTGGTGTCGGAACGTGCCACTCCGATCCTCATATTCTATCCTGGTAACGGAACGTGGCACCCGATCCATATACTATCCTGGTGTCGGAACGTGACACTCCAATCCTCATATTCTATCCTGGTACCGGAACGTGGCACCCGATCCATATACTATCCTGGTGTCGGAACGTGACACTGCGATCCTCAAATACTATCCTGGTACCGGAACGTGGCACCCGATCCATATACTTTCCTGGTGTCGGAACATGACACTCCGATCCTCATATACTATCCTGGTACCGGAACGTGGCACCCGATCCCCTAATCTCACTACTTTCGTTCATCAAGCCTTCTTTTATACCAAGGCATCATCATTAACAAAGTAGATTAGGGTTTCTTTTCAAGATTTGGGATTCAATAGCTTCATAATTCTTATTTGTTCATAATTACATAATCACATCATTCATGCAAGCATACAATTAAGCATATAGAAGGGTTTACAATACTATTAACACATATCATTCGCTATTAAGAGTTTACTACGAATAGCATGAAAATAACCATAACCTACCTCCACCGAAGATTCGTGATCAAGCACGCAATTTCCCAAGCTTTGTTTCTCTCTTCCTCGTTCGATTCTCCCTCTCTCTCTCTTGTTCTTTCTATTTTCTTTATTCAAACCCTCTTTCTTTTACCTTAATTAGTATATAATTAAGAATAAAAGATGACAATAACAACCCACTAATTAACTTAAGGTTACCTCTTTTAACCCCCAAGTAATTAGACTTATTAACATTAACACTTTAACTTTATAATTAAGGCAGGAATAGTAAAATACGTCCCTTAAAACGTATAAAGAAATCCGACCTGGACTGGGATTCCGCAGCCTGCGACGACCCATCGCGCCTGTGACGGCCCGTCGCGCCTGCGACGGTCCGTCCTGCTGCTCCGTCACAGACTTCAGAGACACAATTTCTCTGAAGGGTCTGTGACGGTCCGTCCTGCCATTCCGTTACGAAGTTCAGAGAGTCGATTTTCAGTACCCAATTTCAGATTTTCTAAGTGTTTTGAAACGAGACCCTGTGACGGTCCGTCGTGCCCATGACGGTCCGTCGTGGGGTCCGTCGCCTCAGCCTGTTTTTCCAGAAATAAAATCTGCTGCTCAAAACGACTAAACAGGTCGTTACAATAGATACCAATTTACCCATCGTTCGTCCCCGAACGATCACAAGAAGGAAAACAAGGGCGAAAAGGAGTACCTGAATCTGTAAACAGATGTGGGTATCTTTCTCGCATATCTGCCTCCTTCTCCCAAGTGGCTTCTTCAACTGGTCGATTCTTCCATTGAACTTTGATGGACGCAATCTCCCTTGACCTCAACTTGCGAACTTCTCTATCTAAAATAGCAACAGGCTCTTCCTCATAAGACAAATTCTCATCAAGCAAAACTGAATCCCAACGGATAATGTAGTTTCCATCCCCATGGTATGTTTTCAACATCGACACATGGAATACCGGATGCACTCCGGACAGCCCTGGAGGCAAGGCTAACTCATAAGCCACCTCCCCTATGCGCTTCAGAACCTCGAAGGGACCAATATACCTTGGGCTTAATTTACCCCTTTTACCAAAATGCATCACCCCTTTCATGGGTGAAACCTTCAACAAGACTTGTTCACCCTCCATGAACTCCAAGTCTCTAACCTTTCGATCTCCATAATCTTTCTGTCTACTTTGCGCCGCTAGAAGCTTTTCTTGAATAGATTTCACTTTCTCTAATGAATCCCTCAAAAGGTCATTACCCCAAGGTCTACCCTCAAATGCATCAAACCACCCAATGGGAGACCTACATCTTCTCCCATATAGTGCCTCAAATGGGGCCATATCAATGCTTGAGTGATAGCTATTGTTGTAGGAGAACTCCGCTAAGGGTAAGAAGCTATCCCAATGACCACAAAATTCTATCACACATGCACGAAGCATATCTTCCAACACTTGAATCGTTCGCTCAGACTGACCATCGGTCTGAGGATGGAATGCAGTACTAAGGTCCAACCTAGTACCCAATTCCGCATGCAATGTTTTCCAAAACTTAGAAGTAAACTGCGTACCTCTATCTGATATAATGGAGAGTGGAACCCCGTGCAATCGCACCACTTCCAAGATGTAAAGTTTGGCTAACTTCTCTGCATTGTAATTCACCTTGACCGGAATGAAGTGAGCAGACTTTGTTAACCTATCAACAATTACCCAAATAGAATCAAACTTTCCCAATGTCTTTGGAAGACCAACCACGAAATCCATTACAATCCTTTTCCACTTCCATTCAGGAATGGGCATTCTCTGAAGTGTTCCTCCGGGCCTCTAGTGTTCATACTTTACTTGCTGACAGTTTGGACATTTGGCAATAAACTCAACAATATCACGTTTCATTCTACTCCTCCAAAAGTGTTGCTTTAGGTCACGATACATCTTGGTTGCACCCGGATGTATAGAATACCTTGAACTATGAGCCTTTGTCAGAATAGTGTGGATCAAATCATCAACTCGGGGTACACATACCCTTCCCTTAATCCTCAAAACACCTTCCTCATCGATTGTTGCTTCCTTAGCCTCTCCTCGCAACACCTTATCTTGGATTCTGCTTAGTTTCTCATCATCAAACTGTTTTCCCTTAATCTTGTCAAGAAAAGAAGATCTTGCCTCCACACAAGCCAACAATCCTCCCTTCTCATTTACTTCTAACCTCATCAAGTCGTTAGCCAGAGTCTGAACCTCTCTAGCCAATGGACGTCTAGAAACTTGCAAGTTAGCTAGACTTCCCATGCTCCCTGCCTTTCTACTTAAGGCATCTGCCACAACATTAGCCTTTCCCGGATGATACAAGATAGTGATATCGTAGTCCTTTAGTAGCTCCATCCATCTCCTCTGTCTCAAGTTCAAATCTTTCTTAGTAAAGACATACTGTAGGCTACGATGATCCGTGTTTTTTTACACACTTAGCCCCATATAAATAGTGTCTCCATTGCTTTAATGCAAACACTACCGCGGCCAATTCCAAATCATGAATTGGATAGTTACGTTCATGCACTTTTAATTGTCTTGAAGCATAAGCAATCACATTCTTCTCTTGCATTAGCACTGCACCCAAACCCGAATAGGATGCATCACAATAGACAATGAAATTCTTACCTTCCACTGGCAAGGTGAGAATTGGTGCAGTAGTCAACAGAGTCTTGAGCTTCTGAAAGCTTTCCTCACACTCATCTGACCATACAAATGGAACATTCTGCTTAGTCAAGTTCGTCAATTGGGAAGCAATAGAAGAGAATCCCTTGACAAATCGGCGGTAGTAGCTAGCCACCCCAACAAAGCTCCTTATTTCTGACACATTAGTAGGTCTTACCCAATTCTTCACTGTCTAAATCTTAGAAGGATCCACCATCACTCCATCCTTAGAAACCACGTTCCCCAAGAAGGACACTACATCTAGCCAAAACTCACACTTAGAGAACTTGGCATAAAGCTTTTTCTTCCTCAACATTTCCAATACCATTCCCAAATGCTCCTCATGTTCCTCCTTACTTTTAGAGTATATCAGTATATCATCAATAAATACGATCACAAAGAGATCCAAATATGGCTTAAAAATCCCGTTCATCAAACTCATGAACGCAGCAGAGGCATTCGTAAGACCAAAAGACATCACTACAAATTCGTAATGCCCATACCTGGTTCTAAAAGAAGTTTTTGGCACATCCATTGGTCGTATTTTCAATTGATGGTAACCGGATCTCAAGTCAATCTTAGAGAAGACACAAGCACCTTGTAAGTGATCGAACAAGTCATCAATGCGAGGAAGAGGATACTTGTTCTTTATGGTTACCTTGTTCAACTGCCGGTAGTCTATGCACATCCGAAAACTCCCATCCTTCTTCTGTACAAACAAAACCGGAGCACCCCAAGGAGATGCACTTGGTCTAATGAAGACTTTGCTCAACAACTCTTGAAGTTGGGCTTTTAACTCTCTTAACTCCGCGGGAGCCATTCTATAAGGGGGTATAGAAATGGGGCGAGTACCCGGTTCAAGATCAATACAGAAGTCAATATCCCTATCTGGTGGCATACCAGGAAGATCTGCAGGGAACACATCGAGAAACTCACGGACCACCGAAACCGACTCAATCGAAGGCACTTGGGTAGTGTCATCCTTGAGATGTGCCAAGAAAGCTAAACACCCTTTACTAACCATTTTCTTAGCACGATGAAAGGAGATGATACGCACCGGATTGGAAGTGTAGTCACCCTCCCACACTAACGGATCTGTCCCAGGCTTGGCTAACGTCACCGTTTTAGCATTACAATCAAAAATCGCAAATTGGGGAGAAAGCCAAGTCATACCCAGAATTACATCAAAATCAACCATTTCTAAGATAACCAAATCTACATAAGTGTTGTTCCCCACAAAGTTCACCAAAAAAGACCTATATACCTTTTCAACTACCACAGACTCACCCACAAGAGTAGAAACACGAATAGGCATGTAAAGTAATTCACAACGTAAATTTAGACCATTAGCAAATGAGGAAGATACATAAGAAAATGTGGATCCAGGATCAAACAATACAGAAGCCATGCAATCACAAATCAAAAGATTACCTGTGATGACAGCATCTGATGTCTCCGCTTCGGATCTCCCAGGAAAAGCGTAGCAATGGGCCCTATCGTTTGTCTGTCCGTTGCCCCTACCATGTTGTGTTGTAGTGGCTCCAGTTTGTCCATCACCACGGCCGTTTTGGTGACCACCATTACCTCGGCCACCACGTCCTCCAGAATAACGGCCTCTACCATGACCACCTCTACCTCTAACATTTGGAGGTCTGTAACTCTGTTTTGGACAATACGTCTTGATGTGTCCAGTCTCCCCACATCCATAAAACTCTCTGGATTCAAGCATAGGTCTCTCAGAGAAGTGTTGGCCTGTCTGAGGTGGACCCCCAACTACAGTCTGTAGTGAAGACTGAATCGGTCGGACTGAGTAACCTCCGGAACCCTGTCCTCTAGGGTAAGAACCATTAAACTCACCTCCCTTTCAAAACCTTTTTGATGTCCATGTCGAGGTGAAGTCATCGGGCTTCACTCCTTCCACCTCTATCACGAAGTCTACAACTTCTTGGAAGGATTTTGCCGTAGCCGCTACCTGTAAGGCCGAAATCCGCAACTCTGACCTCAACCCCTTCACAAACCGGCGAATCCGCTCTTGTGGACTGAAACAAAGTTGAGTGGCATACCTGGATAGTGCGCGAAACCTAGCCTCATATGCATTAACCGACATCCTACCTTGCTCTAGGCTCAAGAACTAATCCCTTTTCCTATCCCTCAATGTCCGGGGAATATACTTCTCCATAAACAATCTAGAGAATGATGCCCAAGTCATAGGTGTTGCCTCTAACGGTTGACACTCAACATGTGATCGCCACCACATTTTGGCGTTCCCTTGAAACTGATAAGTCACAAACTCCACACCAAACCGTTCTACTATACCCATCTTGTGTAGTAGCTCGTGACAGTCAACCAGAAAGTCGTAAGCATCCTCAGATTCAGCACCCTTGAAGACTGGAGGTTTCAATTTCAAGAACTTACTGAAAAGTTCATGCTGATCATTTGTCATTATAGGCCCCGTAGTAAGACATGGAAACGTGCCTATCTCCAATGAGGCATCCATGCGGGGAGCCATAGTAGCCGCATGTTGTACCTCTGTAACCGGAGGTGTTGGTGCAGAAAACACTGGAGTTGCCGGACCCTGATCAGATGACCCGCTAAGATAAGCAAGAACCTGATTGATCATCTCTGGGGTAGGTTGGGGTGGCAATTCATCATTTTGCACTTGTTCATTCTCCCCTTCCTCACTCTCTCTTACTACTTCCTCAGTCGGTGGAGGAGTCACCGCCCTAGCATCAGATGGGCTAGGTACTCGTCCTCTCCCTCTAGAGGACGTCCTCCCACGACCTCTACCACGGCCTCTTGCCGTTGCTCTTCCTCGAGCCACAGCCCCAGTGGCTGGCTCAGACGTTTCTTGTCTTGCCGGTGTTGGTGTTGGCACAGTCATTGCTCTAGTTCTAACCATCTGCGAAATAGAGTAAAGATGGTCAGATACCAATTTGTATCACCTATATACCAATTGGATCCATGTAATAGCACGAAAGAAAGAATGAAAGAATGGAATTTTCCTAAAGTCTTATAGCTTCTCAAAGAAAAGTAAAGGCGTCCCCCTACCCTTCCTTAAGACTCTACTAGACTCGTTCGAATGAAAGAATGGAATTTTCCTAAAGTCTTATAGCTTCTCAAAGAAAAGTAAAGGCGTCCCCCTACCCTTCCTTAAGACTCTACTAGACTCGTTCTTGTGTGATGAGACCAACGAACCTAATGCTCTGATACCAAGTTTGTCACGACCCAAAATCGGGCCGCGACTGGCACCCACATTTACCCTCCTATGTGAGCGAACCAACCAATCCAAACCTTATCATTTCAACATATATCAACAGAAAATAATGCGGAAGACTCAAGATCATTAAATAAAAACCAATTCAATAACTGTTATTCCCCAAAATCTGGAAGTCATCATCACAAGAACATCTATCCTCAAATTACTAAAGCTAAGAGTATCTAAGAAGCTAAAAATACATAAGAAGCTAGTCCATGCCGGAAGTTCAAGGCATCAAGACTTGAAGAAGAAGATCCAGTCCAAGCTAGAAGCATTAGCTCACCCTGAATTTCCGATGTAGTAAAGACTGGCTTGAATTACTGTTGAGTCAAAGACGACGGCACGTTTGCTGCACTCCACAAATAACAAAGAAGAAAACATAAAAGTAGGGGTCAGTACAAAAAAGGGGTACTGAGTAGATATCATCGGCCAACTCGAAATAGAAAACAATATATATTAAGCAATATCATAAAATCAACTAATATCCTTAGCATGCAACATTTACAGTTACCATTACCTTGGTTACAACACCAAGCACATCGATGAGGACTCACGCCTCCTCATCATACTTATTTGGGAATTAGGTTCATTAGATTTGAATATATTATCATCTTTCAAGATTCATTATCTTTATTCCCGTCGTGTCGGTACGTATCACTCCGCTCCTCATATTCTATCCTGGTGTCAGAACGTGACACTCCGATCCTCATTCTATCCTGGTGTCGGAACGTGACACCCGATCTATATTCTATCCTGTTACCGGAACGTGGCACCCGATCCATATACTATCCTGGTGTCGGAACGTGACACTCCGATCCTCATATTCTATCCTGGTACCGGAACGTGGCACCCGATCTATATACTATCCTAGTGAAGGAACGTGACACTCCGATCCTCATATTCTATCCTGGTACCGGAACGTGGCACCCGAACCATATACTATCCTGGTGTCGGAACGTGACACTCCGATCCTCATATACTATCCTGGTACCGGAACGTGGCACCCGATCCATATACTATCCTGGTGTCGGAACGTGACACTCTGATCCTCATATACTATCCTGGTACCGGAACGTGGCACCCGATCCCCTAATCTCATTACTTTCGTTCATCAAGCCTTCTTTTATACCAAGGCATCATCATTAACATAGTAGATTAGGGTTTCTTTTCAAGATTTGGGATTCAATAGCTTCATCATGCTTATTTGTTCATAATTACAAAATCATATCATTCATGCAAGCATACAATTAAGCATATAGAAGGGTTTACAATACTACTAACACATATCATTCGCTATTAAGAGTTTACTACGAATAGCATGAAAATAATCATAGCCTACCTCCACCGAAGATTCGTGATCAAGCACGCAATTTCCCAAGCTTTGTTTCTCTCTTCCTCGTTTGATTCTCCCTCTCTCTCTTGTTCCTTATGTCGACCATTCCCTGACATGAAGGACACCATTACCGCTCTCGACTTCAACATTCATAACATAACATTTACCACGTATAACATCCTCTAAGTTCTCACATATCTTTCATTCATACATGACATGGGTGAACTAAGCCTACCGAGTCAAGACATATCATAATATCGTAACATTCATACATATACCAAGTAAGGGACATAAGTTTACGAAACAAGAAACAATATTTTTTTACCTTATCACATATAATATATCATTCCGTAAAGCACATCGGATGACACTTACAATCTTTATGTAACCCTATACGTTAAGACAACATCACCAATATAACCATTATAGACTCATATAATCAAGTAGGAACAATAATGCATCAACTCTAAGACTACACATATAAGCACATAGTCATAGTCTAACATGACCTCCTAATATCCATCAAACTCTCACATTACTAGAATATAAGTAGATATGATCATACTTAGCATAATAAACTAGACAAATAGCCACATTACTTCAAGTAGTTTGCCGACAAGGCAATGATCGTCATAATACATAAAGAAACGCCGACAAAGCCACATCAATTGCATGTAAATCACATAACACTGCCACCATAAGTGTACCATACCAATCACAATATAATTGAAGTATTATTATTATCAATCAAATTAAATAGGGTATCTTACCACCTCAACATCCTCAACACCTCAATTCGATGCTAAATCATTCGATTCAATACCATAAGGCCCATACCTATGGCCATGAACATAAATTAAACATAAAAATTACAATAGTCAATGAAGTAGGTCAATTCAATGTAAATTCATCAATATAATACAACATAGGTATCAATTGAACACAATCCTTACATTATTGGAAAGCCCATACAAATCTACACTAGATTTCACAATTATTAAGCCAATAACGAGTAACCCATAACTTAGTAAAAAACCTAGGGTTCATCCAATTCAAGGGTTCATTGGTCATTTAGGTTAAAATAGTTAATACAATATCAATTAAATCATTATCTAATGTTTAAAAACAATTGATACAAGAACCAATAGTAGAATCATGAAATTGGACAATTGAACTTTGAAAACTTTTAAAAAATATTGAGAATTGGGGCTCCTTGATGATTTCAAGGATCAAAATCCATACCGTGATGAAGCTAATTCTTAATTTTGATTAAGAATATCTACTCAATTTGTCACACCAAGCTTTTCATTGACTTTTGGACTTCAATGGAGTCTTGGATATGTTCTAAGGGTTTTGGGGTTTTTATTTGGAAGAATGAAATCTTCCAAGATTGAAATACTTATATACATGTATAAAATACCCCTTAAGAACTTCCAAACCTTATATTTTTAAGTGGGGTGAAATTCCCATTTCACCCCTCACGTAACAGTAAACTTGCGCATAACATAGCTTCACAGACGGAAGGGCCATCGACGGCCCGTCCCTTGACCAACGAACCGTCCTGTTGGTCCGTGGTGTGGGAATGAGTCAGTTCTTTGGCCTCTCGTCTCCCACGAATAACTCTCAGTAGATGATCCACCACCAACGGGGCGTCAACTGACCCACTTGGCATCGATTGCCAACCATTGGTCGGGCTGTCTTGGGTAGTCTTGGGCATCACTTTTGGGTCCTTCCTCAAGGACTCTTGGTTGGTCCTTGGGGATGTTTTCCCAAACGTTTCCAACCGAAACATGATCATGTACGAGTTTATAACCTCTCACATAATTTCATTCAAAACAAGCACGTAAAACTCGACGAAACATGATTAGGCACACAAAGTCGTTTCAAGGCAACACTTTCAAACGTCATGGACGTTCTTGGACGTTTGACCTCCAAACTTAACGAAACATGACACACTACCTATATACTTAATAATAACGCATTTAAGGACCTTATAACCTCACGAGTCACACATAAAAACATATAGCCACATATGAGACACATAAATGACTTAGTCGTCGAACGTCTTAGTCGTCCCTTGACGTTTGACCTCCAATGCACCTAAAATCCTAGACACTGCCTCTATACCATATAATATACCTATTTGGGACCTTATACCATCATGATATCCATGTAAGTATCTAGATCTAAGTCATTTTCGGGGTTTTACTAGTTAATTAAGGTCAATATGATTCAAGTTCATATTCATAATCAAGTTCAAGTCAAGTTACAATTAATTATAAGGTTTAGTTAAGTGGTAATTCAAGTTAGATAACTAACTTATATCTTCTAATTAACACATCAATATAAACTCAATAAATACGTTAATTCAAACTAGTCCTAAAATCACAAATTCAAACTAGCAAGTCCTAAAGTCCCAAATTCAGACTATTATAGTCCAAATTCTTAAATTCAAACTAGTCAAAAATCACAATTTCAAACTAATCTTAAATGCTCAAATTCAAACTAGTCAAAAAATCTCAAAATTAAACTAGTGCTAAAATCTCAAATTCAAACAAGTCATCAACTAATGTAATTCAAACTAGTCCTTAAATACCATCATTCAAACTAAAACTAAAATCTGAAATTCAAACAAGTTAGTCCTAAAATATGAAAATCAAACTAACTTAAGAAATAACCAAATCCAAAAAAGCCACTAAATAACCTAATTTAAATTACCCTAAAATACCAAAATCAAACTAATTAACTCAAGAAATACCCAAATTTAAATAAGACTTTCAATACCCTAATTTAAACTATTCTTTAAATATCTAATTCAAACTAATCCTAAAATCCAAATTCAAAAATAGTCCTAAAATACTCTAATTAAAACTAATCATAAAGTACCATAATCCTAAAATTAAAAATCTCAATTCACTCACTAGCTAATAATCTCTAATTCAAATAAATAATCAATAAACACAAATTCAATATATTAATTATACCTTAATAATTAAAAAATCAAATTTAGCTCAAATTTTTTTTTTTTATAATTTAGGAATTAAACCCTAACCTTAAAGGAGAAGGAGAGAACACAACGAGAGGAGAAGGAAGATGCAGTGGCTCTAGCACCTATAGACTCACGGTAGCTATTGATGACTCACACTGTAGACAACGATGTAACGACCTTTTTAGTCGTTTTCAGCTGTAGAGTTTATTTCTGGTAATAACTGTCTGAGTCGAAGGATCCCACGACGGACCGTCATGGGCACGACAGACCGTCATGGGCCCGACGGACCGTCAAGGGGGTCTCGTTCCAAAACACTCAGATTCTAAAAATTTGGGTACTGAGAACAACTCTCTGAACTTCACGACGACATGGCAGGACGGACCGTCGTGGGCACGACGGACCATCACAAACCCTTTAGTGAATTTAGTCTCTGAACGTTTAGATGGAAGCAACAGGGCGGACCGTCGCAGGCACGACGGGCCGTCACGGACAGCGTAACCCTGACTGGCTCAGATTTCTGTTAAATGTTTTAAGGGGTGTTTTGGACTATTCCTGCTTAAATTATAAAGTCAGTGGTTTAATGTTAATAATTCAATTACTTGGGGGTTAAAGGAGATAACCTTAAATTAATTAGTGGGTTACTTTGGTCACCTTTTTTACTTAATTATATGGTAATTAGGGTAAAAGAAAAAGAGTTGGAATAAGGAAAAATCAGAAGAAGAGAAAGAGAGGGAGAACGATCGAGAGAACAGAGAAACGAAGAGGAAAGCAAAGGTTTTGGGGGATAGCTTGCTTGATCGCGAATTCTTCGGTGGAAGTAGGTTATGGTTTATGCTATTTCATAGTAAACTCTTAATAGCGAATGATATGTGTTGGATAGTATTGTAAAGTCTTCTATATGCTTAATAGTGTGCTTGCATGATGTGATTTCATAATTGTGATAAATTATGCATGATGAGGCGGTTGAATCTTAAACCTTAAAAACCTCTTTGTTAATGATGATGCCTTGGTATAAAAGAAGGCTTGATGAACTAAAGGAATGAGGTTAGGGGATCGGGTGTCACGAACCGACACGTAGTATTAATGGATCGGGTGTCATGAACCGACACGTATTGTTAATGGATCGGGTGTCACGAACCGACATGTAGTATTAGGGGATCGGGTGTCAGGAACCGACACGTAGTATTAATGGATCGGGTGTCACAAACCGACACGTAGTATTAGGGGATCGGAGTGTCACGTTCCGAAACAAGAGGAATAAAGAGAATGAATCTTGAACTTTCTTAATATACTCAAAATATAATGAACCTATTTCCCAAATGAGTATGGTATGGAGGCTTGAGTCCTCATGGGTGTACTTGGCGTTATTATCAATGATCCTTGTACTTGTTGTTGCTACCTGTTGAGTATTGTAGTTGATTTTATGATATTATCTGATATATATTGCTTTCTATTTTGAGTTGGCCGATGATATCTACTCAGTACTTGTGTTTTGTACTGACCCCTACATGTATGTTTTCTTTTTGTTAATTGTGGAGTGCAGCAAACGTACCGCTGTCTTCAACTCAACTGCAACTCTAGCCAGTCTTCATCTCGTCAAATTTCAGGGTGAGCTATTGTTTCTAGCTTGGACTGGATATTCTTCTTCACGTCTTGATGCCTTGATGTTCCGGCATGGACTAGCTTTTCAATTATTTTAGCTTCTTAGATACTCTTAGACTTAGTAATTTGAGGATAGATGTTCTTGTGATGATGACTTCTTGATTTTGGGGATAATAATAAGTTTTGAATTTTAGAAGTTATTTATTGGTTATATTAATGAGTGTTAAGTCTTCCGCATTGTATTCTGTTTATTATGGTTGAAATGGTGGGGTTTAGATTGATTGGTTCGCTCACATAGGAGGGAAAGTGTGGGTGCCACTCGCGGCTCGTTTTGGGTCGTGACAAACTTGGTAACAGAGCATTAGGTTCGTTGGTCTCATCACACAAGAACGAGTCTAGTAGAGTCTTGAGGAACGGTAGGGGGACGCCTTTACTTTTCTTCGAAAGGCTATAAGACTTTAGGAAAATTCTATTCTTTTCTTCTTTCGTGCTATTACTTGGATCCAATTGGTATCTAGGTGATACAAATTGGTATCTGACCATCTTCACTCTATTTCGCGGATGGTTAGAACTAGAGCAACAACCGCGCCAACACGAACACCGGCAAGACACGATGCGTCTGAGCCAGCCACTGGGCTGTAGCTCGAAGAGGGACAGTGGCAAGAGGCCGTGGTAGAGGTCGCGGGAGGACGTCCTCTAGAGGAAGAGGACAAACACCTTGCCCATCTAGTACTAGGGCGGTGACTCCTCCACCGACTGAGGAGGTAGTAAGAGAGGGGGAGGAAGGGGAGAATGAGCAAGTACAGAATAAGGAATTACCACCCCAACCTACCCCAGAGATGATTTACCAGGTTCTTGCTTATCTTAGCGGGTTATCTGATATGGGCCAGACACCTTCAGTGTTTTCTGCACCAGCACCTCAGGTTCCGGGAGTACAACATGCAGTTGCTGGGGCTCCCCGCATGGATGCCTCATTGGAAATAGGCACGTTTCCTCGTTTGACTACAGGGACTATAATGACAAGTGATCAGCATGAACTTTTCAGTAAGTTCTTGAAATTAAAACCTCCAGTCTTCAAGGGTGCTGAATCTGAGGATGCCTACGATTTTCTGGTTGACTGTCATGATTTACTACATAAAATGGGCATAGTGGAACGATATGGCATTAAGTTTGAAACCTATCAGTTCCAGGGAAATGCCAAAATGTGGTGGCGGTCACATGTTTAGTTTCAACCTGCACAGGCACCACCTATGACTTGGGAGTCATTCTCTAGCCTATTTATGGAGAAGTATATCCCCCGGACCTTGAGGGATAGGAGGAGAGATGAGTTCTCGAGCCTAGAGCAAGGTAGGGTGTCGGTTTCTGCGTATGAGGCTATGTTTCGTGCATTATCCAGGTATGCCACCCAGCTATGTTTCAGTCCACAAGAGCGGATTCACCGTTTTGTGAAGGGGTTGAGGTCAGAGTTGCGGATTTCAGCCTTACATGTAGCGGCTACAGCAAAATCCTTTCAGGAAGTGGTAGACTTCGTGATAGAGGTGGAGGGAGTGAAGCCAGATGACTTCACCATGGCATCGACATTAAAAAGGTTTCGTAAGGGAGTTGAGTTTAATGGTTCTTACTCTAGAGGACAGGGTTCAGGAGGTTACCCAGTCCGACCAATTCAGTCCTTACTACAGGCTGTAGTTGGGGGTCCACCGCAGACCGGTCAACATTTCTCTGAGTTTGAAGGTTATCCCCAGAGTTCGTCCCTCTCACAAAGACCTATGCTTGAATCCAGAGAGTGTTATGGATGTGGGGAGATTGGACATATTAGGATGAATTGTCCAAAACCTAGTTACAGACCCCCAATAATCAAAGGTAGAGGTGGTCATGGAAGAGGCCGTCATTCGGGAGGACGTGGTGGCCGAGGTAATGGTGGTCATCAAAATGGCAGAGGTGACGGCCAAACTGGAACTACTGCAGCGCAACATGGTAGGGGCAACGGACAGACCGGTGATAGGGCCCATTGTTATGCTTTCCCTGGGAGATCTTAAGCGGAGACATCTGATGCTGTCATCACAGGTAATCTTTTGGTTTGTGATTGCATGGATTTTGTATTATTTGACCCTGGATCCACATTTTCATATGTATCTTCCTCATTTACTACTGGTCTTAATTTACATTGTGAGTTGCTTGAAATGCCTATTCGTGTTTCTACTCATGTGGGTGAGTCTGTGATAGTTGAAAAGGTGTATAGGTCTTGTCCTGTGACATTTATGGAGAGCAATACTCATGTAGACTTAGTTATCTTAGAAATGGTTGACTTCGATGTAATTCTGGGTATGACTTGGCTTTCTCCAAATTTTGCAATCTTAGATTGTAATGCTAAAACTGTAACGTTGGCCAAGCCTGGGACAGATCCGTTAGTGTGGGAGGGTGATTACACTTCCACTTCAGTTCGTATAATCTCCTTCCTTCGCGCGAAGAGAATGGTTAGAAAGGGTTGTTTAGCTTTCTTGGCACACCTCAGGGATGATACTACCCAAGTACCTTCAATTGAGTCTGTTTCAATAGTCTGTGAGTTTCTGGATGTGTTTCCTACACGCCTTCCTGGTATGCCACCGGATAGGGATATTGAATTTTGCATTGATCTGGAGCCGGGTACTCACCCCATTTCCATACCCACTTATAGGATGGCTCCCGGTGATTTAAGAGAGTTAAAGGCCCAACTTCAAGAGTTGTTAAACAAAGGCTTCATTAGACTAAGTGCATCTCCTTCGGGCGCTCCGGTTTGTTTGTGAAAAAGAAGGATGGAAGTTTTCGGATGTGCATTGACTACAGACTACTGAATAAGGTAACTGTTAAGAACAAGTACCCTCTTCCTCGCATCGATGATTTGTTCGATCAGTTACAAGGTGCTTGTACCTTCTCAAAAATCGATTTGAGATCTGGTTATCACCAATTGAAAATACGGGCAACGGATGTGCCCAAGACTGCTTTTTGGACCAGGTATGGGCATTACGAGTTCTTAGTAATGTCTTTTGGGCTTACGAATGACCCTACTGCGTTCATGAGCTTAATGAATGGAATTTTTAAGCCCTATTTGGATTTCTTTGTCATCGTGTTCATTGATGATATACTGGTATACTCAAAGAGCTAGAAGGAACAAGAGGAACACTTGAGAATTGTATTGGAAATGTTGAGGGAGAAAAAGCTTTATGCCAAATTCTCTAAGTGTGAATTTTGGCTAGATTCAGTGTCCTTCTTGGGGCATGTGGTTTCTTAGGATGGAGAGATGGTGGATCCTACCAAGATTGAAGCAGTGAAGAATTGGGTTATACCTACTAATGTTACAGAGGTAAGGAGCATCGTTGGTTTAGCTAGCTACTACCGTCGATTTGTCAAGGGATTTTCTTCTGTTGCTTCCCAACTGACAAACTTGACTAAGCAGAGTGTTCCATTTGTATGGTCCGACGAGTGTGAAGAAAGCTTACAGAAGCTCAAGACTTTGTTGACTACTGCACCAATTCTTACCTTGCCAGTGGAAGGTAAGAATTTCATTGTTTATTGTGACGCATCCTATTCTTGTTTGGGTGCAGTGCTAATGCAAGAGAAGAATGTAATTGCTTATGCTTCGAGGCAATTAAAGGTGCATGAACGTAATTATCCGACCCACGATTTGGAGTTGGCTGCATTAGTGTTTGCATTAAAGCAATGGAGACATTATCTATATGGGGTTAAGTGTGAAGTCTATACGGATCATCGTAGTTTACAGTATGTCTTTACTCAGAATGATTTGAATTTGACACAGAAGAGATGGATGGAACTACTGAAGGACTATGATATCACTATCTTGTATCATTCGGGAAAGGCTAATGTTGTGGCAGATGCCTTAAGTAGAAAGGCAGGGAGCTTGGGAAGCCTCGCCCACTTGCAGGTTTCTAGACACCCATTGGCTAGAGAGGTTCAGACTTTGGCTAATGGCTTTATGAGGCTAGAAGTAAATGATAAGGGAGGATTTTTGGCCTTTGTGGAGGCAAGATCTTCCTTTCTTGATAAGATTAAAGGAAAGCAGTTTACCGATGAGAAACTGATCCGGATCCGAGATAAGGTGCTGCGAGGAGAGGCTAAAGAACAAAAAATCTATGAGGAAGGTGTTTTGAGAATTAAGGAAAGGGTATGTGTACCCCGCGTCGATGACTTGATTCACACTATTCTTACAGAGGCTCATAGTTCAAGGTATTCCATACATCCTGGTGCAACCAAGATGTACCGTGACCTAAAGCAACATTTTTGGTGGAGTAGGATGAAATGGGACATTGTTGCTTTCGCGGCTCAATGCCCGAATTGTCAGCAGGTAAAGTATGAACACCAGAGGCCTGGAGGGACACTTCAGAGAATGCCCATTCCTGAATGGAAGTGGGAGAGAATTGCAATGGACTTCGTGGTTGGTCTTCAAAAGACAATGGGTAAGTATGACTATATTTGGGTAATTGTTGACAGATTAACTAAGTCTGCTCATTTCATTCCGGTCAAGGTGACTTATAATGCCGAGAAGTTAGCCAAAATTAACATCTCAGAAATTGTTCGATTGCATGGATTTCCACTCTTCATCATATCAGATAGAGGTACGCAGTTTACTTCTATGTTTTGGAAAACATTGAATGCTGAATTAGGTACTAGATTGGATCTTAGTACTGCATTTCACCCTCAGACCGATGGTCAGTCTGAGCGAACGATTCAGGTTTTGGAAGATATGCTTCGAGCATGTGTGATAGAGTTTGGTGGTCATTGGGATAACTTCTTACCCCTAGCAGAGTTCTCATACAACAATAGCTACCACTCAAGTATTGATATGGCCCCATTTGAGGCATTGTAAGGAAGAAGATGTAGGTCTCCCATTGGGTGGTTTGATGCATTTGAGGTTAGACCTTGGGGGTACTGATCTTCTGAGGGAATCATTAGATAAAGTGAAATGCATTCAAGAAATGCTTTTAGCGGCTCAAAGTAGGCATAAAGAATATGCAGACCGAAAGGTTAGAGACATGGAGTTTATGGAGGGTGAGCAAGTTTTGCTAAAGGTTTCGCCCATGAAAGGGGTGATGCGGTTTGGTAATCGAGGTAAGCTTAGTACGAGGTATATTGGTCAATTTGAAGTTCTGAAGCGCGTGTGGGAGGTAGCTTATGAATTGGCCTTACCCCCAGGACTGTGAGGAGTGCACCCAGTATTTCATGTGTCTATGTTGAAAAGATACCATGGGGATGGAAACTACATCATTCGTTGGGATTCAGTCCTGCTTGATGAGAATTTGCCTTATGAGGAGGAGCCTGTTGCTATTTTAGATGGAGAAGTCCGCAAGTTGAGGTCAAGAGAGATTGCATACATCAAGGTTCAATGGAAGAATCGGCCGGTTGAAGAATCCATTTGGGAGGAAGAGGCTGAAATGCAAGAAAGATGCCCACAACTGTTTACAGATTCAGGTACTCATTTTCGCCCTTGTTTTTCTTCTTGTGATCGTTTGGGGACGAACGATGGGTAAATTGGTATCTATTGTAATGACCTGTTTAGTCGTTTTGAACTGTAGAGTTTATTTCTAGTAATAACTGTCTGAGTCGACGGATCCTTCGACGGACCGTCATGGGCACGACAGACCGTCGAGGGGGTCTAGTTCCAAAACACATAGATTCTAAAAATTTGGGTACTGAGAACAACTCTCAGAACTTCGCGACGACATGGCAGGATGAACCGTCATGGGCACGACGGACCGTCATAGAACCTTTATTGAATTTAGTCTCTGAACGTTGTGACGGAAGCAGCAGGACAGACTGTCGCAGGCACGACGGGCCGTCACAGACTGCGTAACCCTGATTGTGTCAAATTTCTGTTAAATGTTTTAAGGGGCGTTTTGGACTATTCCTGCTTATAATTATAAAGTAAGTGGTTTAATGTTAATAATTCAATTACTAGGGGGTTAAAGGAGATAACCTTGAATTAATTAGTGGGTTACTTTGGTAACCTTTTTTACTTAATTATATGGTAATTAGGGTAAAAGAAAAAGAGTTGGAATAAGAAAAATTAGAAGAAGAGAAAGAGAGGGAGAACGATCGAGAGAAGAGAGAAACGAAGAGGAAAGCAAAGGTTTTGGGGGATAGCTTGCTTGATCGCGAATTCTTCGGTGGAAGTAGGTTACGGTTTATGCTATTTCATAGTAAACTCTTAATAGCGAATGATATGTGTTGGGTAGTATTGTAAAGTCTTCTATGCTTAATTTTGTGCTTGCATGATGTGATTTCATAATTGTGATAAATTAAGCATGATGAGGCGGTTGAATCTTAAACCTTAAAAACCTCTTTGTTAATGATGATGCCTTGGTATAAAAGAAGGCTTGATGAACTAAAGGAATGAGGTTAGGGGATCGGGTGTCACGAAACGACACGTAGTATTAATGGATCGGGTGTCACAAACCGACACGTAGTATTAATGGATCGGGTGTCACGAACCGACACGTAGTATTAGGGGATTGGTTGTCACGAACCAACACGTACTATTAATGGATCGGGTGTCAAAAACCGACACGTAGTATTAGGGGATCGGAGTGTCACGTTCCGACATAAGAGGAATAAAGAGAATGAATCTTGAACTATCTTAATATACTCAAAATTTAATGAACCTATTTCCCAAATGAGTATGCTATGGAGGCTTGAGTCCTCATGGGTGTACTTGGCGTTATTATCAATGATCCTTGTACTTGTTGTTACTACCTGTTGAATATTGTAGTTGATTTTATGATATTAACTGATATATATTGCTTTCTATTTTGAATTGGTCGATGATATCTACTCGGTACTTGTGTTTTGTACTGAATCCTACTTGTATGTTTTCTTTTTGTTAATTGTGGAGTGCAGCAAACGTACCATTGTCTTCAACTCAACCGCAACTCTAGCCAGTGTTCATCTCGTCAGATTTCAGGGTGAGCTATTGTTTCTATCTTAGACTGGATAATCTTCTTCACGTCTTGATGCCTTGAAGTTTCGGCATGGACTAGCTTTTAAATTATTTTAGCTTCTTAGATACTCTTAGACTTAGTAATTTGAGGATAGATGTTCTTGTGATGATGACTTCTTGATTTTGGGGATAATAATAAGTTTTGAATTTTAGAAGTTATTTAGTGGTTATATTAATGAGTTTTAAGTCCTCCGCATTGTATTCTGTTTATTATGATTGAAATGGTGGGGTTTAGATTGGTTGGTTCGCTCACATAGGAGGGAAAGTGTGGGTGCCACTCGCGGCTCGTTTTCGGTCGTGACAAACGACGAGACGGTGGGACAGTGGCAGCAAATCAATGTGGAGTGGGTAGAATGGGAAAATAGGGAAAAATCGTGTCTATGTCTTTCAGATATTTAATTTAATATGAAGGACATAGCCTCTTTAATAGTCACATTCTTTTAGATAGTTGACGAATTATTTGACCAAAAAGTGAAGGACTAAGAGACAATGTCCGTTGCTTTTTAAAAATATTTTACTATATTTTTACTAAGAAGCGACGAATACAAAGATGTCATCCATCACTTTGGTCAAAATATAATTTATAAAATCAAGAAAATTAAAAGTTGTGGACATCATGGTTATTGTTTAATTTATATATTATTATTTTTGAAAAAGCGATGGATAACATCCTTATCTATATTAGATAATTAATTTTTAATTATTTATATATTTGGTCCAAAACTCCACAAAAAATAGTGTCAAACTAGGAGATGTCATCCATCACTTTTTGTAAAATAATTTTAAAGATAATTATTTTTGTTAAAAACGATGTATAGTATGGAAATGACATCACTTTTTTGTTCGACGCCATCTGTCGCTTTTCATTCTGTGCTTTCTTAACACTTTTTAGTAGTGGATTTTGTATATTTTATGTGCCTTATGATGATTCAGGCATTTCGAAACATTTAGGGATTAAAATCTAGAGTTTTAGTGTCCTCAATGCGTACTCTATGCTCTGTAATGATATTTAAATGTTAATTTACAGCAATGAAGGCGAAAGAGTAAGGCAAGGGTATAACAAGGCAAAAAGGAGCGGAAAACATAAACAAGCTAAAGACAAGAAAGGTTGATGATCGCTAAGACCACTCGGTAAGTCAGCGAGTGTCTTTTGAGCTTACCAAATGTTACACTTAAGGAAGAGTCAACTTAGCATTAATAAATGGCTTTTCAGCGAAGCGCCGATCAGATCAACTAGGTAGATTCTTATCGCCTAAAGTCATAGAATAGGAATGGTGAAGAGACAAGTAAAGGTGATGGGAAATGAAATTTGGCGCATCACCGACCTATTAGCGATGCTCGACTAATTCCACTGAATTGCTCAAAAGCCAAAATTCTGGAAATATATAAATTTTATTATATAAAAAATTCAAGGAGTTCTAATGTTTTGAGAGAATTTTTTAAGTTTTGGAGAATTCTTACATTGGGTTTTTGATTTATAGAGTGTTTAAGTGGATATTTAGAGTTGGGTTTGGATTATGTACTAAAAATGAGCATATTAAAGATATGTAATTTGGTACCCAAACTGATGGACAACATAACTAGTAACATTTTTTACTCATTTAATGTTTGGATAAAACATCCCATTTTGGGGGGTTTGATTATATGATTAATTATCTCAATTATCTTATGGGTGTTAGTACTTACTAATTTAATAGTGGGTTCAATTGGTAGTTGAGTTTTAGTTGATGAATTGTAGTTGCAAATATAGTTCTAGCATAGTATTTTCTCTACTTGTTTGAGAAAGAGGTTCAAAATTAAATTTATCAATTGATAATTGTAGTGATTTGAGTATTGTTGATTCATCTTAAAAAAAGTTGTTGGAATTTGATCCGACCAATCTAGTTTGAGAGAGTATATTAATGGAGGTTTTGGTTTGTTCATATTTGTTGGACTTATCAAGGTTTGAGAGAAATCACTTGATTTTTTAATGGTTGATTGAGAAACAGTTGTTACACTTAAACCTTGGCCTGTTCACTAATATTCAATGTCTTTTAGTAAAAGAATAATCACCAATATAGCAAAATTGGCGATTAGTCGATCACATCCCCAAGGATCCATGTTTACACAATTACTCCCCTATTTTCGCAATTGATAATCATCCCTGTAATCCGCCAATTCACACTAGTTTTCAAAAACCTAGAATTTAATTTAATTGTTTTGAAAATGTCTATTACGATATCTAACACACCGAAAGCTAGTAGGCTAAACTAGAGCCTTATGTGAGGTAACTAGAGCTTGACATAAGGGTAAGAGTTGTAGATTTGACTTTCCGTACATAGAATAAAGGGTTAGCGGTTAAAATTTCAAGGTACGGTTCCCTAAGGACCAACATACGGTCCTTGAGGAGGAATCTAAAACTACAATAAAAACTACCCAAAACAGTATCCACATGAAGACTTATGCAACGTAGGGGGACCCACGCCCCTGGATGAGGGGTTGTGGGTCAAGTCCCCAAAATGAAGCTACATTACCTCAGCCACAATTTGAAAGAACGAAACGTGGGTGGACCCATGGCCCATCAGTTTAGTCTAATGGGTTGGTACAACGTAGTCCTTAAGTTAGAGAAGCTTTGTAGAATTCATTATGGGTTAAGTGGTATCTTTATATATTGGTTTAAACCACCTATATAAAGATATTAAACCCTAAATACATTGATCCTAGTAATTATTTCAATTACCCAAAGAAACCTAATTCCCTCACAAAATTATTCTCTATATGAGCAGGAGGAGGCGGAGGAGACTGGGAGGGGGAGGGGGAGGAAGAGGTGGAGGAGAATGAGGAGGAGGAGGAGATTCTTCCATCTATTTAGACCCCTATAGTTCCCCAAATTGTGAAGATGAAATCCCTAATTGAAGTTAGGGTTGTTTCCAATATTGTGGGTTTAGTTGAGTATGAACCAATTGTTTGGATATTGCTTGTTAATAATTGAATTATTATTGATTAAGACATAATGATGATACAATTACATGTTTTCATGTTTAAACATAGTTTGATTGATGAATATGAAGTAATGTGGTTTTACGCCTTGTGAAAGGAAATTGAAGACTTAGAGTTGATCTAGTAGAATTGATGACATGTATAGTAATTGTTCAAGATAAGATGAGTGCAAGCATGCATTGCATCATATTAAAGCATACATGATGTATAACGACTATTAATGATAGAAAATGAACCATCATGATTAAATATGTGTAGAATAGCTTAAGAAAGAAGCTTGTGACTATGATATCTTGTGACCTAGATATGTGTGATCATTCTAAGAAGTAAACATTTGAAGGTAGGGCTTGTAGACATGAATGTTGATCACTAGGGATTTGAAAGTAAGATAATTTGATGAATTGAATATTGATGGATAGATATGTGGTGGAAGGCCTTTACCCTCCTTCTCTACCTTATGCATGTTAATGAATGAATTGATATAATAATTTTAACATGGAACGATTGTTACAGAAATCCTTCCATGATACGTGAATGTTAAGTAAGGCTTTATAACCAGTCTAAGAGATGTATGCTTTTCTACAAATGTATATCGACAATGACATTGAAAGTTCACACATAGATGGGTTCGTGCTCCATGTTAAAAGGACACTCACGCCTAGTTAATTCTAGACTTCCAAGTAACAGGAGAACTCTCACATAATAGCGCTCGGGTATTCTCAAAGTAAGTATCATCAAGGAACCTAAGATAGAAGAGTTCATTAACCTTAATAAAGGTAGAATGAGTGTTAATATTTATGCCTTGAAATTCACTCAACTATCCAAGTTGCTCCATCTATGGTGATGAATTCGAGGGATATGATGAGTAGGTTTTTTACAACTGTAATACTTCAAAAGTCTAAGAGGTATTCTAGAGTCTAAAATAGGTTTAATAAGGTTTAAACATTGTTTATGGTCATAAATAATGTGCATAATTCATTTAGGAAGTTTAGAAATCAAAACAATAAGGAACATCCATGACGTCCGGAAACTAGTTCAATGAGGTGCTAGTGTGCCTTAGCCTATTTGACTAAGTTTTAGGATTCGTAAAATAATGAATTTTGGTAAAAGGGTGTCTAACACATATTCTATTTGATTCATTATCAAAACTTCTGGGCACGACTTCCCAAGGGCCTTTGACGAGGACCCTTGCATTTTGGGGTTAAGGGCGGCCCAAGGATGTGTTAACCAACAAATGCAACCAACGATCCGTTGTCCAATCGACGGGAAGTTGACTTCTTTTGTCAATGGAGGCTTATCCAAATACAACAGAGGCCTTATTTGAAAAGTCTATGAACTTAACGACAGACCAACAGGATGGTTGGTCCCTTGGTCCGTCGATTGACAAACAAGGGGTCAATCGGGGTGTCGTCTGTGGGCACACTGTTTTTCTGGACGTTTTTAGTTTGGCTAAATTAATTAATTAAGTTTATTTAATTAATTAGGGGTTAAGGGAGGCCTAATTAATTTAGTTAATTACCTATATAAAGACCCTAAGCTAATTAAACTAACCTAAGCCCTCATAATTCCCAAACCCAAATTCTCGTCCTTTTGTCTTCTTTCTCGCTCCCAAGTTGAAGAACACCATAGAAGACAAGGTCAAGGTGGGTTATAGGGGTTCAATTACAACTTTTTATCCATAAATATTCATCAAATACTAAGGTAAGAAATTCCTTTCACCTTTGGAACATCTTTCCCCAAGGGTTTCCTTCAAATTGATTTCAAAAGTATGAAATTCAAGTGGGTTTTCATCCAATATGAAATTGATCTTACGAATTGCTTTGTTTTGATTTCTTTTGTATAGTAAAAATATGTTAACATGTGTTGTAACTTAATTATGTTATTTCTTTATGCATTGGTCTAGTTTGTAGAATATGACCAATTCCCTTAACTCTAGGTTGTAATCTTAAATTGAATTGTATAGTATTGATTCAATTGGCTTAGTGTGTGAATTGCTGTCCTGTGTTGGAATTATGCCAATTATGAGTAGATTTTGATGCATTGTAATCCAATTATGCTAGTTTTTGAGTAATTTACCTAGAAGATGAAGTAGACTATTAACTTGATCTAAGTGTCTAATTCTAGGCAATGAACTAGTGAGGGAATATGGTATAAAGATTCAATTGGTATTGTTATTATGTGTATTATGATTGTGCGATGATATTACACCATTTTTGGGTTGAGTTGAGGATTGATGGTAAGACCTTGATGACGACATTGCGAGGGATATTGAGTAAGACTTGTGATCTCTATTTTTTACTTTAATTATGGTTACTTTTGATTTAGTGATGATGTTGTATTAAAGTATACCTTATATTAAGGTTGATAGGGTTTATATGATATTGAATTTATATTTCTTGAACTATTGATTTTGAGTTGTCCGCTAAGATGTAAATGTCATAAGGATGGTGCTAACTTACCAATGTGTCTTATCATGATATTATTATGTAAATGTGCTAACCTCACATATATGAATTGTAATGAAAGGACAATACTCATGTAATTCTTATTGATCTATGATAACGATGATTATATAAGGGATATACCCTATGACCTACATTAAACTATGATGATTAGTAAAGACACTAATGCCATTTCAAAAGGGACGTTAAATTATCACCGAGAGAACTTTACTATTGGAGGTTATGACTTTCCATAGAGGAATATTCACCCTATAGTTTCACATGAGGTGTTGACTCCCCTATGAGGGATACTCACCCTATGGATTCTCAGAAGATAAGACTCCGATTGCCAAATCGTATGTAGAGTGTTTATACATATCTCTTAGCTCCTTAACTATGTTGGCCCCATAGGAACACTAGCCAGTGTATCCAACAAGAAAGCTACGTTTATGTTTGGTCCTACTTTGTCTGGTAAACCACCTTCCAGCGGTGTAAGGTTTTACAACACCGGATTCCACAGTTAGCTATTGTTGTATATACCGGTTAAGGCAATTGTTCCCTACACTAAAATGATGTAACGAAGTACAAACCAACTAGGGTGACTGAGGAGGTTTGACTTATCTTAGGTAGGGGTATAGGACTCTACCTATGCCTTGCACTAGTTTGCCTTGAGGGAAGCTTTAGGAGGATGTTCTTATATATGTATATGCTTATAAATGTAAATAGTATGTATATGATGATATTACATGTTGATGCTATCTTATGATGTTGAATTCACTTATGAATCTATGTTTGGTCTCTATTGCTAAAAGTAGGAGGATATGTACTATTAATGATATTCTATGTGAATTGGTCATGATTCTTGTTGAGTTCACTTGATTGAGTAAGGTTATGGGGCTTTACTAAGTCATTGCACTAGTTGAATTAATAAGAGTTCGTGGGTAATGATCTTGCTTTTGTTATGTTGTAATGAACTATTATTCATGATTGTTGATGTTATAGCATGATAATAGAGTTGTCTTAACTATGTGTTTAAATTGTGTGGATAAGCATGTTGCCTTGACTAGACTTATTGTGTTTGGTCTTGTGATATATATGCTCTTGACTTAATAAATATGTTTTATTGATTGGTATGATCTTCTTGAATGTGCATGGTGCTTTTCCAAGTAAATTGCATGTTTATTAATACGTCGCCTTTTTAGCAATATTTTATGATATATGTGCATACGGTCTCATACTTAGTAGAAGTGGTGTATAACCCCATTTTCTTACATTTCCCCAATATTTTAGGTTCTGGTCATTGAAGGGCTTTGAGACGACTTTAAATGAAAATTGGGAATTCTCACTCCTCCAAGTTGGGTAGGTCTTCACTTTCATACGGCAATACCAATATCAAGCTTATGAAGTTGTTCTAGTTATAAGACTTTTAGTTCTCTCCTTTTAATTTGAGTAGTAAACATTGTATAACCTATATGTGGCCTTATTACTTTGATATATGGGATATGCCCTATTAATATACTCGTGTTAAGATGGTTTATGATATGAGACATCTAATCAAGACTATGTTATATCATATATATCTATGTGAAATAAAAGTTGAAGACTAAGTAATCTTCATATACGAAGGGTCTATGCATACTCTATATGACTATATTATGTGTATGGTAAAGATCTATATTAAGCTCAAGGTAGATGTAGAAAAGTTTTTAAAGTTTTTGCATTTTAACAAATGAATTTAATGATGTAAGATAAAAGGCTAGTCTTAGTACTCAAAGAGGACGACGACGCCTGTTACGTCTAGGGGATGCCCCCTCATGTGAAAACAGGAGTACCCAACATGGTAGCAAAAGAATGTCGTACGACCAAGCTCTATGATAATATATATATGGCATGTCTTATGGTCTATGCCTAACAAATGAAGGAATATAAACTAGAGGAAAATATAGGGAGGCAAAAAGAGATAGGATCGAAGATGGGAACTTTTACAATGCAAAGTCTTAAGGACATGGTCAACGTAGGGTGAAACAAAGATATTCCATTTAAGATCCATTGAATACCCCTAGGTTTAACCAAGAGAAGGGTAGTGGGTCTCAATTACCTGAGCCTTCTTATACCAAGTGTGGGAGGAATCACCATGGTAAGTGTGTAGCAGTCATGGTTGTTGTTAAGGATGTGGATAAAGTTTGAACAAATGAAAGATAGACTGGTGCTAAAGGATAATGGAAGATAGTATAAAAAAGTTGCTTCTTGTGGTGCGGATGAGAATGCTCAAAAGAAGAATAGGTGTATATTCTTCAAGCTAGAAATGAAAAAAAGTGAACTGATGTTTTTACTGGTAGGTATGTATTTTATGGTTTAGTATGTTCGAGATTTCTTGTGTTTTGTGACTTTTTATGTTATACTTTGATGTTGTTTTACTATGAATGAATTTAATTATGGTTTTTTGTTTTTGATATTAGTACCCTACTTGGCCATTTTGAGATTTGTATGATGGTGAAAGTTGAAGTGATAACCTTTTTCGACCTTACAATTATAAGTGATGGTGCTGAGAAAATCCACCTAGGCTTACTCCCAAGTTGAGATGGTGTGACTAGATAACAAGTCCATTGTGTCGATATGTGTGGTCATGATTTCTTTAGATGCATGTTGATATAAAATCTTATGTCTTGATATAAATTAATTATGTGAATTTTTTTTCCTCATGTGGTAATGCAATGAGTCGAGTTGCCTATAAAATTACATGAGATTAATAGACGAGCATGTCCTAGCTTAGAGTTGAGAGATTCCTCTTTTGAAGAATGTTATGACTAGAGATTTTGCATGTAGGCTCCATGAGTGTATGGTGAGCATGTTTTAGCTTGGACATGGTAATTCCTCCTTGAATATGAGTAGATGTAGGATTTCATGCATTTTGGGTTGTTAGATTTAGTTCCTACTTCTTTGTGTTGCATGGAGTATGTTTAGCTTGGAGTTGATGTTTTCCTCCTTATTAATGTGGAATTAAATGTTTTCCAAGCATGACAGGCTACTAGTAGAGTCATTTTCTTTAAGAGGTATTTAGAATTGTCATTTGAGGATGAATGTTCCTAATGGGGAGATATTGTAGCACCCAAAAAACTAGTAGGCTAAAGCAGAACCTTAAGTAAGGGTTTTAAAGCTTGTAGTGAGTGTAAGAGTTGTAGATTTGAATTCACATACTTAGAAATAAGGGTTAGGTGTTAAAATTTCAACGTAAGACTCCCCAAGGACCAACCAAGGGTCCTCCGAGGAACCTAAACTTACCCTAGAAAGTGCCCAAAATAGTACCTATGTGGGGGACCTACGCCCTATAGGGGTACCCATACCCTGTGGATGAGGAGTCATGGGTCAAGTCCCAATAACTAAGCCATACTACCTCACCCATGATTGACCAGCACAGATCGTGGATGGACCCACGACCCGTTAGCGTGGTCTCATGGGTTGCCACTTTGTAATCCTTATGTCAGTTAAGTTGAGAGTTAAGGTAACATTCCGAAACTAATTAGAAGTTAAGTGGTGAAGTTTTATATTAGTTTACACCACATACATAAACTTATTAGACCTCACAATACATTGATTCTAGTCATTATTTAGATTCTCCAACGAAACCCAATTCCCTTCAATGAATAAGAAGATGAGGAAGAAGAGGAAGAGATGAAATCATAAGAAGAGGAGGAATAGGATGAATAAGAAGAGGAGGAAGAGGAAGAATAATAGGAGGAAAAAGAAGAAGATGAGGAAGAGGAATAAGAAGAGGAAGAGGATGTAGAGGAGGAAGAGGAACAAGAAGAAGAAGAAGAAGAAGAAGATGAAGAAGAAGAAGAAGAGGAAGAAGAAGAGGAAGAAGTAGAAGCATAGGAAGAGGAAGAAGAACATGAAGAAGAAGAGGAAGAAGAATAAAAAGAAGAATATAAAGAATAAGAGGAAAAGGAAGAGGAAAAGGAGGAAGATGAAGAGGAGGAAGAGGAGGAGGAAGAGGAAGAAGAAGAAGAAGAAGAAGAAGAAGAAGAGGAAGTTGAAGTAGAAGAAGAAGAAGGGGGGGTCAAGCTAGGTAAAATTCCTCAAATCTTTTAAGATATATGAGAGAATTATATCCAAGTTATGTTAGGTTATTTATCCATAAATTCTTTCATCTATGGATCCCCCTAGAGTACAACCAATTGTGCAGATGAAATACCCAATTCAAATTGCAGTTTCTTCCAATAATATGGGTTAAATTGAGTATGAATCTTGTTGAGTGGATATTGCTTGTTTATGATTGAATTAGTATTGAATTATGACGTTATGATAATATTAGATGTTTTCCATGGTTGACCCTAGTTTAATTGATGAATTTAAAGTAATGGGGTTTATGTCTTGTGAAGAGAAATTGGAAACATAGAGTTGATCTTCTAGAATTGTTGACATGGAGAGTAATGTTCACGAATAAAAGCATTTAAACATAAATTGCATTCGATTAAATAATATATGATTGTTCATGACAAGTAATAATTAAGAACGAATCATTATTATGAAATATGGATACAATAGGTTTACAAAAGAAGCTTGTGACTATTATATCCTGTTACCTAGATATGTATGATTGTCATAAGAAGTGAAGATTTCAGGGTAGGGATTGTAGTTATTAACGTTGATAAATAGGGATTTGATACTAAGGCTAATGTTATGAATTGAATATTAGTGGAATGAATTGTGGTGGAAGGCCTTTACCTACCTCCTCTACCCTATAAATGTTTGAATGCATTAAGTGATAGAATCACTTGAACATGGATTGATATTCAAGGACATCCGTCCATGATACATGAGTATAAGTAATGTTTAATGACTAGTCAAAGGGGTATATTATTAGAAAAACTGGATGGATACAATGGGATGTACACTTCACAGATAGAGGGATCTCAGCTACAAGTTTAAAAGAGACTCACACCTAGTAAACTAAGGACTTCAAAGTTTAGGGAGAAATCTCACATAGTAGTGTCCGGGTTTTCCCAAAGTAGGTTTTATGAGATGGAAGCCTTCACCTATTAAAGTTCGGGTTTGTAGTAACAATATCTATATCCAATCACTACTAAAAACTTCTAAAAATCACATACATAAAAGTGACAAACGACATCGCTCCAAAAAGTGACGCAATTAGTCACACTATTCGTTGCTTTTTAATAATTTTTTTAATTTGTTAAATTAGGACGGATGGATTCACTTAGTCCACCACTTTTTTTGTGGATTTTTGTGTCAACTATATATATATATAATTAATAAGGACTTGTTGAATTCATTTTTTAATGAAGCAACATACATCATCTCAAAGTCTATCACTTTTAGGTCAAAATGTATGGTCAAACATTTATTGAAAGCGATGGAGAGCACCTCTTAGTTTTTTTCAAGTTTTTTAAAAATATTTGTCAACTATTTTAAAAGAAAGTGATGGATAATAGACATTGTCCATCACTTCTTTTAAAATACCTTGACCAGATCAAGATTTCCAATTTTGTTCTCTCTCTTCTTCTCTCTTCAATCTATTCTCTCTCTTCTCTCTTCACTTTATTCCGTCTACGCCACCTTCATACACTGCCGTCGCTGCCTCTCTCCTCATTTTAAGGTTAGTTCCTAACTTTAGGGTTTTATCAATTCTTATGATAATAGTTAGTATATTATTGTTTTTGTTTTTTGGGTTGTGTTTGATAAATTATTAATTTGATTTGATTATTGTTAGTTAGGCATATAGATTTGATGATTTTTGAATTTAGGGTTTTCTAAAAATTAGGCACACTTTTAGTCAGCATCATTAGTTAGTGAATGAATTGGTTTTCAAGATTTAAAAGTAGGATTATAATTACTGTTTTGGATTAAAGATTTTTTAATTAAGGATATTTTTATGTTTTGAAGGATAAATAGTTTGTGAAGTGTTAATTTGAAATTAAATTAGTAATTGAAGTATTTTGAGTATTATATGATGAATGTTTGGATGTTATGAATATATAGTGATGAATGTTTGAATGTGATGAATTTTTTTTTTGAATTACATCTTGATCTATAATTAATTGTTGTATTAGAAGTTTATATATAACTAATATTATAGATTAAATATGAATATGAATTTAAAATTTTAATTTGAACTAGGTTAACATAGAAAAAGAATATAACTATAGAATTGAATTACCACTTTTCATGAACTAATTGAACTTAGAAGTTGAATATAAACAATTATTGGATAAACTAATTGAACTTAGAAGTTGAATATAAACAATTATTGGATTTGAAATTATATATAACTAATAAATTTTACATGGACTTGAATTTCGAAATTGAACTTGAATATAACAAATTCTTGGTGACCTTAGAAATTAATCTTAATTAGAACTTGAACTTAATTTGAAGTTATTTAAATAGAAATTAAACTATGAACTTAATTTATAATAAGTTCAAATACATTAGAATTAATATTGTTAATTATTCGAAATCATAAACTTTATTAATATTTATGAATTAATTAGTCACACTTTGTTCATCTAGAAATGTAGTGTGTGTGTGTGTGTGTATATATATATATATATATATATTTATTATAAAAAATTAGTATATATAATTATTACGTAAATATTTATAATATATATTAACTGTAAATTAATGCATTAAGATTACTATTAAACTTAAATTATAACATAACATATCAATATTTTTGTCGATAGATCATCAATTGTGGATGTATAATATGCATTATGAAACTGGTGTTGGTTTGAAAAGTGAGTTTATTGATGGTGTCAGAGATTTTATTGAACATACAATGACACTTGACATCTTCAAGCATAATGGATTGGTTATGCGTCCTTATAGTCCATGTAAGTGCTTAAAGTTATTTTAACCAGATACTGTTATGGTTCATTTGTACTGCAATGAATTTAAGCCTACATATTTTGTATGGATTGATCATGGAGGAAGAGATAGATTGGATGATATGTTTTATAATTTGATGGCAGTGGATTAATATAGTATGCTTGCACTACATAGACAAATAAAGGTTTAGCATGATAGGGTTCATGAATTGATCAATGATGCTTTCAGGGTTCAAGGTGGGATGGAACCGAGAAAAATATTTTGATAAAGCTCTTAATGAAGAAGAAAGACGCTTCTATGATCAATTAGAAAAGTCTAGTCGTCCACTATGTGAAGGGAGACTCCATTCTACCTTGTCACTTGAGGGTAGATTAACGAATATTAAATCAGATTGGATTGTTTTTAATTCGGCTATATACTCAATGGTTGATATTTTGGGTAAACTAGTTAATCCGAAATTTAATATAACTAGGAAGTTCTATTAGGCAAAGCCTTTGGTTTCTGAGTTAGAATTGACGTATTATAGAATTTATTGTTGTGTTAATGGCTGCATATTTACTAACAAGACTAATACCGAATTAGAAAATTGTACGTTATTTGGACATGCTGGTTGTAAGATGAATCCGGATGGAAAGATAGTCCTAGTTAAGGCAGTGCATTACCTACCTCTCATTCCTAAATTAAAAAGGTTGTATGCATCGATGAGTTTTGTCCCATATATGAGATGACGTTGTGAATATAGAAGGTTGTTATGTGTCTTTTTTCATCCATATGATGGTGAAACATGAAAGCATTTTGATAATGTATATCCTGATTTTTCTAGTGAACAAAGAAATGTTAGATTGGGTTTGTTTCCAAGTGGTTTCACATCATTCTGAAATGTTGCTTTGCTTATTAATGTTGGTTGGTATTTCTTACTCCGTATAATCTTCCTCCTTAAATGTACATGATAAATCTCTACATTCTAAGTGTGTTATTCCAAGTCCCCGTAATCTAAAAAGCTTGATTGATTTCTATTTACAATCATTAATAGATGAGCTTAAGCAATTGTGCTATGAAGACATTTTGACTTATGATAAATTAACTAAGAAGAATTTTGCTATGCGTGTTTATTTAATGTTGACTATAAATGGTTTTCCTGCATATGGGATGTTGTCTAGTTGGATGATAGTTAGAAAACTAAGATGTCCTATTGCATGAAAAATATTAAGGCATTCACTCTTAAGCGTGCAGTGAAAAAATACATGGATTGATTGTCATTGCCAGTTCTTTTCAATGGACCATGAATTTAGAAATCTGTAAAACGAATTTAGGAAAATTAATATTGAAAGTGACTCCCCATCTCCATTACTCCCACTTATTAAATTTGGGAGAGAGTTATTCATTTACCTTCAACTATAAAAGCTTCACCTTCTAGACTATCGGGATATGGTGTTGAACATATTGGACCAAATAAAGCATATTTTGGGAGTTTTCGTATTGGAAGTACAATCTTCTACGGCAAAATCTTGATGTGATGATTGTAATGTGTTCATGGAAACATTAATTCCTATGGTTTTTAGTCCTCTACCCAAAAGGATATGGAAACCAGTCACATAGATTTGTATTCTTTTAAAAGATTTGTTTTCTCAAAAGTTGTTGGAGAGTAGTTTAGTCATGATGGAGGAAAAAATTGTTGTTACTACCACTAAGTTTGAGAAGATATTTCCATGTGGTTTCTTTGATGTAAGGGAACATCTTCCAATTAACCATTACAAGAGGTCCGCCTTGGAGGTACCATTCGAAAAAGATGGATGTATCCATTTGAAATATTCACTAAATTTAATATATTTACCAAGAATTTTATTAATTTGTGTATATATATGCACACATATATACATGCAGAATGATCGAAGGATTAGTTGTTCAAGGTTATATTGGGAGCGAAACCGATTATTTTAATTCTTATTACTTTGGTGGTGGTTTCATGTATGGGAAACAGGCCTGATCGCAATGATGAAGTCAATTTTGATCATTTATTTTCACCAATATCAATTTTGAGTTAAAATGCTCGAGGATATAAAAAACGTGGAAAGATAGGCACTTATATGAAATGTGATTAGCTGTGACACATATTATACCTAATTGTATAGAGATTCAACCATGTGTCAAGTATGTGTTAAAAATTTGTTATCAAATCACATGCTTATAAGTGTTCATTAACTAACGAAATACTTGAATGTAAAATGATCAGCTTGTTCATAAACATATGGGGTGATGAAGTCATCTATACAAAATATTCCAAATGAGTGCAGAACTATGTAAGTGTCCAATATTTCGAAATTAGTGAAATAAGTATCACTTTGACCTATCAAAAGTACTGACAATGAAAATGTATTGTGTCAATGATGTTAAGTTTCAAACATAAGAAGTTTCTAGCAACAAGAAAAAAAATAATAGTAGTGTCTACATACAAGGTGATGTTGATGGCATTGGCCAAACTATTGAATATTATGGTGTCATTCATAAAATTATTGAATTGAGATATTAAGGTTGGCCTAAGAAAAATATTGTATTGTTTTGGTGTGAGTGGTTTGGCCCATCACATAAAGGCACAAAGGTGGACCATCAACATAATATAATTAAAGTTAAGCATACCAGGAAATACAGAATTTATGATCCCTTTAGTATTGCACAAAATGCTAACAAGTGTATTACGCTACATAACAATTGCGTGGAGACAAAACTGATTGGTGGGTTGTTATAAAAAAACAGCCTATGGGAAGAATTTATATTGACAATGTCTTAGATGTGGCGTATCATATTACTTTTACAATTATTCAACAACAAGTTGATGTTGAAATAGAATCCACACCACAACGTCCTCAACACATATTAGAAGAAGTGTATGATGATGAGATACTAAATTTTGAGGGATAAATATTTGAGAATGAGGAAGATGACTTATTTGATGATGCACAGTGGGAAGATAATAAAAGTGAAACAACTGAGGAGAAAGAATGGGAAAATGATAGAATTGAAACAAGCGAGGAGGAATAGTATAGAATGATAGCTAGCTAGCTAGTATATATACATATATATATATATATACATATATATATATGTATGTATGTATGTATGTATATATATATGGATGTATGTATGTATATACATCCATATATATATATATACATACATACATCCATATATATATACATACATACATACATACATATATATATATGTATGTATATATATATATGTGTGTGTATGTATATATATATATATATATAAAAGTCAGTGCACTTTTCTAATTTTATTTAAATTATGATTATAATATAAATTATACATGTAAATATGCATGCAGATGTCATCAGCGGTTACAATTGTCACAACCAGAGTCTAGACCCCAAAAGAGACCAACATTGTTGACCTTTCAGAGGTCCCAGATAAGCCTACATACGTCATCGTTACTTCGTCTAGGTTAATTTTAGCAAAAAAAAAATCAAACTTTTTGTTACATAACATTCATATAAGACATTCTACTTAAACTCATATACATTCACAATCAACCATCTTATATTAAGATCATCAAATGAAAGAAATAGTTCCATACTACATTAAATGTATACTTGCAATAATGGCAAAAATACAATCTCTGATATAAGATGAGAAAGAAATGCTAGTGGAACATACTCCACTAAGTCAAACTTATATCTAAGCTAAAAAATAATGGGAGAGCGTCCTCAAAAGAATGAGGACTACCAAATCTTGATGAATGCTCCACGTCTGGATAGCTTCAGCGTCGACCTGTAAGCTCTAACGTCCACTTGTGCCTTTACCTAAAATGTAGAGTTGTATGGTATTAGTACACACTTGTACTAAGTATGGGTATATGCAAGCACACACCAAGGACATGCATGATTAAGAAGATCTCTTTCCTATCAATATGAATCATGGAAATTCAAGTTAGTGGACTTGCAAATTTCTGTTTAGGAAAGTCATGCCATGAGAGTAACATGCATAATCATACTTATGATTTTGCAAACAACACATTCCATATTACACATGATATAACACAGTTCATATAATTCTTTCATATGCTATGAGACCTTTAAATCACAGACTTAACATTAGGACTTCCTAAAATGAGGGCTCAACATATGGGTCCTCAACTAAGGAGCCTTCTTTAACAAACACAGAGTCTGCTTCTTCCATTCATACGTACTTCATTTTCATTCTTTCATATACTAGTGCAGCCACACGTCATACCTTGGATGTAGTTTAAGACTCTCATCGGGTGCGCTGTGCAATGATCAAGAATAACCTAGTGTTATTACCTAGTCTAGTTAACCTCTTTATTATCCTATCCTAACACCTTTGGTATCGTTCGTTTTATTATGAGGATTCATTGAGGTAGGACTCATTCATTCAGTGGGAACTTTCACCTTAAGTGACATAGATCATGTGAGAATCATGAAATCCAGTGTCTTCCCCACACCGAAAAAAGGTGGAATCACCGGTCAAAGTGACCCGAACGCGCTAGCATATATGGGGAGTCGAACCCTGCTAGATCCCTATATTGGCAGCAAAGGTTCAAAGACTAGGAGATATAAAGAGACACATACTCATCATGCCGAACAGTCTCATCTAATGAGAGTTACGTGAACCTCTGCCCTTTTTGAAGGAACGCATCACCGCTCATAGCTAGCCTATCGGTGCTCAGTATAAAGTTCCATTATATTCAACTCATACATCATGGAAGCTGCCATCTAGCATTAGAACATCCTATCTCATTAGATGATTTCTCATCTTATCATTAGTATTAAGTATGCATTAACTTCAATACTTTCAATTAAGTGTTCATGCAGACAGGTCTCTTCATTAACTTTACACTCTCATAGGTGAGTTCGTTTTGGTAACATTTACTTAGGCGCATTTGAGATTGATATCATCTTTAACATTAGCCTCTTATCATATTGTCACCTCATTCATTAACATTAACACATTTGCTTTTAAGAATTTCTCACCCCTTCATGTGAATGTTCATTTCATCATATGCCAATGCACTTGGACATTTAGTGTGTTTGACACTCTTACTTAAAACATCTAGGATTACATCATTTTATCACATACATCTTAGGCTCACTTTCTTTTTAACGTATGCTAGACTTATGAGTCCACAATACATGCCATGAGTCTTCAATTCATAGTTCGTCTAAGTGATTCATGTTCACCCAAGATTATGTGGTACAAGACTTATGCATCTTGTAAATATGCCAAGATATTGATTTTAATCTTTAGAGGAAGAATTTATAAAATTTTTACTTATGTATGACTTATGTATTAATACAAAATTGGGCAAGGGAACCCGATTTCGAATCCCTCGGACAACACTTAATCTTATTTTAAACCTTATATTTGCATTTTTCAAATTTGGAGGACCCTAGTTCAATCCCCATCAACCCCATAATATTTCCTTTCTGTTTCTCCTCTCCTTTTTCGTTTAAGTCAATGAGGTTGTGGGTTCAGTCCCCCACAAGCTCATTATTTTTCATTTAATTTATATCTTATTTTTCTCACCTATCCAAGAGGTTGTGGGTTCAATCCCCACTCTCCACATTTATTTTCTCCTTTATTTTTCCCTTAACTCTCTCATCCATTCAAGAGGTTGTGGGTTCAATCTCCACTCACTAAATCTATTTGTCCTTGAATTTTTCTCAATAAATTTTCATTTGGTGAGGTCATGGATTCAATTCCCACTGACCTCACATTAAAAAAAATTAAACGAAGTTCATTTTTTTAAAAGTTGGCCGAGACTACAATTTCCAGCAAGCTGGAAATTTAGTCTTTTCCAATACATCTTTGTCTTGATCTATTGTTGATTTTTTTTGTAGATTTTATTTAATGATGTATTGGGTTCAATGCTTAGTTATTTCACATATTTTACATTGATTTTTCATTGCATTTTATACCACTTTGATTGGTCGAACCCAACCTATCAAATGCTGAAAATTTGTTCACTATTTTGAGCTCCTTGTTATCATCAATTGTACGTTAGATCTTAGGACGTTTCATGAATCACTTGGGGCATCTTTAAGTATATATTTTCACTGTTATATTCTGAAAAGAATTACCATTAAATCCAACAACATCACACCACTTTTTCCCATCATGATTTACACAAACATTTGAAGCATCACTTTTTACATACTTTCGGTTGGCATAAATTGACATTCTTACAATTCCAAACACATAATCATGAAAATATTATCACGAAAATCACATTTCATACTTAAACTACCAGAAAACATACAAACAATATGATCTCTAACCTATTTCAGATTGAAATAAGAAGGATATTAGGGACAAGGAGTTCAATAATAACGGGAACAACCCTACTTTCTAAATTTGTTTAATTTTTGGAAAGAAAATCCTCTTGAAGAAAGAAGTCCAGGAGAGAAACCCATACTTCACTTTAGTGCTGTTCAACAATTGATTGATGTCCAAAACCCTCTCCAAATTCACGTACAAGTCCCTAAACTTCAACACAAAACTCGACAGAAAACCCTTCTATTTGCTTTACGTTTTTGGTTAGCTTTTTTTTGTATAAGCTTTTGATGTGGGAATTCTTCAAGTATGAAGAACTTTCGGTTGTTTTTTCTATTCTTCTATTTCATTTGCAGATAGAACGCAAAAGTGAGAGAGTTGATTGTGAAAAAGAGAGGATAAACGTGAAAAGTGAGTGGTTCCTCAGGATTAGGATTGTAGTTTTAGACTTAGTCAAAATAAGGTTTTGTTAAATTTTAAAAATCTGATTTATTTAAATCACACGTGAATGGACATTATTGCCCTTAAAAAATCAGATTTTAAACTCCATTTTAATTCACTTGGGCGTCGCTTTCGTCAAGGATCGAACCCGTGACGTCCCCATCACAAAAATGGGTCCCTTCAGGTCGACCGACCCAAAACGCCCTTTTAATTAATTAATGAATATTAATAATATGATTTTCCTTTTTCATAAATCATCACTTAAATATTAATTAATTAAAATAATTCTCCAAGTTAAATAATCAAGTTAAATCATTACTCCTTTCTAGGTTTGAACACGAGTGGAGCAAGATTTTGCTCAATGGTTAATTTTGGCCTTTTCTACCCAAAAACCCCATCCAACATAGTAATTAAATAATTAATTAGTATTTAGGGTAATTATGTACTACTCTTAGCCTAGAAAAAGAAAATTTTAGCCATAGAACCTAAAAACTTAAGATTTACCTTTTCTAAGTTTGGTAAAGACTCAGCCAGGTAAATCTTAATATTCGGGAGCCCTACATGGTTGGACCCAACCTTCCCTAGATCAACTAACTCCCCAAGTTAGTTGGCTTGGCTGTCGCAAAGTTTCGGAGGTCTGGTTCTACACGCATCAATCCGTGTGAACTTGATCTACTTATAGGCATTCTAGGCACACTAAACATGACTTAGCATATTCATTTTTAGGGTTGTTACAACAATGATAAACATTGCAATCATCTTGGAGTCAGTTGGACTAAACAAGCTAAACAGAAGAAGTCTAGGAGACCCATAGATCGTGAGGATATTGTAGGATCTATTTCTTCTACACCATAGCGCATCAACCATAATACTCATTTATTTGTTGTTCTATTTGGTACGGCTCATCCTCCACAATAGTATCCTAATTATCATCGACCAATCAGTGCTTCCTCTATTTCACAAGAACTTCATGCACGATACTACGAGGACCTACAGGATATTCGTGGAGCACGACCCTTATCAGCGGGTACTCCATCTCCTACAGGTACTTCACTGTAGTTATCTATCCTGAGGATTGGAGATTCTAGTAGCGAGCAATAAGATTTTATGGCCGATACACCTCCATTGAATCAGTGTTCTGTGCATCTTAATATATCACCCTCATTCACAGCTACACCTAGTGGTACACAAGATTATGAGATGCTTGCTTAAGATCCTGCCCAGAAAGACATACTTGGTGGAGTCATGATTGAGCTGGATAGACCATCATAAATTTGTTTTGTTATCAATTTGTAAGTTTCTTTTATTTATTTCTTATACTTTAATATATTTTTAATGAACTAACATATTTATTATGTGTTTTCCAGGTTGCATCCTGCAAAGGATACTGCCCAAGTTTTAAAAGAATGTGTTAGAAGACTTTATGCACAAACTTATCACTTTTGGAGAGAGATCCCAAATAGAATACGCAAGACAATGTGTAGTTTAGTATACATTAACTCTTTTTTCTATTGTCTAATTAACGTTATCTAATTATTTTCATACTATGTGTATTTTGGAGCCGAGGTACAATTTTTCCATTATGACCACATTTGAGAGGAGGTCATCTGTCAAACTGTCTAGTGGGTTAAAGAAAATTTGGGATAGTGTTCAATGTATGTATTGGATTATGCCTCATGTTTTTGATGAATTGGGTCTCTGTTGGAACACAGAAAGGTTAAAGGCAATATCAGAACAAGCAAAAAATTCTAGAGGCAGTCTTAAGGGTGGCTCGTTGAATAAAACACATGCAAAGACCGTTGGAACAATCTATTTGATACTTTTAAATGATTAATTAGTAGATTCATAGGTATAGCATTATAAATTTTAGTTTTAGTTTAATAAAAAATAATTGCAACCACTCCCATTGAATCAGAGGTTTTCAAAAGGACTCTGTCAGGAAGAAAGAAAATGAGTCGGATACAGATGTTTGGGTGGAGAAAAGGGCCGAAAAAACTTTTATATGTTATTTAATATAAATAATATATATTTATAGTGAATATATTTATGATATGTATATATATTGATGTCAATTTTTATAATTAATATGTGAAATTATTTTCACCACTATGTTAAGAGTCTAGAAAGTTCGATCGAAATGACACTTGAAATGATGTAAGGTGTCTCTAGTCAGGCTTCGAAGGTATTAGATCTTCCCTTTAAGTTGAGGGAGTTGACAATGTTTGGATTGTTGCTATGTCGGCTCAAAAGGACAACTTACATCTGCCGTGGTAGAGCCGGAGCATAGAAGAGTACCTGAACAACGAATCATGCGAGAGAGCGTTGTTTTATTTTTTATAATTAGACTAGTATAAGAGTTGTCACTTAATTTTAAATGAAAATTAAGAAAATTATTTTTCATGATTAAAATAGAAAATGTAATGAAAAATATTTAAAGGGGTTCAGAGTTCATATTTGCATTTAAGAAAAGGTTTTAAAGCACCCGAAATGTCCGCTAACGCTTGGTTATTTGACAATTAATTATTTGGCTTATGGGTTAAATGATATGAATTGATTAACTAAGTGAATGTAAAATATATACTTGATTTTAAAATTTTAGTTCAAAATTGTTATCTTTTAGGAAGTTGTATTTATAAAAAATATTATAATTAAATAGACACATAAAACACATAATAAAAAATAAATGAGATGGAAAAAGAAGATTTGGGCCCAAGTCTGGATCTGTCCAAATGAGCCAGTACTAGGCCTAATTATTATTTGGGCTTCTTAGCCTAACATCTTGTGGATGTCCTAGTGACTACCATAATAATAGCAAATAAGTGTGCTTAGATCAAAAGTAATAAAATACAATTTTTTGCATTAAGAGTTAGCCTTTGGCAAAATCTTTGCACTTTTCCGATTTATTGCATATTCGTTCAACTCCGGGACCTTTTTGTCAATTTGTATGGGCTGGCAGTCTGGAGAAATAACTATTGGGACATCGTGGCCCAATCGGAATTCAAATGAGGAAATATTTGAGTCCGAACAGGACTCCACCAATGATCACATGCAATACAACAAAAAATGATGCATCAATATTCCACTTTAAAAAAGGCATAATTAATATTGATAGGGGTCAGTCAAAAGGAATTGAGTTTAACAGATTATAATCACAACTAGATAAAGAAAATATTCCCACAAAATTGGTCTAATTGAATCCTAACATTTAAAAGCAACAAAATGGTATAAGAGTACTTTTAATCATATTAGATGCTAGACAAATCACTGTAATCAAAACTAGATATTAAACTTAGAATACATAGAATTTCTGTAAGTGAAAACAATTCATGATAGAATAGAGTGCATTTCATATAATGGGGAAGCAACAACAAGATTATGCAAAATAAGAGAATTTGTATACTAAAACATGAACAAACAAACAAATAAGAATACAGTAACAAAATATGACAAGATAGTGCATAATTTAAAGCATGAATAATAAAAAGTAAAAGAATAAGAATAAAATGGGACCTTGACATGTGCAAATTCAGACAGTTCTGTTTCCTACTCAAACATGGATGCAAAACACACCCATCCAAACAATGAGTTTTAAACTAACCTATTAATACTGGCGGCAACATCATATATATACAAAAGAACACTTAAATGTCTTAACATTCTCAAGACATCAAAAGACATGAACATAAATATATCCTTTTTAATGTAATTAAACTCAAAGTTGAAGAGAAAACTTAATTCAAACATAAACGATTAAGCAGAGACTTACGCCAACACCAAAATATTCCAATCAACCGGGAGATGACAAATGAGATGAAAAAGTGAAACTCGGACTCAAAACTATTTTTCTTCTCTGTGTTTTCTAGATCTTTTTATAGCAATTTCTTGCGATTTTATTCACTTTATAACAGTTAGAAAATGCCAACCTTTCAATTTTCTTCCAAGTTTTCCCCTTATTTTTCTTCCTACTTTTTTCCTAACCCGTACAATGAAGATGAAAAAATATATGGGTTAAAATGAGGGGAAGTTGGGAAGGAATTTCCGATGGATTTCCCATTTAAACTTATAATTCCAAACCTCCGTTTAATAGATAATATTGGTTAGATAAAAAATATTACCCCTCCTCAACAGATAAACAAACGATCTTAGACACTCAATTTGAAGAGAAAGGTCAAAAGTGATAGGAGATTTTGAAACCTGGAAAATGCGGCAATGATCTCTATACGGATAGAACACTTTGAAATGACAGGGGTAGAGGGACACGAGAACGGGGTTGGGTTATTGATGAATTTGCTGGCTAGAATTCTCACTGGAAGGAAGAAGAAGACTACATGGGTCAGGTCAGTCGGGTATTCTTTTGGTATTGTTGTATGCTTGCATCATAGAATTCTTTTATTGGTTTCTTTTAATTTGTCTTGGGCTGGGTTAGTGGAGGAATTGGTTTTTGGCTTGCCATTTCAGAATGAAAGTTTGGGTCAGGTCTCCGGGCATATCTAGGGAGTGCTTAAAGTTAGAAAAGGCCCAAGATCTGGCTTCTTCAAATAAGTAGGCTAGAATTTTATATTTTTTTAAATTAAAATTTCATAACTATAATTTCCACTGAGAAAAATTATGATTGGATAAGGAGGACTAGACCATGCCTTATTGAAGGTTGCAGTAGCGATGTGCAAAAACAAAGTTGCACAAAAGTGGCAACAAAAAAAACACTCCTCAATGAGGGTAAAAGTAAATCAGCAAAGACTTTCTTTTTTTAATCCTGTAGGATGAAAATTGCCACTTATCTAAGTTGATGAAACTATTAACATGTGATGGCAGCTCAGATGTGTTGGTGAGAACTATGGTGGTGTTTGTTAGATAACTATAAGATGTAAGTTTGTCCACCACTCTATTAAAATTCCTTCTAACTCTGATTGACTTGAATGTTGTGTCTGAGAATATACTCTTCGATTTTATCCACTGTTTTTCTCATGCTCCAATGTGTAGATCATAAATTCAGTATATGATTTGTGAGGATTAGGGAACCAGTTTCAACTAAAGTACAGATGTGTCAATTGTCAATACACGAGTTTAGGCCAAAGAGGAAGGCTTTTGCTTCAGCAATATTGCTGGTTCCATTTCCCAATGGAAGAATAAATGCCATAATGCACTTTCCATTTGAGTCACTCACCACTCCACCTCATCCACTAAATTCTGAAATACAAAAGCCATCAGTATTCAACTTTATGGAGTGATGCGAGGGTCTTGACCATTTAACGGTGGTGTGGATAGTGTCTTCAAGTTGTATTTCCATGAGCTTAAGTAGGCTTTCCTATTTCTCCGGAATATTAATGTTGGAGAAATTATTTTGCAGAATATGTTGAAGGAGATTAATGAAATAGATATTTTTTGTGGATGCTCTCTCTTCCTCATATCTAGAGTTTCACCTGGATCTCTAGGTCTTTGAAAAGCCAGCTAGAACACCCTTTGAAAGAACATCGTATAGGTATCTCGGAGGTGCCCCAGAATTAGAAGAGCGTCGTCTTGGAGGGATAATACTTAAAACATATTCAACAGATGGAATTTTTTATGTGGAATTCCAGCATCTTTGAATCAGTTCTCTGAGATTTGTGTTGCTTGTGATAATGCCCATTCTGCCAATTATGGAGCTCCAGATTCATTTTGCGTAGCCTCCTTTGAAAAATAAGTCTTTTGAGGATTCAAGTCAAGGGTTCATACCTCTAGCAAAAAAAAAAAACATTTAGCCATAATGGTTATTTTAAACTTATCAACTATCTTATCGTCAGTAGGCATTCCGTTATGAATAGCCCTCCATCTAAAACAAGACATTTTATATGGTACATGTTTGTGCCATATCTTTGCATCAATAAGAGTAAAAGGTCTCTTATTTCTAAAAAATCCTCCAAGATAAAGATATTGAGAACTTCCTAGATTCAACGGCGGTCCAGAAGAGGAATACCGTCAAAAAAAATTTCCAAGTTGATGTTATAACTGGTAATGATATGTTTGATGTGATCCAGGGGTTGGGGGCTGAGGGCATTCAAGTTTGTGTGACCCTACTGAAAAAAATATTTAATAGGAATATGTTCGTATATGAGGGTTTTCTCCAAGAGTTCGTATAATGGGCCATGTTATTCAATTTATTGAACCAGATACTAGAGTTTCCCCTTTTAGTTTTCAAAAGAAATTTTTGTTCCACCTCTTCTCTAATTTTCAGCATTGCCAGCCAACTATGTGACTGCCCTGGTTCCCATTGGACAATGGTAGGTTGATCATCACTAGAGTGTTTTTCCTTCACGAAATTAGTCCAAAGAGATTCAATAGTTTTGAATAGCCACCACTGTTTACTCGTGAAAGCCTTGCAAGTTTCTTTGAGTTTTCTAAAATTTTATTTCCCCCCCCCCCTAATTGTACAGGTAGCTAAGATTTTCCCAAGAAACCAATTATATTTCTTATTTTCCTCATTACCTGATAAATAGAACCAAGTAAGATACCTCTTAAGCACCTCACAAGTGCCTTTAGGAGGAGGAACTGCAAGCAAAGTATGAACCTTTAGGGAAAGAAGTAGATTCCTAATGAGAGTCTCTCTTCCTCCTATGAACAACAATTTAAGATACCACCCTTTAATACTATTGGTAATATAGAAGATCAAATCAGTGAAGATTTTGAAGAGTTTCCTCCCATTATATATGGGGCATCACAAACATTTAATAAGAAGATGCTTGTATCTCATACGATGAATTTTTTAAACTCTTTTGATAGAGATAAGTGAGTGGTAGGAGCCATGGGTGTACGAACACTTGTTCTTGTTGATATTGTCCAGAGACTCTTACATAGCTTTCCATAGTTGCAAGGCCCCTAGAAGTCCTACACAAGCCACTGTGAAAATGATTGTGTAATCTGCAAAAAAGACATGGTTAATTTCAGGACAAAATAGATGCATGAAGAAACCTATAAATATCGAGACTCTATACAAAGAATTAAGCATCTTGGAAATTAATTGTGCCTAGAGAGAAAAGAGACTAGGGGAGAGGAGGACTTACTGTTTAATCACAAGACTAGAGTGCAAATTATTGGACATGAACCTATAAATATGATCTATCCAACTTTTATCTAAACCAAACCTCATCAAAAGAAAGCACAAGATTGACCAACAGGCTCTATTGTAGGACATAGAAATGTTTGTTCAATAAAAACCTTCCCCCCATATTTATATTTACCAATATCATTGACAATGTTTTGGGCACGGAGGACATTTTCAGTAATAGCTATCCTTTTAAAAAAACCACCTTGATTGGGACTAATTATATTTGGAAGAATTTTTAAAATCTTATTATTGATCAATTTTTCAATGATCTTGCACGAAGTATTACAAACACTGATAGGCCTAATCTCACAAAAATCATGAAGAGAATTAACTAATTTAAGGATGCATCACTATACAAGTGTGACAAAAACTTTTTGAAGGATATCACCTTAAAAGAATGAAATGATGGCTGCATGGAGGTCCGCTACTATGATTTTTCCAGGTTGATTGGTAGAATTTTCCGTTTAGTCCATCTACTTCAGGGGCGCTGTCTGAGTCAATAGAAAAAATTGTGTCTTTGATCTCCTGGAGGGTCGGCAAGTGTTAAGGTTGTTGTTGTCTTCAATTCTATCAACCCTCGACGAGATTAAAAATATTGCTATCTGTCAGGATCAATCCACACACACACACACTTTATGAATGAAGAACACAAGAATTTTGAGAGAAAGCGATGAGAGATCTACAGAGAGAAAGAGAAAAATCAATATTTCCTGGTAACACCCCGTGAGTAAACATCCACAGTGGAGGGGTATATATATATTAATAAATCAGAGTATTTTTTGTTACAGAGAATAAATAGTACAACAAAAAATTTAGGTTAAACCGTGTAAACAGTAAAGTATGACAGTACATCAAATATTAATCAAGCTCCAAAACCTAAAAATTCTCCCACTTAGAGACTTATTAAGTCATCCAAAAAATACATTCTCAAATAAAAAAATCTCTTCATCATCAACATCTTTACCGCACCGCAACATCTGTAGCAACAACTACTGAAGACTAACTGAGGTTTTGCATAACCCCAGTTTCCTAACATTAACAAATGTCGTCAACATGTCTGCCGGGTACTTTGCACCCTCTATCTTCTCCAAGCACACATCACCATCCTCCACTGCCCTGCGAGTGAAATGGTACCGCCTTCTGATGCGCTTTGTCTTCAAATAATAGACTGGATTTTTCACCAACTGTATGGCACTCTGGCTATCTGAGTAAAGAATCTTCTCGCTCTGCTTCTTTCCCAATTCCTCCAGATAATATGCCAACCATATCATCTCTTTCCCAGCTTCAGGTATTGGCACATACTCAGCTTCAGTAAATGAAAGAGAAACACACTTCTGAAGCCTAGACATCAAACTCACTGTTGTTCCACCTATGGTGTAAATGTACCCGGATGTACTCTTGCTCAAGTCCACATCCCCACCAAGATCAAAATCCACAAAACCCTGTAGAGTCACCTTGCCTTTGCCCAAACAAAGTGAAATACTAGATATACCTCTCATATATCTCAGAAGCCACTTCACATCTTCCCAATGCTTTTTCCCCGGGTTCGCCATATACCTGCTAACAACTCCAACTGCATGTGCTATATCAAGTCTAGTGCAGACCATAGAATACATCAAACTTTAAACTTCTGAAGCATATGGAACAAGTTCCATATGCTCATGCTACTCAGCTGTCTTGGGTGACTGCTCCTTTGACAATTTAAAGTAATTTGCCAATGGAGTATTCCTGGGTTTAGCATCATTAACCCTGAACAATAGTATATTATAGTACATAAAATATTAATCAGGCTCCACAACGTAACACTATCTTTGTTTGTGGGCTTAGCTTTGAACATATTGGTGAAATAATTGACTGCAACATCAACAACTTGTGTAGTTACATCTACCCAATTACCCTCTTGATCTTTGATTTTGTGTATTGAAAGAGTTTTCCTTTTATCCTTGGTTACCCTGTGGAAGAAAGTGGAGTTAGTATCACTCTCTTCAAGCCATTTAATCCTAGACATTTGGCTTAGGACTTTTTCTTTAATTTTCAAACATCTAGTGAATTCCGCCTTAGCCTTAGAAAGGTTCATCCTATTCTCCGGGGTATTATTGTTGATGGATCTTTTTTCCAGGTCTTTAATAAGATTTTCTAGTTTCTTAAGTTTTTCGTAGAAGTCTCCATAAGCTATTCAAGACCATGCACAAAGAGCTTTGATAGTGGTCTTGACTTTATGAAGAACTTGCAGGGGGATTCTTTCCTACTCTTGAGACCGAGCTTTATGCAGAGCACCAACAAAGTGATCATGTTCAATCCAAAAATTAAGGAATCGGAAATATTTAATAAATTTTACATATACATCACTACATTTAATTAAGAGGGGGGGGGGATGTTAGAGAAAGTTCTAAAGAGATGACTAACCATCGTCTCATTAAAAACATCAAACTAGTAGTTATTATAACCAAGTCTGTCAAGTATCTTCCAGATTGTATTGGGTGGGTCTCTATTTTCACTCCACGTGAACTTTGGCCCTAAATATCCAACTTCTTCCAAATAAGACATAAAATCATGACTTTCTTCAATTCTTTAAGGCATACCTCCTATTTTTTCTTCTGGGCGTGTGATCACATTAATATCTCCTACACCCCCTGGAGCCAGAGATCCTATTATAGATGTCCCTAATCTCATTCCAAAGATAAATTCAATGTAGCTCCTAACATTTAGCATAGATAACTAATATGTGAAAGTTAATAGAGTCTTGTTTATGCAAAATATGGATGAGAACATGTTGTTCTCGATCTTTAATAATGCCTATAGCATAATTTTGAGACCGAAAAATCAAAAAAAAATTGGAGTAGAATAGAAAGTGTACCCTAATCTCCTTTTGAATTTTTCAATTTTCCTCAAGTTCACCTTTGTTTCTTTCAAAAACATATATGGAAATTCGTATTGAAGTTTAATCATTTTAAGTCTCTCATGAGAACCTTGGTATCCTATTTCCCTAATCTTCAAATATATAGTATTAATCATAGGAAGCAGTGGGGGAAGAGATAATTTAATTTTAATGTAATGACACTCATAATGAACTAGATTGAACTAAAGTTCACTAGTGTTCCATGATTTAATTATGTGTTAATATAGCTAATTTTTATGTTTGAAGTCATTTTGATAAGTTTGGAGGTCTAACTTAAAAGGATTACCAAAACGCTCCATGGCTAAATGTCTATGTGCTTATGTAAGTTATTGTGTGCCTTGGAATGTTTTTTGAGTTTTTAAGAGTCCAAATTGATATAGGAGAAACCTTAGACCTAGATGAACATCTTTAGTGGTCTAACGTCCGGGTTCGACTCCACCTAGGACCCATAAGGGGACCGAGAAGAGGACCCTAACTCTAAGACAGAAACTGCCATTTTACTGTCCCAATAGACAACTCCATCAACGGGTCGTACATTGGTCGATGCCCCATTGTCTTAGGTGTAGCTCGAAACTTAGTTGAGGGGATCTTTGACCCTTGAAACCAGTCTCTGAACCAATCAATGTCCAGCAGGACGGGCCATCTTATCAAACGACACCCCATAGGTAGGGCCCGTTTATTGACTCCTATAAAAGTTGTCAAGGAATCGTCCAGGCTTGGGGTGTTTAGTAAATTCACCCCAAGTATTTTATGAATCATTAACGTTTTACATGGGTATTTTAAGTAGGTTTATACTAGTAAAACATAGGTTAGACTTCATTTTAAAATAATTAAAGCCCTCCCTCAAGAATGAACTCTCTCAAACTCCGTTAGAAGCTAGAACCCAAGGAAGGGCTAAAAATCAAGGCTTTGGACGTCTTCTTCAAAAAATTTCATGGGTTGTATTATAGTGAGGTATGGTAGTTCATCCTTACACCTTCTTTCATTCAAGGAGCCATTCCAAAGAGATTTCAAAAAGGGTTTTCAAACTTCAACTTCTTTTATCTTTGAATCTATGGATGAGGCATGAAAATTTTTTAGTGATCTAAATATGTTTTTTTTAGTGTTAGTTGATGATTTTAATGTCAAAACCCCCATGAACCCATGCTCGTGCATATTTCAAACTTTAAGGTTATGAAGTGGGTTTAGTGCTTATAGATAATGTTAGAGTTGTATTTCTTTAGGTTATATTGTTATTATCTACTGCTTTAAATGCTATTTTATAAGGAATTGCTGGAAAAACTGAAGGAAGGTGATGAAAGCTTTGTCGAAGGGTAAGTTGGTTATATTGTTTAGTTCTTATCGTGAAATGATCTTGAATAGTATGGTCCACCTTTGGTGGTGGTGTTTATTTGAAGTATACAAATATATGTATAAAAATGTTTATTCTTGTTATGGGATTGAAGTCATAGAATGTGAAATTAATTGATGATTTGAATGTTATACATGTGGTGCTCTTATAAAATTATTAAGGTGTGACTTGAAGAATTTATGTCTGAATGAAGTACATGTATATATGAAGCCTGCTAGTGTGTGAAATATGATGAATTAAGGTATTAGTATGTTTATAAGTCAATGTTATGAAAATTTTTATTATGTGAAAGGTAAGCTCACATTTACTCACAGACATACTTTGAATGAGTGAATGTATGAAGTTAATGAATGTGAATGGGGTTTTGTAGGGTGGACACTTTTTGTTAGTAGAGATGAAGTTTCTAAAAAATTCCCTACTCTTATAAAATACTCTAGTAATGAAAAGGGGAGTTTTGGGTGAAAACTCTTCATGAGTTGAGATGAAGTGTTTTGTAAAAACCTCACTATTCCAAAGAGATTTCTAATATAGGTGGAGGTTGAATACCCTTCATGAGTTGAGATGTGGTGTTCAAAAGTAACATCTTGGGATAAGTACCCTTTGTGAGTTGAGATGTAGTGCTAAATATTTCTTCTTTTAACCTATAGTCAATGAATGTTTAAGACTATGTGCGGGAGTTACTTATAGCACCAAGAGGATTTGAAGAAGGGGTCTGTTCAATTCGTGAATAGAGATGTTGTACCAATGTACCTCTTTAGATTACTACTCCGCGTTAATAGAGAATGAGTTATTTAGAAGAAATCTTAGTATCCCTTAACTATGTGCTTGCATAGGGGTAGATAATGGAGAATCCATATAAAGGCTCAAGAATGACCCTACCTTAGGCAAGTGGAGAACCCTCATCTCGTAGGGGTTAATATCGGGATTCCATGTCTAGTTCTCATGGTCTATGTTGGTTAAAGGTAGATCCAAAAAATGAACATAATGAGTAAGTCTTCTAATGGGTGTACTACTTAGGGTAGGTGGTGGTATGGGAAGTCATCTATCCATTATACAAGTAGGCATTTGGAGGGAATCGTGGTGTGTCCTTAAATGAAATTGAATGAATGGGTTATTATGTTATCAAAACGAAGTAATGTGACTTATGTCTACTGAAAGTGGAGTATGTTTATTTTATGTTTAAGACTATTATGTATGATGATTTATGTGTAAGATTTATGAAGATTGTGTAAATGATTAATGTATGTGCCTAGTCAAAGGGAATCCTCAAGAAGCATTGAGGTAGAAGTAGTACTATGGGATGCTACCTTCACATTGCACTATGTGTAACTTGAGGATTGTATTGGAGGATGGTTCATATGTGATGTCCTTCAATGTAAGTATGTTCCTCTAATGTCTTTGATATTGAATGTTGGTTGTTTAAGAGTGGTGAAGTATGCCTATCTTTGGTAGTCTTAGGAATCACATAGGTGTCTATTGAAGAGATTGTATGGGTGGTTTCTTCATGTATTACCTGATGGATTCTCAGGATAACTTTGCATAGGGAAACATCAAGGAAAATGGATTCAGTGTAAGGTGTATATAAAATGAGTTCACCGTAGAGTATAGTCTTGTGTTAAAAATTATGGATGTTTTACCTTGTGTCTTAAATGATGATTTATATGTTATTTTACTACTATATTCATGATGGTATTACTTATATAGCATTAAAGCTTGATTTCCATTAAAAATTCCATCTTTTACATGTGTTTTTTCATAATGTCATACTTAGTACAATGTTTGCACTAACCCATGCTATTCTATGCTCTATATGTATAGGTTGGAGGCAGGTGGATGTTTAGGAGGAAAAGTTCGGGAAGTTGACTCTCTCAAGACTCGGTATGTCCTAACATATTCGAGGACATGGTCTGTGTTTCTTTAGTTCTTCTTTAAGACTTGTATATGACTTATTATGTAATTCTTTTAATGTAAAGGGAAATGACCCCAAGATATTTAAGTTATGTGTTTAAGTTGACTTATGACGATGAAACTTATTACTTAGTATTTTTATGAAAGAGCTTTTTATTATTATCCTAGTGAAAATGTAAAAATCCACACTACTTTTCCTATCATATGTAATGAATGATAGATAAGAGGCTTGTACAATACCTCCGAAGGGTCAAGTATGCCCTGTGACGACTCAAGAGTGCTCCATTCTTCTATGGTGTACTTGTGGGTCGTTACAAACATGGTATCAGAGCATATGATTTTGGGAAATAATTTAGGATCCAAATTCTCACAAGCCACATCTAGTAAAGTCATGTTAATTGGTGTTAGTCGCGACACATTTATGAAAGGAAGGCTATAAGATGATAGAAGTTTCACTTTCTTCATTACTCTAGTTTTGTGCCATCAAGTTGAGTTCTAAAAGATGTATTTTCTGAACCTCTTTTCTTGTGTTTATAGGACATGAGTACGAGGAGGGCACCTTCTAGAAAGGAGGAGGGAGGAGTAGATAATGAGAAGATCCCTCCCCGTGGTGCAAGTCTCTATAGTTTACCAAAAGGAAGTGAATGAGGTCTTTCCCCCTCAAGAACCTCAAGTTCCCCAAATGCCTCGAATATCCTAAGGTCCTCAAGCTCCCTAAGTTGAAGGGGATATGATTAATGCAGATATAAGGGCTTCACTTAGGGATTTAACCCGATTCATGATGACTCAAGCTCATGTTTTCACTAATAATGTGGTTTCCCAAGCTAACCTAGGAGTTAGACCTCAATCCAATGCAATTACTCACACTTCTAGAATCTGAGATTTCATGAGGATGAAACCTTCTACATTCCATGGCACTAAGGTGTATGAAGATCTACAAGGCTTCATAGATGAGGTGTTTGAGGTGGTGGATTCTATGGGAGTGACTCTTAGATAGAAAGCGGAGCTAGCCGCTTAGCAACTTAAAGATGTGTCTCAAGTGTGGTTTCAGCAATGGAGGAATTAGAGACCCTTAAGGGAAGGTTCGGTAGATTTTGAAGTTTTCAAAGTGTCTTTTCTTGATAGGTTTTTTCCCATTTAATAGAGGGAGATAAAGTTGGTGGAATTCATGAACATTCTTCAAGGGGGATGAGTGTGAAAGAGCATTCTCTCAAATTCACCCAACTCTCTAAGTATGACCCAACCTTGGTAGTAAACTCTAGGGCTTAAATGAATAAATTTATGATGGGGGTATCTAGATTTGTGGAAGAAGAGTTTCGAACGACAATGCTCCATAATGTCATAAATATTTCTAGGCTCATGCTGTATGCTCAACAAATTTAAGAGTCTAAGCTTAGGAAGATGAATAGGCATAGAAAGTGACCTAGAATGGAAGAACCAAGTCAACCAAAGTCGCAGAAGAGGTCCTTTAACCACGACTCTTCCATAGGGGACAAGGATAGGTTTCCAACAAAAATTACCAAGGAGGTGGTCATGCTTTTGAGAGGTCTAGCTATGCGACTTGTAGGAAGTAACACTTGGGTAAGTGTCTTGATGGAACGGATGGTTGCTTTGGGTGTTATAATAAGGGTCATAAGATGATAGATTGATCTAACCTCAAGGTAAAAGAGAAGGAGGTCAACCAAGTTCGTTATGGTGGTCCAGATCCTAATGCTCCAAAGAGGATTGGATTCTATGCACTCGGAGCTAAATAAGGAACCAATCTGGAATGAAGTCCCCGGTAAGTCAAAACTCCTTATGGTTGTTTTGTTTTGTTTTAGATGCGATTACCCTTAGTAGGGGACAATGAGTTGCGTAGTGAAGTCATACCATTATCTTTTCCTTTCTATTCTTACTCAAGCTTGAGGCCAATATCCTTAGTAGTTTTGTTATGTTTTGGAGTCTTGCATATGAGTATGAGTTGCATGTCTCCTTATGTTATGAGTTTCATGGTTAATATTAAGTTTTGCATTATCTTATTGAAATGGTATGATGCTCATGTATAATGTCTGGAAAGGTGATTCCTCCATAAATGAAGGGAAAATGAAGAAATAAGTGTGAGCTTTGAATTGTGGAAATTGTTTCAAAAAGTTGCCGGTTTTGCTTAAAATGCTTAATTTTATGAAATTGGTGTTCCTTTTACGTTTAGTGCATTGAATATGAATGTTTTGAACATTATGTTATGTGTTATATTCTTCTAGTTGAGTCCTTGATGTCCTTAAAAGTGTTTAGTGTTATTCGAGGATGAATGTTTTTCTAAGTTAGGGAGAATGTAATGACCCTGATAATGAACTAGGTCGAACTAGAGCTTTGCTACTATTCCTGTCATGACCGGAATCAAGATCCCAGACGATACCGGCGTCGTTGATCTCTCAGATGTCACAGACAGTACAACGTACGTCATTCTTACTTCATTTAAGTTAACTTCAGTGGAAAATTTGAACTTTTTTTCTTCTAATTTCATGTTAAATATTATAAAATTAACATCATAGGCATTCACAAATGAACCATCTAATAGAGAGATACTCAAATGAAAAAAATAATTCATAGTTGCATTAAATGTATTCTTGCAAAAAAGGCACCAATACAAAGTCTGAACAAAAGCGGAAAGAGACACTAGTGGAACATGCTCCAATAGGTAGAGTAGAAATCTAAGCTAGATAATAACGGTATAAATCCTCGAAAGCATGAGGACCTACCAAGTCCGGATGAAAACTCCACGTCTGGATAGCTGCAATGTTAACTTGTAAGCTTTAGCGTCCACCTGTGCCTTCACCTAAAATTGTATAATTGTATGGGATTATTACACACTTGTACTATGTATGGGTATATGCCAACACACCAAGGACATGCATGAGTAAGAACATCTCTTTCCTAACAACATGATTATGGAAAATCAAGTCAGTCGACTTGCCAAAATGGGATTAGGAAAGTTAGTGAGTTTTCCAATTTTTTATTAGGAAAGTTATGCCATGAGAGTAACAAGTATCATCATACTTATCATATTGAACACAACATATAATATCTTACATATAGCACATAACATATTTCATATAGCATATAAAGTCTTTCATATTATTCCTTCATATTCCATGAGACCTTGGAATCATGGACTTGACATTAAGACATCCCAAAATGAGATCTCAACAGATGAGACCTCAACTAGAGAGCCTTTTTTACCAAACACAGAGTTTTTTTCATTCATTGGTACATACTTCTTTACCAAACACAGAGTTTGTTTCATTCATTCATACATACTTCTTTTCATTTCTTTCATAGGATAGTGTAAACACCAGCTATACCTAGGATATAGTTTAATACATTCATCGGATTCTTCGTCCAATGGTCAAGAATGACCTACTGTCATCACTTAAGTCTAGTTGACCTCTTGATAATCCAATCCTAACACCTTTTGTTTCATTCATTTCGTTATGTGCATCATTTGAGGCTGGACTCATTCAATCATTGGGAACTTTAACTTGAACCAACATAGATCATCTAGGCATCATAAAATACAACGTCTCCATCACATCGAAAAGAAGTGAAATCACCGGACAAAGTGACCCAAGACATTCTAGAATACACAGGAGTTGAACCACGTGAGATCCCTATATTGGCACTATAGGTTCAAAGACTAGGAGATATAAGGATACTCAGACAGTCTCATCTCATGAGAGTTACGTGAACCTCCGCCCTTCCCAAAAGAAGGCATCACCGCTCATAGCTAGTCTATCAGTGCTTAGTATAAAGTTCCATTACATTCACAAATATGTCATGGAAGTTGGCTTCTATTATGAGGACATCGAGCTCAATAGATGATTTCTCATCTCATTATTAGTACTAAGTGTGTTAATCTTAATACTTTCATTAGAGTGTTCATAGAGACTTGTCCCTTCATTAACTTTACACTCTCATAGGTGAGTACGTTTTTGTATCATTTACCTATGCTCATTTGAGATTGCTCTCAGCGTTAACATTAGACTCATATAATGTTGTCACCACATTCATTAAAATTAGAACATTTGCTCTTCATATTTACACACCCCTTTTACGTGAATGTTCATTTAATCATATGCCAATGCACTTGGCCATTTAGTATGTTTCACAATCTTACTTAACCATTCTAGGGTTTTATCTTTTCATTGTTTATTTAATCATTTCATTATTAATTTAATTATTTTATTGTTCGTTTCATCATGTGCAAATGCACTTGGCCATTTAGTGTGTTTTAAACACTTACTTAACCCTTCTAGGGTTACATAATTTAATTACATACATCATAGGTTCACTTATTTTAAAACACATGCTAGAATTATGGTTCTATACATACAAGCCATGAGGCTTTGTTCATAGCTCGTTTCAGTGATTCATATGTTCCTAAGATTATGTGGTACAAGACTTATGCATCTTGTATGTATGCCAAGATCTCGATATCGATATAAGTAGATAGAATTATTCTTGAATATTTAATTCATGTATGACCTATGTATCAATACGAAATTTGGGCAAGGGAACCCGGTTTCGAATCCCTTGGACAACACTTACATTTTTCTTTTATTTTATTTTGGTCCACACAGCTTGGTGATCCAAGATCAAGCCCCAACACCTTAATTTTCTTTTAATTTCATTTAATTTTTCTCTTCATTTTTCGCTCAATGGGACTAAGAGGATGTGGGATCGAACCCCCACAACATCATTTACTTTTTGTTTTCAATTCTATTAATTTCTCTCCTTTCATCGAGAGGGTGTGGGTTCGAACCCCACAACCCCACTTTAATTTCATCTCCTTAATTTCCCTTGGTTCTGCCTAGAGGTCATGGGTTTGATTCCCACACGCCTCACCCTTTATATTTCTTTTAATTTACTTAAGTTGACTGAGAGGTGGTGGGTTCGAATACCACTCCTCTCATTCCTTATTTTCATAATTTATTTTCCAGCCAAGGTCATGGGTTCGAATCCCACACGTAACATTCCCTTTTTCTCATCTTATTTCATTAATTTTTACCATGGAAAGTTCATAGGTTCAATCCCAAGTGATCTCACATACTTTAATTCATTTTTTTCATAGAATAAAAATCCCCTTAGCTTGGCCAAAACTCATTAACAAGATGCTGGAAATTTTTGCAGCCTATTTTCTCATTTCTTTAACATTAAATGCTTAGACATTATAAGTAGCTTTTAGTGAGTTCTTTAGATGATTTTGAAGATTTCATTCGATAAAGAATTGCACTCAAATCAGCATATTTACATCACTTATGAATATCACGATTTACATAAACATGTGTACATGAAATACAAAGAACTAACATCACATTTTAGAGCCTTAAACCCGAGACACATAGTCATGGTTCTGATTGCACACATGTACACATAGTTTCCGATCACATTGGTGATCCTTCATACAATTTCGATCACACATACATGAACATATTCATCACGACAACACAACACATGCCTAATATCTACCAGCAAACATATCCAACCTACGAATCATTGGGATCTAGCGACAGGGACATGCAACGGGGAATAACCCTTGTTTTTGGTTTGAATATACTGAACCTTATCGGTCTCTTGGGAAAGAGACTAATAGAGAAGAGAACCCATACCTTTTTGACGTTCAAACCTCGAACTGCTGCCCAAAAACATCTCCAAACACACATCCAACACCAAAATTTCAACACTACACTCGATGGAAAACCTTCTCTTTGCCTGCATGATTGATTCATAATTGTTTTTCTCATATTTTTGTGTGAGTTCTTCAAGTGTGAAGAACATTGGTAAATTTTTTGTTCTTGATTGTTATTTGGCCGAGAGAAATGTGAAAGGGAGAAGACAGATTGAACGTGAACATGAGATAGATATGAGAGAGTGAGAGTTTATTAGGGTTAGGAGTCTAATAAACCAAATTTAATTCATTAAAAAATCTGATTTCCCTTTTATTTTAAATCATGTAATAAATAATAAATATTAATTAATTACATTAATTTACCAAATAACATTAAAACAAATTTAATTCACTACTTCCACCTAGGTTCGAACCCAGGTGGAGCAAGACTTCACTCTAAGAGCCAATTTTTGGTCCTCTCTTCCCAAAATACCCCTCCATCTTATTAATTAAATATTAATTATATATTTAGGGTAATTACGATACGAACCTTAGCCTTGAAAAGACCATTTTATCCCTAGACCCTCCAAACTTAAGATTTCCCCTTTTTAAGTCCAATAAAGACTCATCCGGGTAAATCTTCATATTCGAGAGCCCTACATGGCTGGACCCAACCTTTACTAGATGAACTAACTCCCCAAGTTAGTTGGCTTGGCTGTTGTAAGGGTTCACATGTCTGATTCTACACGCATTAACCCATTTAAACCCGGTCTAATCGTAGTCATTCTAGACACATTAAGCATTACTTAGCATATCCATTTTTAGGGTTGTTACATTATTCCCCCTTCGGAACATTTGTCCCCGAATGACACTACCTACTATACAGCATAATGCCAGTCAGATCATAAGATCATCACTATACACATTCAAGCAATAGAAATAATGAATGGAGAGATAAGGAAACCTAGACTTAAGAGTAGGAAGTCTAACCTCAAGAGCTGAAAAGATGGGGGTAGCACGATCTCATATGGCCCACATAGAACCCTTAACAAGATGATTCCTCCACAATACCTTTATTATGGCGATCTCCTTGTTCCTCAGCCGCTTGACCTGGTCGTCTAAAATCTCCACAGCTTTCTCCTCATAGGACAAATTTTCATCAAACTCCAAACCTTCAAGATGTAGAATCGATGCTGGACTGCCTAGGAACTTCTTTTAAATACATACATGAATGACTGGACGAATAGAAGCTAGCTCCGCGGACATGCCAACTCATAGTCCACCTCTCCCACATGCTGTAGGATCTCATATGGCCCAACTACCTCGGGCTCAAATTCCCCTTCCTGCCAAACCTCATCACCCCCTTCATAGGTGATATCTTCAAATAGACCTAGTCACCAATATCAAACTCTAAGGGTCATTTTCTGTTATCAGCATAAGACTTTTTCTGACTATAAGCAGTAGCACAACTATCCTCAATCATCATAACCTTCTCTAAGGCCTCATGAATGATGTCTAGGCCCAAAATGGATGACTCTCCAACATCGAACCACCCTAATGGAGACCTACAACTCCTTCCATACAGTGCTTCAAACAGTGTCATCACAATCATGGAGTGAGATCTATTATTATACGAGAACTCTATCAAAGGAAGATGGTAGTTCAAACTACCCTTAAAATAAATCACACACGGCCTCAACATGTCCTTCGATGTCTGAATGGTGTGCTCTGCCTTCCCATAAGTTTGAGGATGAAAAGTAGTACTAAGCATCACCTGCGTGTCTAAGCTCTTCTTGAAAGATCTCTAGAAATGTGAAGTGAATTGATCTCCTCTATCAGAGATGATAGACAAAGGAATCCCATGCCATATCACAATCTCTTCAATGTATAGTTTTGCATAATAGTCGCCTCCGTAAGTAGACTTCACAGGGATAAAGTGGGAAGCCTTAGTCATCCTATCCACAATATCCCATATGGAGTCGTGATGTCTCCTAGTCTTCGGAAGACCAGTCACGAACTCCATATTAATGGCCTTCAATTTCCCAGTCGAAATCCCAATGATATGAGTAAGAACACTAGGCTTATGATGTTCTTCCTTAACCGGTTGACAATTAGGATACTTGGCCACATATTCTGCAATTTCATTCTTCATGTCATCCCACCAATAGGTCTATTTAAGATCATGAAACATCTTGGTGGAACCTGGATATATGGAGTATCTTGAACCATAGGTCTCTCCAATGGTCCTAGTCCGCAAATCATCCACATCTGGTACACAACATTTCTAAGTGCCTAAGTATGTCATCATCTCCCAAAGCAAAAGTCTCATTTATCTTAACCAACACTGAGTCCTTCAGCTCCATCAACACAGGATCAAGATGCTGACGCTCCGTGACTTCAACTACTAAGGATGATTCACAACAGGATCAAGATGCTGACGCTTCTTGACTTCACACCCCCACTAGAAGAGTTAACTAACCGCAGACCTAGTCTAGATAGTGTGTGTATATATTTTACCAACTCCTTGTTCTCATCCACAAAGTGGGTTGTACTTCCCATGCTTATCTGACACCGAGCATCAGCTACAACATTAGCCTTACCTAAATGGTAGTCGACATTCATGTCATAGTCCTTCAATAGCTACAACCACATCTGTTGACGGAGATTCAACTCCCTTTGTGTGAACACGTACTGAAGACTTTTGTGGTCTGTGAACACATCCACATGAACTCCATACAAGTAGTGCCTCCACAATTTCAGTGCAAATACCACAGCTGCCAACTCTAGGTCATGTGGGATAATTGTTTTCATGAACCTTAAGCTGTCTTGACACATAAGCTATCACCTTACCACCCTGCATAAGAACACAACCCAAACAACCCTAGATTCATCACAATACATAGTGTAATTCTAACCAAACTTTGGAAAAGTAAGCATCGGGGCTGAAGTGAGTCTATCTTTGAGCTCCTGGAAACTCTTCTTAAAAGACTCCGTCCATTCAAACTTGGCTATCATCTTAGTCGAAGTTGTCAGTGATCCAGCAATGGAAGAAAAACCCTCCATGAACCTACGATATTAACCAGCCAATCCCAAGAATCTATGAATATTTGTGGGAGTAAGAGGTTTTGACCAGTTCTTATCAACCTTAGTCTTCTTGGAATCTACCTCTACACCTTTGTCGGACACAACATTACCCAGGAAGGTCACTGATCTAAGCTAGAATTCACACTTGTTGTATTTGGCATATGGATGATGTTGTCTATGTACCTGCAAGGTTAGTCTCAAATGCTACTAATGATCTTTCTTGGTCTAAGAGTATATGAGAATGTCATCAATGAATAGTATGACGAAAGAGTCAAGGTATTCATAGAAGACAATGTTCTTGTGATCCATAAATGCAACAGTTGCATTCATGGGACTCTTAGTGACCATAACGGGTACGAAGGGCTGTCTTTGTGATATCGCTATCCCTAACCCTGAGTTGATGGTACCCTGAACAAAGATCAATCTTAGAGAAGAAACTAGACCGTTGGATTTGGTTTAACAAGTCATCTATTATGTGAAGTGGATACTTATTCTTGATAATGACTTTTTTGAGCTCCCGATAATCGATACACATTCTAAGGGTTCCATCTTTCTTTTTCACAAACAACACCGGAGCGCCCCAAGGGGATATGCTCGGCTAAATAAACCCTTATCAGTGAGATTTTATAATTGTAGCTTGAACACTTTGATTTCATCTGGAGCCATTCTGTAAGGAAGAATTGAAATTGGTTTAGTATCGGGTTATAAGTCGATTCAAAAGTCAATCTCTCGAGGGGAAGGAACTTCAGGCAAATCATCAAGAAATACATCTTGGAATTCATTCACTATAAGAACTAAATCTATGAAAGCTATGTCATGAATTAAATCATTAACGCTCACAAGATGACACAATAAACCCTTGGACATCAATTTATTGGCCTTAAGGCTCGAAATCAAGTGATTAGGATGACTCGAGTTGTACCTCTCCCAAACTAGATCTTCTTCATTAGGGAAATTAAATCTCACAAACCTACTACGACAATCCATGCAAGCATAACATCCATGAAGCCAGTCCATGCCAATAATAACATCAAAATCATGCATTTGTAACTCAACAAAGTCTACACACAGTCTGACCACATACAACTATTGGGCAATCTTTGTATACTATATCAGTCCTTACATTTTCTCCTAAAGGTGTACTAACAACTATGGGATCATGTAGAACTTTAGGCAATATCCCGAAAGTGAGAGCAAGCAAAGGAGTTACAAAGTAAAGTGTAGACCCTGGATCAAGTAAAGCATAATCAGAAGTTGAGAATACTTGCAGCATACCTGTGACCACATCAGCCGACTTCTCGTGCTCCTTCTTGCCCTTAAGGGCGTAGAACATGTTCATCTAAGGAGGCTCGACTGCTGCTTCATCCTATGGATTAGGCCTAGGATGATCATTACCTTCAGCTTGACCTCTTTTTTGTATTGGCAGTCGTTAACCATGTGCCCACTCTTACCGCAACAGAAGCAGGCGATGTCTGCACTCTCCACCGTGAGCACGACAACACATAGCACAGTCCTATCTGGGGCACTGCATCCCACTTCCATTGCCCTTTTTAGGCTCAGGTATGTCTCCTTTAGGTGTTGTACTCCTCTGAGAGTTAGATTTCCTGAACTCTGTTGCCCCTTTTTGAATCTGGGATGCTCACGGACACCAAAGTAATTTCGGTTGCCTCCATTACTAGGACCTGCCTGATCTTGAGGCTTAGATCTCCTAGCATCACGGATGACCCTCTTCTTCTGGTTGTCCTCGATCTACTGTACATGTACCATCAACCTGAGAGGTCCATGTTATCGTGGAGAATAGCCGACCGACACTCCTCATCCAAATCTCCATTGATTTCTGTGAGGAACCTGCTTATATCATCCCTGCGGTTAGATACAAGGGAAGTAGCATACCTCGACAATTTAACGAACTTCAGGAAATACTCTCTGATTGTCATGGATCCCTGATTAAGGTTGTTAAACTCCTCAACCTTACCCTCCCACATCTCCCTGAGAAAGAATCTCTCAAGAAATTCTGTCTTAAACAACTCCCAAGTGACCGGAACTCCTCCTAAAACTCGACTATCTTGCCACATCTTGCACCAAGTCTGTGCAACATCCTTGAGTTGATAGGAAGCCAACTCTGCTTCCTAAATATATGTCGCTTCCATAGACACCAATATCTTATGTACCTCATCCACAAACACCAGAGGAGCCTCCGAAGTCTTAGACCTTGTGAAAATAGGATGATTCATCCTTGTAAAGTCTTTGAGACTGTCATCCATACAATAAACCAGTGGATTCTCCCTTTGAATATTTTGTCGATTAAAGTTAATGTTTCTAATGAATGAATGAGGCCAGCCTCAAAAGATTCACATGACGAAATAAATTATTCCAAAGGTTTTAGGATAGGATGATTAAGAGGTGATCTAGACTTAACTAATGACACAAGGTCATAACTGATCATTGCACAACAAACCCAATGAAAGTCTTAAACTACATCCTAGCTATAACCGGTGTTTACACTAGACTATGAAACAAATGAAATAAAGTATGTATGAATGAATGAAGCAGACTTTATGTTTTCTAAAGAAGACTACCTAGTTTAGGTCCCATATGTTGAGCCCTCATTTCGGGAATTCTTAATGTCAAGTCCATGATTCCAAGGTCTCATGGCCTATGAATGAATAATATGAAAGATGTTATGTGTCATATGCAATATGTTATGTGCTATGTGTAAGATGTTATTTGTTGTGTGCATTATGATAAATATGAGGATGCATGTTACTCTCATGGCATAACGTTTCTAATCCATATTTGGAAAGCTCACTAACTTTCCTAATCCCATTTTGGCAAGTCCACTGACTTGTATTTCCATAATCATGTTGTTAGGAAAGATTTGTTCTTACTCATGCACGTCCTTGGTTTGTGCTTGCATATACCTATACTTATTTCAAGTGTGTACTAATCATATATAATTCTACAATTTTAGGTGCAAGCACAGGTGGACGCTAGAGCTTACAGGTTAATCTTGCGGCTATCCGAACATTGAGATTTCATCCGTACATTGTAGGATCTCATGATTTAGAGGATGCCTATAGTTATTATATAGCATAGATGTAGTCTATAGCTAGTGAAGCATGTTCTGCTAGAGTTTCTTTCCACTTTTGTTCAGACTTTTTATTGGTGCCTTTTTTGGAAAGAATACGTTTAATCCAACTATGAACTTTTTCTTTCATTTGATTATCTCTATATTAGATGGTTTATTTGTGAACGCCCTAATCGTAGGCATTTTAGACACATTAAGCATTAGTTAGCATATCCAATTTAAGGGTTGTTATATTATCCCCCCAGGAACATTCGTCTTGGAATGACACTACTAACAATGTAGCTTAATGCCAGTCAAATCATAACATAGTCACGATACACAATGAAGCAACAACAACAAAGAATGGAGAAATAAGGAAACTTAGACATAAGAGTAGAAATTCTAACCTCATGATCTGAAAAGATGGGGGTAGCGGGATCTCATGTTAGCTTCGGCCTACAATGTAGCACCATTAACAAGATGATTTTTCCACAATAGCTTCACTGTGACAATCTCCTTGTTCCTCAGCCGCTTGACCTACTATCTGTCTCATATCTCAATAGGTACCTCCTCATAGGACAAATTTTCACTAACAACCAAATCTTCAATGGGTAGAATTGATGCAGGATTGATTGAGAGACTCTTGGGTAATCGAATCCATGAAAGTGCACCTAAATCTTTCAAAATGAACTATGAAATTCCCTAAGAACTATGTGTAACTCTATGAAAAGATGCTGAAGAAAAACTACAAAATTTTCCAGACATAAGATTTCCCCTTAACCTTGAAAAATACCATTTTACCCCTACACCCTCCAAACCTAAGATTGTCTCTTGTAAAAGTTGTCAAGGAGTCAGCCAGGCATGGGGTGTTTTAGTAAATTCACTCCAAGTCATTGAGGAAGAATAGATGTTTGTTTTAGTGTCTTAGAAGTACTTTAAGTGGGTTTATACTCTTAGACCTAGATCAGACTCCATTTTCAAATATCAAAACCCTTCCCTCAAGAAAGAACTCTCTTAAACATCGTAGAATCTAGAACCCAAGGAAGGGGTAAAAGTGAAGGTTTTGGACATTTTCTTAACTAATTTCCATAGGTTTCATCATATTAAGGAATGGTAGTTCATCCTTGAACCTTTTTTCATTTAAGGAACTAGTGCAAAGAGATTTCAAAAAGGGTTTCCAAACTTAAACTCCTTCTATCTGTGACTCTATGCATGTGCCTCTACATAAAAATGTTTTAATGATTGAAATATGTTGTTTCAAGTGTAAGTTGATGATTTTAATGTCAAAACCCCAATGAACCCATTCTCATGAATATCCAACTTTTAGCTTATGATTTGGTTTTAGTGCTTATAAATAATGTTGGAGTTGTATTTCGTTATGTTATATTGTGATTAGCTACTGCCTTATATGCTATTTTATGAGGAACTATTAGATGAACTTAGGAAAGGTGGTGAAAGCTTTGTTGAAAGGTAAGTTGCTCGTGAAATGATCTGATGTGCTATGGTCCACCTTTGGTGGTGCTGTTTATTTGAAGTATATGAATATATGTATAAATGGGTGCATTGTGATTATGGGCTTTAAGTCATAGCATGTGATGATTTAAAAGTTTTGCATGTGGTGCTCTTTTGCAATTGTTAAGTTGTGACTTAAAGTTATCATGTCTAAATGAAGTATATGCATACGTGAAACACGATACTGTGTGAAATTTGATGAATGAAGGTGTAAGCACGTTTAAATGTCAATGTTATGAAAATGGTGATTATGTGAAAGGTGTGCTCACATGTACTCACACACTCTTTGAATGAATGAATAAAGTTAATGAATGTGAATGGTGAATCGTAGGGTGGACACTCTTCGTGAGTAGAGATGAAGTGTATAGGTCATTCCCTAATGTTCCTAAAAGACTCTAGTAATGAAAAGGGAAGTTTTACGGTGAAAACTCTTCATGAATTGAGATTAAGTGTTTAGTTGCAACCTTGTTATTCCCATGAGCTTTCTTAGATAGGTTGGAGGTTGAATAACCTTCGTGAATTGAGATGCGGTGTTAAAAATAAACCCTTAGGGAAAATATGCCTTGTGAGTTGATATCTTGTGCTAAATAGCTATTCTTTAACCTATATTAAATGAATGTTTAAGAGTCTGTAGAGGTGTTATGGTTAGCACCAAGAGGATTTGAAGAAGGGGTGGTTTTTCTTTATGTGTAAAGATGTTGTAACCAATGTACCTCTTGATATGAGTACTCCTTGTTCGTAGAAAATGAGTTACTTAGGATCAATCTTCTTATCCATTAATTATGTGCCCGCATAGGAGTAGCTAATATAGAATCCATGTAGAGGCTCAAGAATGACCCTACCATAGGCAAGTGCGGATCCCTCATCCGGTAGAAATTTATATTGGGATTGAATGTCTAGTTCTCATGGTCTATGTTGTTTAAAGCTAGACCCCAAAAAGAATATAATGAACTAAAGTGGAAAGGGTCTACTACTTAGTGTGTGAGATGCTACCTTCATATTGCACTAACTGTATCTGGAGGGTTTTCATGGAGGATGGTTCTTATGTGAAGTCCTTAAATTCAAGTATGTTCCTCTAGTGTATTTGATATTCAATGTTGGTTTATTAAGATGGTGAAGTATGATTATCTTTTGTACTCTAAGAAATCACTTATGTGGGTATTCAAGAGATTGTATGGGTGATTTCTGTAATACCTCAAAAATGACATAGGTGAAGCTAGATATTAACATGGTTTTAATGATGGTATAAGGTCCTAAAGTTGTCTAAAATATGGTATTGAGGCAGTGTCTAGAGTTTTAGGTTATTTGGAAGTGAAACGTCAAGGTACGACCATGATGTTCGATGACTAAATTACCTATGTGCCTCATATGTGGTTATATTCATATATGTCGATTTTATTAGTTAATGAGGTCACTATATGAGTTTTTATGGTGTTTATTGGCAGTTTGTCAGGCTTAGTGAAGTTTTGATGTCAAACGTCCAAGAACGTCCATGACTTTTGAAAGGTTTACCTTGAAACGACCTTGTGTGTCTTGGCATATGTCGTCGAGTTTTACGTGTTTGTTTTGGATGAAATTCATGTGGTAGATCCTAATATCGTATACATATATATTTGGGTTGGAAACGTCCGGGAAAACATCACCAAGGACCATCCAAGGGCTCTTGAGGAAGGACCCATGCTGGTGGCCACAAGTAAGGCAATCACACCTACGGATGCTAAACGACGGTCAGTGGCCCGCTCAACGCCGCATAGGTGGTGGCATCGATGAGTACATAGACTAGGGAGTTTGATCTCCCATTTTCATGGATCAGTCCCAAATGACGGCCAGTAGGACGGTCCATTTGTGGATAAACGGTCCGTCTGTGGTCAAGTGTCAAATCCTCTTAGTCTCATGTCATTACATTCATAGGTAGAAAATGCGGAAAAATTTAAAACATTTATTACAACTACTTGGAGGTTTACATAGACCTCTAAATACACATAATATATAGTTGTATCAAGTATACATAGACACTTCCTATAAGAAGGTTACATAGCGTTCTACTTTTATTGCATATACAGATATATAAGATAGAAAAATAAGTGTCAAGTATTGTCTCATCTCATACAATCTAAACAATTATCACGATATGGGCATAGCCCTTACATAAATCCAACAAGACCACATATAGGTCATACAAAAGTACAGTACTCAATTGAAAAGGGAAGATATGAAAGGGTATTTAAGCTCATAAAAAGTCCATAAGCGAGATAGTATCATTGCCCTCGAAAGTTGAGGACCTACCCTACTTGGATGAAATGAAGAATCCAGGCCTTCAATAATGTCGCCTTCCAAACTCTTAAACGACCGAAACCTAAAATATTTGAGAAAAGGGGAAGAAATTGGGTTAGTACTCAACGTGTACTAAGTATGAGACCTTATGCACATATACAAGAAACACATGCTAAAAAGGGACATTTAGTCAAAACATGTCATTCTAATCTTTTAAGAACCTAATGCAATGCCAAGAAAATCATATCAACCAACTAAACATGCTTATTAAATCAACAAGTAAAACTTATTCCAACAAACCTGAAACCATAATCTTTAATAACCCTATCATCACCGAATAACATCACAAGAATGAATAAGAGTCAATCTTATCATAATAATCAAGACCACTACTAATGAATCCTTATCAAGTCAACACCTTTATGGGTTAAGTGATTTGGCCTTAATGCTTATGAATTATAGTGTAGTTGTCCATGGGCTATTTATTGATGTAATAATTGTATTGAATTGATATCTAGGTTGTCTTAGATTTATGAATATATATTGAATTTACCTAGTTTCATTTAATATCATTGTTTATATATTGAAATATTGGTTTTTACCACGGCTAAGGGTCTTATGGTATTCAATTGGATGTTTTAGCTACGGATTTGAAGTAGGGAGAATGGATTGGTTGTACGATGCCCTAATTCTATTTATTTTATATTAATAAGACTTTAATTATGATGTGATTGGTATGGTCCACTTATGGTGGTGGTGCTATGTATTTTACATTCCATTGTTGTGGCTTTGTCGGCGTTACTTTATGTATTATGATGATCATGGCCTTGTCGGCACTACTTGAAGTATTATGATGATTTGGATAGTTGATTTATTTTAAGTATGAGCATATATATATATACATGTGAAGTATGTTAAAGTATGTGTTCCTTCTATGTATACAAGGAGATCATGTTAGACGATGATTATCTGCTTATGTGTATAGTCTTAGAGTTGATGCATGATTTTTCCTACTTGAATATATGAGTTTATGATGGTTATATTAATGATGTCAGAGTAATGTATAGGATGACATGAAGATGATTAGGGTCATTCCTACGTGCTTCAAAGAATGATATGCTATATAAAAGAAATTAAAGAATGTTGTGTCTTGTTTTGGTAGACTTATGTTCGTTACTTGATACATGTACGAGTGATATGGGATAATGAGATGTATTGACTAGGTATTCATAGTTAACCCTTTTCATGTATGAATAAATGATATATTGACCTTAAATGATGTTACGAAGAACATGTACGTGGAACCTTAAACCTAGTGGTAAGATTATGAATGTTGAAGTCAAGAGTCGTAATGGTATCCTACATGAGAAAAAATGGTGCACTTAGGGTTGATTGGATGGAATGGCATCATATCATCCTTATAAAAGTCATAATGAGCTATCTATGTCGTCATTGTAAGGTATCCCTAGTGGACCTCTTTGGTAGGGTTAATGTTATAAGGTTATGAACTAGATTTGGAACCCCTTCGTATAAACCTTTAATATCAATTACTCTATAAGAACAAAGGCTAACACCAAGTGATTATGCTATGGGAAGTAGTTGTACTTGAGAAGGAGACTAGATTACCATGTAGCTCTACCTAAGAATGATACTAGAGTGAATAAAAGCCCTTCATATTCCTTAATCATGTGCCTACATGGGATGTGTCCTAGTTCTACCCTTGGCAAGTAGAACACCGTCATCGGAGTAGGTTAGAACTTCGGATTACATGTCTAGCTATAATGGTCTATGTCGGTTATTGCCTATTCTCTTCATATGGGATAGTTACTTGCATTAGAGAAGTTTTATGAAGTTTAGGTGGTGGTATGGTACTCTACCTAGATATTGCACAATATGATTTAAAGGTATTAGTGAGAGTCCCTAGGTCTTGTCTGTGATCATTAATTGAATGTCCTTATGTGATGAATGACTCTTAAGTGAACTAATGAATGTAATGATTAAGTTAAGAAAGCATGTTAAATGAGTAAGTACTTATCTAGAGTAGTTAAGGTTTGTCTAGTTAAGGTGTGTAAGGGAATAGGAATGGTCACTTCGTATCTTACCTAGATAACTCTTATGAATGACACTAGATAGGGAATATGGTTGATTATGTAGACATAATCTAAGCCTTAGGTAGTCTTAAGGATTATTTTGGTAATCTTTAAGAGGTCAATCAAGGATGTTATCTTCTTGATTTACTTAAGTCTTTTTATAGTCTTTGGAAAGAGAATGTCACATTATCTATGTGTTGTTGTATTAAGTGAGACTGATCTTATACTAGTATAGGATCTCTTCAGTGTGTGTGTAAGGGATTGTATGGACAGTCGCTTCACAACTCACTCTAGTGAACCTCATAATTACCTTTGGTAGGAGATCTCATGTTTGACATCCAGGTTTACCCCCTCGACGTAACCGGAGTCATCATCCTTTTGAAGGACTAATACTAGAATCTTAATCTCATGTCAATACATTCATAGGTTGAAAAATGTGGAAAAATTTAAAACATTCATTATCACTACTTTGAGGCTTACATAGACCTCTACATACACATAATATATATTCATATCGAGTATACATAGAACCTTCGAATAGAAAGGTTACATAGCCTTATACTTTTATTGCACATATATATATAAAACTATAGAATTAGTCTCAACGATTGTCTCATCCCATACCATCTAAACGAATATCATAATATGGGCATAGCCCTTATATAAATTCAACAAGACCATGTATAGGTCATACAAAAGTACAATATTCAGTTGAAAAGGAAAGGAATGATATTGTCAATAAGCTCATAAAAAATCCAATGATAGAGGTTGGCATTGCCCTCGAAAGTTGAGGACCTACCCAATTTGGATGAAAGGAAGAATCCAATCCTTTAACAATGTCGCCTTCCAAACTCTTCAACGATCGGAACCTAAAATGTTTGGGAAAAAAGGGAAGAAAATGGGGTAAGTACTTCACATGTACTAAGAATGAGATCTTATGAACATGCACAGGCAAAACATGCTAAAAGGGACTTTTTATCAAAACATGTCATTCTACCCCTTTAGGGACTAAATGCAAAGTCAAGTAAGTCATATCAATCAATCAAACATGCTTATTATCTCAACAAGTAATTCTTATCCTAACATACTTAAAACCATGATTTACTACAACCCTAACATCAAGGAATAATATCACAAGAATGAATAAGAGTAAAACATATCATAATAAGCAAGATAACTACTCACAAGTCCTTATCAAGTCAACATGTGCAATGACCAAGCAAAGCCCCATAACTCTACTCAATCATGTATCCTCAACAAGAAAACATGACCAATGTCAAACTTTACATATCATGGCATTTAGATTTACATTTCATCATATATTAACATTATAACCCATGGCATCTTCATAAGTGAACTAATCAAAATATTTAATAAACAATGTGACATGGTCATCATATATACCTCATATATTGTGATAACATAAACATATATAAGAACCTCCTCCTAAGACTCCTCTTAAGTCTAACTAGTGCAATATCTAGGTAGAGTCCCATACTCCTACCTAGACTAAGCTAGACCCCTTAGGTTATCCAAGTTAGAGTTCAAGTCCTTAAATTCATTTCACCTTTTTGGGATCATCTTGCTCAAACCAACGTAGACCACATGAGCTAGTGTGGAATCCGGTGTCATAAAACCCTACACCAAAAGAACAGGGACTACTATCCAAGGTAGTACAAAAACATGAAACATAGAAACTACGTGGATCCAGTAGCTAGTATTCCTATGGAGGGAAACATAGTTCAAGAATTAGGATATTTTGTTGGGACCCTCTTTATGTGTCATGCATTATAGCCTCCAATCCTAAGATTAATGTAGTGTCCCTACCTTTCCTATGTGGGAAGGGACACTCCTCTATCTAGTTCAATCGGTCCTAAGATATAGTCCTTTTTTGAAATGTACTTAAGCCTTTAACTATCAATCATAGCTTATTAAGTCCATAGGTTCTACCCCTTGTGTAATCATCATCATCAATAGCTCAATAAAAATTGTATAAGTCCTTTCATCACAAGTCATATCAGTGAGGTTAACTCATTAACATTTCATAAAATATTGAGGAACATTGATAGTTTTCACCATCCTTACATCACATACACCTTAATCAACCTCACACATAGTCAACACATTTCAATTAAACATCATACTACCCTATAATCCTATTATAAGGCATACTCCAACATAATATCATTACTTAACAACAATTAATCACAATTGGAAGTAAAGATAGTGATTCTAAGACTTGCCAAGTCTTCCTCATAGTCTATCATCAAGGTTTTACCATCAACCCATTACTCAACCCAACTTGGGGAGTAAAATCATTATACAACGATAACCAATAGAATAACAAGGCCAATTTCATCTCTATATCAAAATTTATCTTTAGATCACAACTTAAGACAAGATACATAGGCTAATTTCACATTATAATTCATAACCTAAATCACATCTCAAAAACTAGCATGGTAGGCCTATAATTCATCTTAATTTAATCATTATAAAACCATAGGATAGTAATAAACTCTACAACCAACTCAATTGAATGATCACAATACAATATAGGTCAAGATCAGAACCTAGGGTTAGGGATAAAGGACCATACTCTTCAATTTAGACCAAACCATGAACAATTACCATAAGAAAATTAGAATTACATGTTAATCTTCTCAATATAACCTATAGAAATAATAAAAAACTCAATTTATAACTTCAATTTCGTAATTGAATGAAACCCATAAAAAACCCAACTTTTTTAAATCTATTTTGAAGTAACCCTTTGAGGAAAGAGTCTCAAAGGTGAATAGAACCCATATATTAACGTTTGTCAAAAAATTGATGCTGAATTCATCCCTTTCTATCCCCAAACCCTATTCCTTGCTAGTCTTGAATGGTGAGTTCATGTAGAGAGAGAAATAAGAGAGAAGGAAGAGAGTTTATTTGACAGTTGTCTTTAGGTTAATGAGGGTTGAGGGTATTTTGAGTGGGACTTAATCAACTTAATTAGTCTCCCCTTAATACCAAAATAACCCCTAAACCACTTAATTAATTTATTGAAATCATTTAAAATTTGGCAAAGAAATTCGACGCTTACCGATGAGACCCCGATTGATCGTCTTTGAGTCGACGGACAACCCCCCTCCGTCCTGCACTCTGTCGTCTTTGTCAGAGACTGTGAAGGCAAAGTCTTCCTCCAAATTGTCTAAGTGTGGGACGATGGTGGAATCGATGCCCCATCAATCCACATACGTACTGTAGCCTGCACCTCTGCACTCCGTCAATGAATTCAGAGGTTGTGCAGGGGAAGGGACCTTCTCAACCAGCCTAAGTGTGGGACGAAGGTGGCATCGATGCCCTCTCGATTCACACATAGGTCGTCTTCTATCTGGTAGATGCACACTGCTAGACGTGTTGTATCAAACTACAGGGGTCATTCTGTCCTTTTCAAGGGCCCTTTATTAGTAATTGGGGAGTCGTACAAGGATGTTTCAACCATGAAACAACTCAAACATCTATTAATTAACTTTACACTAATTTTTGTACATTTTTTATCCTAAAAGTTAGTCAAATAGGTTAAGGCATACTAATATCTCTTTGAACAAACTTCTCGGACATCATGGACGTTTTGGTTCTTAGACCTCCTAAATGACCAATATTTATTAAAAATAGACTTAGAAATAGTGTTAATACTTTAGGACACATGTGTTAGGCTTTAAAATGTGTCTTGGATTTTCAAGGTGTTACATTATCCCCCTCCCCCCTCTTAGGAACATTAATCCCCGAGTGACACTAAAATTCTTTTGAAGGATGGAACAGACTCAAGACTAGCAGCCCAACCAATCAACAATATCAAGTCAACATAAATTATGTTGTTTCGACAAGGCAATAAAAAAACTCACATTACCACACCTAAGGTTCAAAACACTTCATTATGAGGCTTTTTCTTCTAACAACACTTATGAGCTCAACATACATTACATGAGTCAATTAGCACAAAGTTCAAGTTGAAAACATGCTACCTATGATTTCATAAAGACTCACCATATCAAAATGCACAACATAACTCAAAACAAGAAAAAAACAAAATTTCAAGTTTTTAAGAGCAATGCTATAGTAACTTCACTACAATTTTTTTAAAAAAAATGCATAATGGGCAAAACTTCACCTAAAATCAAGAAATTTCAATTTCTAGAATATTTATATCATTAAAAAGAATTAGTAACCTTAATTCTAAAAAAGAATAGGGTAACGCGGCTCCACATCGACCCCGGCCTCCCATGTTGCACCCTTAACTAGATGATTTTTCCATAACGCCTTTATGAAAACCACCTCTTTATCATCAACTTCTTGACCTGCCTATCAAGAATTTAAACCGGAACTTCCTCATAAGAGAGATTATCCTTGACTACTTTAAGGTTTACATAGACCTCTACATACACATAATATATATTTATATCGAATATGTATAGACCCTTCATATAAGAAGGTTACATAGACCTCTACTTTTATTGAACTTACATGTATAAAAGTGTAGAATTAGTCTCAACGATTGTCTCATCACTACCCACCCAAACGAATATCAAAATTAGGCATAGCCCTTACATCAATTCAACAAGACCATGAATAGGTCATGCTAAAGTATAATATTCAATAAAAAAGGAAAGGAATGATAGAGTCAATAAGCTGAGGACCTTTTCAAGTTGGATGAACGGAAGAATCCAAACCTTTAACAATGACGCCTTCCAAACTCTTCAACGATCGGAACAAAATTTTTTGGGGAAAAGGGTAGAAAATGGATTTAGTACTCCACATGTACTAAGTATGGGATCTTATGAACATACACAAGCAAAACATGCTAAAAGGGACTTTTTATCAAAACATGTAATTTTACCCCTTTAGGGACTTAATGCAAAGTCAAGTAAGTCATATCAATCAACCAGACATGCTTATTATCTCAACATGTAATTCTTAGCCCAGCAAACTTAAAACCATGCGTTACTACAACCATAACTTCAAGGAATAATATCACAACAATGAATAAGAGTTAAACATATCATTATAAGCAAGATAACTACTCACAAGTCCTTATCAAGTCAACAAGTGCAATGACTAAGCAAAGCCCCATAACTTTACTCAATCAAATGTCTTCAACAAGAAAACATTACCACTATCAAAATTTACATATCATGGAATTTAGATTTAAATTTCATCATATATTAACATTATAACCCAAGGCACATTCATAAGTGAACTAATTAACATATAGTATCAACAATGTGCCATGGTCATTATAAATACCTCAGGTATTATCATAACATAAATATATATATTAGAACCTCCTCCTAAGACTCCCCTCAAGGCTAACTAGTTTGATATCTAGATAGAGTGACATACTCCTACCTAGACTAAGCTAGACCCCTTAGGTTGTCCAAGCTAGAGTTCAAGTCCTTTAATTCATTTTACCTTTTTAGGAACATCTTGCTCTAACCGAGATAAACTACATGATCTAGTATGGAATCCGGTTTCATAAAATCCTACACTGAAATAAGGCAGACTACTTGTCAAGGTAGTAGCCAAACATGAATCATAGAAACTACGTGGATCCACTAGCTAGTATTCCTATGGGGGAAACATAGTTCAAGAATTAGGAGATTTAGTTGGGATCCTCTTGATGCTCCATGCATTATAGTCTCCAATCGCAATATTAATGTAGTGTTCCTACCTTTCGTATGTGGGAATGGACACTCTTCTATCTAGTTCACTTAGTGATAAGCTAGAGTCCCTTTTTAAAATGTCTTTAAGCCTTTAATTATAAATCATAGCTTAATTTAGGCCATACGGTCTACCCCTTATATAATCATTATCATCAATACCTCCATAAGAATTGTATGAGTATAAGACCTTTTATCACAATTCATTTAAGTGAGGCTAACACAGTATCATTTCATAACATATTAAGGCACAATGATAGTTTTCACCATCCTTATATCAGATAAACCTTAATCAACCTCACACACAGTCAAGACATTTCAATTCAACATCATACCACCCTATAATCCTAGTATAAGTTATACTACAATGTAATATCATGACTTTAACAAAAACTAATCACAATTGGAAGTAAAGATAGTGATTCTAAGACTTACCAAATCTTTCTCATACTCTATCTTCAAGATATTACCATTAACCTATAACTCAACCCAATTTGGGGAGTAACAGCATCACACACTGATAACCAAAAGAATAACAATGCCAATTGAGTCTCTATAATACAACTCATCTTTAGATCATAACTTGAGACATGATACATAGTCTAATTTAACATTATAATTTATAACCTAAATCACATCTCAAGAACTAGCATAATATGCCTATAATTTATATAGATAGAAATAAGAGAGTAGGAATAAGAGAGAAGGAAGAGAGTTTAGTTGAAAGTTGTGTTTAGGTTAATAAGGGTTGAGGGTATTTATAGTGAGACTTAATGAACTTATTTAGTCTCCTTTAAATCCCCAACTCACCCCTAAACCACATAATTAATTAAATGAAATCATTTACAATTTGGCAGTGAAACTCGACCCTCACAGACGAGACCTCGATCGATGGGCCATTTGTGAGTCGACAAACAACCCCCCCTCCATCCTCCATTCCATCATCTTTGTTTGAGACTGTGCAGGTTAGGCCTTCCTCCAAATTGTCTTAGTGTGGGACGATGGTGGAATTGATGCCCCGTTGATCCACACACGGACAACAGCTAACACCTCTACACTACGCCGATGAGTTCAGAGGTTGTGCATGTGAAGGGACCTTCTGCACGAGCCTAAGTATGGGAGGACAGTGGCATCGACACCCATCAATCAGCACAGGGGCCATCTTCTATCTCGTTGATGCACACTGCCAGGCAGTATTGCATCAAACTATAGGGATCCTTCTCAAGGGACCTTGGTTGGTCCTCGTGGAGTCTTACCTGGACGTTTCAACCATAAAACAACTCAAACATCTATTAACTACCTTTCCACCAATTTTCATACATTTCCAACTCATAAAATTTAGTCAAAGATGCTAAGGCATACTAACATCCCTTTGAACTAACTTCCAAGACATCATGGACGTTATGGTTCTTAAACCTGCTAAATGACCTATATTCTTTAAAAATGGACTTATAAACAGTGTTTAATCTTTATGAAACCTACGTTAGGCTTTATAATGTGTCTTGAATTTTCAAGGTGTTACATCATGTTTATGTGCTTGGTGTGTATCTCATTATAGAGGGTCTTAAGGATCATTACGTGTGCCTACAGAGGTTGTATAGGCGGTCTCTCTTGATCATGTACATATATTCTTCACAATCTCTATAAGTTGAGTTTTCATGAATCGTATTATAGTTTTGAGTAGTGATTTTGGCTTGAGGAACATTGTTCCTAGATCTAGGGTCAACAACCAAGCTTAACTTTTCTTGTTCTTTTGCCTTCCTCCTTGTAATATTTTTTAATGAATGTTGAAATTGTCCAAAAAAGGGAGTAATTGGGGATTTGAGTTGGTCGATCTCCACTGAGAAAGAATGTTTGTTATCAAAGACTATATTTGGGGGTGTGGACGATGGAGGAAAATTTCTTTATCTTGTTGAGAGTCTTGGGTTTTTTAAAGTTAACCACCTCAGCAAGTTGATTGGTAATATAAGCATCTAACTTAACTTCCAAATAAGCAGTTTCCTTGCTATTGCTGATGAACTTTCATTTCCTGTTTTTCAGTGTTTGCTAATCTTGTTCCTCATTGATTTTCTCTCGAATCTCCTTTGAGATTTGAGTTGTGTTATCCATCAAATTACTTGTATTTGTTGTATCTACCACATTGGTTGTAGCCTGCATTCTTTTTTTCTCACTGAGTATATTCTCCGCTTTCTTTGTTTGTAAATTAAGATGGAGCTTTCTGCACTTTTCATCTCTATGACCTTGAATTTTGTAGTGCGAGCAGAATGTTCAGATAGTTTCATACTCAATTCTTTGGTTGATCATCTCAATTAGCCTGTCCCGGTTAGTAATTTTCAAGATCAGTTCAGCGATAAGAGGTTTGGTCAAATCTATTTCCACCCTTACCTTCACAATAGTTGGTGTACCTTTGGTTAGGGTTTCTTTATCAAGCAGTAAAAAGGTCCCAATCGGTTCAAGGATTCGGCAAATAGCATCCCACTCATAGAGGTGCCATTTCAAGTCGGGCATATTCACCCACTAGTACCAGATAGTGGTCGGAATTTAATTCGAAGTTCAACGATCATTTCATAATTTTCATAATATTGATGCCTCCAAAGTGTATAAAGGTTCTAGAAAGCACATTGAGGTGGTCCTCGATGTGGTCAAAATCTAGGAATACGTGATACATATCATAGGCTCTAATCTTAATAATACCTTTTCCCAGAATGATTTTAGTAAATTCTCTCCGTATGATATCAATAGAAGGACGAATTTGAGAAAATTTACCTCTAATGGTCCATTTGCACGTTTGAGTTAACATCTCATTTTCCTCTTTGAAAAAGGACACCACGGGTTTTGGATTTTGGATTTTATGAGTTTTGGGTTGTAGTATGATCCTTGAGTTTTTGGAAATTTTATTAATTATAAGGTTGGCATATGCAGGTTTGGCATTTTCTATCATGTTGCTCACCGGAAAGGTACCGTGAAGAACCTGGTTTGGAGGAACAATGTTTTGTTGATTTTGGAGCAAGTGTTTGTTCCAAACCTTAGAGGCAAGTGGGTGAAATTGATCTATTTTTGAGAGGATATGATTATCTTGAGGAGCGGTTCATCTATTTTGGTTACCGAGAACCTAGAGGTCCATGGTGGTGGAAATACACCCGAAAATCAAAATACAACTGGGTTCCAATAGTAAAAACAACGGATAACTTATTAAGAAAGAGGAAAGTAAGAGAGAAGTCAGAGTTCCTTTTATCTCAAGAGGCTAGAACTAAATTTCCTTTGGCCATATGAATCTAGATTATTGCCAATTGAAGTCCCGAACATAGCAAAAATTTAATGATTCTGTGAAATTTATAAAAGTTAAGCAAGACGAATTAATATAAATTAATTGATGAGTTTGTTGATGTCAAAAAAATAAAATAATTAACTTAATTATAAACTAAAAAATTTAAAATATAAACTATTATATAATTAAAATAATTAACTAAATATTTAACTAAAACTACAATATTTTTGAATAAACATAAAATATACTAATTATATACATAATTATGTAAAACAAATATGTTATCTAAAATTAAAAAAAAATGACAAAACTATTTAAAATAAGATGAAAATATATTTGAATTTGTAGAGTCAATTACTTCAAATTGTTCAGAATTTAACAACTCGATGATTAATTTATATTGTGGAGGTCCAGAATTAGGTGTCAACAATCATTCATCAAATCAAAGAACACGTTATGAACATCTCTCATCGAACTACTTCGGCTCCCGAGGACACCGATGATGATAGTAATAATGGGGTTGATTATGTAGATCCCACTCCCTAGTTCAGATCTCTAGATATTTATGAAATTTTGAAAGACTTTATATGTCTTTAAATTATGGTTTAGATACTTTTGAAAGTTATTTTAGGTTTGTTGTTTTATGTTTAGTGTAGATTATTGATAATTCTGTGTGATTGATTGGGATGAATAGTGTTAAATTGAATTTGCTGGTGGGAAGTTTCTGCTATCAAAAAATTGCAGCAATAGCGACGGACAACAGGATTTGGTCCATCACTTTTCTATGATTTTGTCCATCACGTTTTGTCCAACGCTTTTTTTTGGGTTTTACAAAACAACAATTTCTAGAAAAGCAGCGGATAGGATAACGTGCTTTTGTTCGTCACTATTCTGTATTTTGAAAAATAATAATTTCCAAAAAACCAACGGACAACATCCTTTTGTCTGTCGCTTTTTGGTATTTTCAAAAGTAAATTTTCCACCAAAGCGACGGGCTGCGTCACCTTTTAAAAATTAAAAAAATTAAAATTAAAATAGAGTGACCGAGTCCGTCACTTTGGTTAAAAAAAGATTCAAAAAGACGTCGAGCTAAAAAGAGATGGAAGTGACCGCGTCGCTTTTCCATCAATTTTGACGACAAAATGATGCATTCGATCACTTTTGGCCATCATTTTTTGGGCAATTATTTTAGTAGTGAATGAACTAAGACTTTATCAAGAAGTAACTCATAGTGTTCAAGAGTAAAATGAACTAACACGTATTTGAAAAGGTATCTCCAAGTTTTCAAAATCAATAATGAACTTAGACATTGCTTAAAGAACTATCTCATAGGGTTCAATATAATAATGAACTCAATAATGCATAAAGAAGTATCTCCTAGAGTTCAACTTAATGAGGAACACAGATATGCTTAATGATGTGTCTCATAGGGTTCAAAGGTTTAAAAAGAGGGACTAGTCTCCAACTAAGAAGTATGAGTATGATGATATAAAGGGATACTTAGTATGGATGGGATTATGGGGTCTCATCTATGTGATGCACAAGTATGACTTTAGGTTATCTTAGAAGTGTTTCTCTTATATGAAATATATGTTGATGGATTGTTGCTAATGTTTCCTTTCCATGATATGTTTGACTAAAGGTGTGAGATTCTCTTGTATATGAGAAGTATGTTAATGATGAGGGGCTAAAAATGATAAAGAGATATGATGGCCTAAAAGTGGCACTTAGCATAGGTGGTATTATTGTGTCTCATCTATACATTGCACTAGTATGACTTGAAGGTTACTTCTGATGTTTTTTTTTATGTTATGAGTATTTTAGTATGGGCTATGTTTATGAATATGTGGTATCTCCTATGCTATTGGATTATGCCTTATGTTGTCTTATGCTCATATTATGTCTATGTTCAAGATTACGATTATGATCATGTTATTACCTCTTATGCTTGTGGCTTGTGTTTGGTAACAATTATGTTATGCTCTTATGATGTTATGCTAGCTAACATACTGATAGTACATTTTTTAATGCATATTTTTTTATACATTCTTATCAAATATAGGGTTCAGTGATCTTGAGTTCCATCTTTGAGGCTAGGCTCTTAGTAGTAGCAAGGAGTAGAAGATTGGTGAGTCCTTATACCATCTAAAATCAAGCCATCACTTCCCTTGTGTCTTTCTTTTATGTTTTAGACTTTTGTATGGGTTGTGTCCCAGAGGTTTATCCAAAATTGTTTTAGATGGTTTGAGACAAAGTGTTATAGACTTCCACTTGCTTTTATAAATGACTTTTATTATATGGAAAAACTTTTAAAATTTCTCTATCTTTTCTATTATCTTATGTTATGATATTCTAAGTGGTTTTATGAGACCCCTTCGGGGTAAAGTATGCCATGTTACATCTTGTATTCACCCCTAGGCCCTGACATTATAATCGTCTAGAAAACTCCTTGCACTTCGTAATTGAATTCTCTACTATACCAATCCTTGTGGGATTGACTCTAACAATTTGGTTGATTAATACTTGCTTGTGACTCCTACACATATCATTGGATGAAGTGTAGTTGAGCATTATCAATAACATCTCCATTGCCGGGGAGTATTTTTGAGAAATTTTTTAGTGAAGTTCACTTGTGAAGTGATTATGTTGTAGTTGAATCAATTAACTTTTGTTTCTTGTTGTCAACTCTTGAACATGTGACGAAATGAGTGCTAACGGGAGCAATGCCAACAAACTTAGAGACAATTATGATATAGGTAAGTAGCACAATGTCAATATAGATCATTTGGAACCGTGGGTCCTAGTATATTACCTCCAGTTGTGGTCACATAGTGTTACATGTGACTAGCACTGTGTTGGTTCTATTGCAAATGTAGGATTTATTTTTTGGGCTGGATCACGAGGATCTCCATGACCACATGTGAAACATTGTAGATCGTCTGGGCCATTTTCATTCAAGAACATCTCTCACGAGTCAGTCCAACTTCTTTTGTTCCCTTTTTCTCTAATGGGGGAAGCGACAAATTGGTTAACTTATTTAAAAAGGGACTCAATCTTCTTGGGAAGAGCTCATTGATGCATTCTATGTAAGGTTTTCCCTCCCTCGAATATGATGTTATTGAGAGATAATATAAATGGGTTTAAATGATTATATTATTAAACAATTCATGAGACATAGTTGAGATTTCACAAGTTTCTTCTCCAATATAAATTTCACGAACACCTGAACGACGTGTTGTTATGAAATTTCTACCAAAGTCTAGATTCAGTCAACAAAGGTGTGACTGACCATCTTTTCCAAGGAGAAGTTATACAACAACCATTTAAAATATCATCTACTCTTCTTTATGGGATGACTAAGATTTATCATGCTTGAAATACCATGAAAGACCAAATGTCTCATTTTACCAACAGGATGACAAACGAACAAATAGAAAAGGACCAACAACAGGATTAAAGTAAGGCTAATACTATGACCCAAATGGATCTATTGTCAAAACATGTCATGGGTAGTAGTTCTAAGGTTTTGAATGTAGTTGAAATTACTTGAGTTAATCCCGACGAAGTGAAATTTGAAGCTAAGCACAATGACAAGGTATACTTCCTAGAAAATAAAGGAGGTGGTTTATGCCATAATTATCCAAACTCGATGGGAACCAAGTTAGGAATAGGGAGCCTGATGATGGTTGGATAGACTGAGATAGGGAATGGCATGATCGTGATACAAATTGGAGAGAGAGGAACAATGAAAAAGAGAGATATGTACAACCCAATGAACGTCAAAAGCCAATGAGCAAAGAGTTGATCCTCAAAATTTTCACACTGAAGATATGCTTGCACACATTCTCAACAAAGTGGAAGGATTGGACATAGTGCTAAAGGAAACGAAAGATGACGTCTCATATTTAAGCAAACTAGTTACTTTACATTAAAAATTAATTAAGCATCTGCAATCACAAATATGACAAATCTAGACTTATTTGAACCCAAGGCCAAAATGAGGACTACCAAGTGATAACATGGTCGACGAAAATAATGAAGCATGAAAGAGTTCTTCGTCAGGCCACAACTTTAAATAAGGCGCTTCTTGGGAGGCAACCCATGTTTTAAATTTTTTGTTGTATTGTTTGACTAACAAGTGTTATATGTGAAGGTTGAATATTTGAAAATTTTGGAGAAGAAGCAACTAGGTGAGACTAAGTACTAGTCAGCGACACACTGAACAGGTCGGCGAACCAGATCTAGACAATCATTTTGACCAACATGTTTGATGGGATTCTGTAATATTAGGAGGAAAAAAGATCCAGTTGGCATATCTTCGAATGGTTAGCAACATAAGTTAGTGTCTATGATTGGCGCGCGAACTAAAGGTTCAAAAAGGAACCTTAACCATTTTGAATTCAAAATCTTCTTTAATTTCATATTTTCCAAGCATTGCACTTTCAAAACCCATTTTTAGATAATTTTTCTTGTAAATTTCGTGTGGGGATCGGTTACCAGGGGGAATCTTTGAGTTCTACTTAGTATTTGCTTGCCAACACGTGTTTTTTTAATTTCAAGGTTGGTGATCCGAACCCTGCTTTAAAATTTTTGTAGTTTCCAAATGCATGTTTGTATCCTTCTTGAAATATTTGTGAAATCATAACTATTTCAATGAATTGTTGTAATGTATGCCCTTGTCATACTTTTGTATACATGTTTTAACGTGTAATTGTTAAATATTGTGGGTTAACTAATTGAAATTGCAGGTGGGTGTTGAATATATGATGGGTCCGATGAAGTGAAGCACGAGTAACCCCTATTACATCGACGACCAATTTTTTCCAATGATAGAGCGGGTGATGTCATTCTTAAGGGCAAAAAACATTGATTGGTAAATTTGGACAAATCGGGGGAACTCTAAGTACCCCCGAGGTTATTAGTGGTATGGACTTGACCATAATTTTGTATAATATATTTTAAATTTGATTCTCCTTTGAAGTGGGTTAGAATTAGAAGGTCAAGATCAAAACCTAGCATGAAGGACTTTTGAACGAGCTTAGTCAAGCTCGCCAAATTGGTCAGCGGTTCGCCCATAAACTACTGGATTGTTCCCTTCTATGTCCCATATTTTATAAAATGTTTTATGAATTTTAGAAAACAAGTTTTAATTCATAAAATGGGGTCGACGAATCACTAATTTATGCTGAATTCTGAGCAATTTGATTCTGTAACATTCGGTGAGCTCGCCTAGTCTCGCCGAATGGGTTTGGCAAGTTACCAAACTACTCGGCCATTTTTCCTATACATTTTTAAACTTTGATGATTTTTTCGAACAATTTCTAACATATTGATGCTCTTTTGCAAGTATGGCAAGACTAAGGTACCGGGAAGGAATAAACCACCCCCGCAAGAGGGTATGAGGAATACTATTCAATCAGGGTGTTGCACCCTCCCGAGCCACACAAGATAAACTTCCTCCAACAAATTTGAAAGGGCAAAAGAAAAGGGCCTATCAAGCCAAGCCCTGCATAGCGCTAAGATAACATGGAAAGACACACCATCCACCTCACTTCTTTAAATTAGGAAAGTGAGGGAAACTAGGGGATAGATTACTAGTCTCTATGTCTAAGCCGCAAGACGAACACACTTTATCGAAGAGGAGAGAGGATCTGCTCTCTAAGGCATTCCATGACCCAGCCACAATCACGGTGCTTCATACATCTCATCCACCTCTATTCCACGCACCAGATCAAGTACCTATATTTTTACTAGTTCAGGAACCTTCTCCTCAGTCACTGAACAGACTGAAGGATGCAGGGATCGAAACCATTCTTAAGAAGAAGATATTTTCTACAGACGGAATAGTAGAAAGATATCAGGAGGTATGGAACACTATAAAATTCCATATGTTGGAGATTTTTACCATAATGTGAGTCTGCTACATTTCTTCATGGATTCGTGAGTTATATGCCTAGTATGGGAAATTTGTGCCGAAGGAAAAGAAAAAGGTTATCTCTTTAACACCTATTGATCATGTAATGGTGTGGGAAAGAAGAGCTAAATACAGTAGCACTGACATCAATGAGGTGATAGGGTGAATTGTGAATGTAATCCATGTCTTAGTGGATCAAATATAGAAAAAGTCCCTAGATGACTTGACGGATTGGTTGGCTCCTCTTTGATATCACGCCACCATGGGTCAAGGAAGGAATTCCTTTATATAAGAAGGTTAAACATGGAAGCTCATTTTTGGTTTGGGTTTATTAGCAGCACTTTGATGCCATCACATAATGAGCCCATACTCAAAAATTTGAAGGCTACACTATTAGGTTATATTATGAAACGAGATATATTAAATCTCGGTATGATTATCGTGCATGAGATAGTCATGAGGGACACACAGAATCAAAGGTCTCTCTCATTCTCGGTGTTGATTATAGAGTTGTGTCGGCGTATCTAAGTTCCATTAGTGGAGAATACATATGTGGAAGTGACTCCCACTTCCTCTACTAATATTTTGAGGATCGAGCCCGAGTACACTAATGATGAGACATAGAGGAGGAGAGCTTCCTCGGTGGTTGATGTGGAGATGTTACAGATGGACACAACCCCTTCGACTCAGGTCACTGCAAATTCGAGTACCCATGGCACTTCAACTACTGCACCCTCTACTTCTACTACTGACCCTTTTGCTGCTCTAAGTTCTATTGTTGTTGCTTCTCCGCCCCCTTTGACATAGGCTTTGCTCTTCAAAATGGTCCACGTGTCCCAATCACGTGCCTCATGGGTAGAGGCTGATATACTTTCGATGATTTAGGGTTCATTGTTTCTCCCTTAGATCCTATCAGGGTTGGGTTTAGAGAGAATCCAGAGTTTATTGATACATATGGCTTGGATTTGGATACCCTCACCGTGGGAGTGGAGGCATGTGAGCAGGTGGGATCTAGTCTAAGAATGTGATGACCTCAAACGATGTTATTGTTGGGTTGAGGCGTAATGTGGAAGACCTAAAATCCATGGATATTTCTATGTTAATTGACATAGTGGACCTTTTCGAGGTCCCGAATACAGAGTTTCCAGCAATTTTTAAGATTCATTCTACCATGGAGATGTTGTTATCGCTGATGAGGATGCTTCCAAGATTGAAGAGGAGGAGCTTAGTGCATGAGATGTCATAGTATACGATGACCTCGAGGAACTTGAGGGTACGATGGTGCAGAAACTTGTGGAGGCATCTCTTAGGGATACATTGATTATGGTCTCTAATAGTAGAAAGGGTTGAGTAAAGGAGGGCACTGATGCCTAAACTGAAGGAGTCAGTAATATACAGAGTTTACCACAATCTTAGAATTACAGAAGGATTTGACTCTTTTTTATTTTTTTGTTTAGACATTTTATTTATTTTCCATATGAGGAAAATTGCTTGTTTTGTTTGGCGAGGTGAGGTATATTCATACCTACCTTTTTTGGTTGTTTTTTTAGGGATAATTTTTTCTTGTAGTGAGTGCTAGATTTTGTTAATGACTATTGGTTTTTTATCCATATGTTTTTAATGTTAATTTTGGTTTTGACCTGAATTAAAATTTTGCCACCTTTTTTATGTTTGTGAATATGATTGTTCTAGTGCAAATTTGAATGTCGATTGCGATCAATACTGATGAGTTCAATGGTTTTCTTGATTGAAATATATGTGTGCGTGATTCCAATAGGATATATTTGAGTTGGATAAGTCATATGTGAACGCGTAGCATCTCACTGTGACTGGTCAGTCGTTGAAATGGATCTGGAAATATTCATTGCACGCTAGCTAAAATTTTAGAGTCTTTTTTTATTATAGTGTTTAATACCATGTGTTGTGAGAATATATTTAAATGTGTGAGTTATAATACCTAGAGATTTCCCTATTCTTTCAATCGACTAATATAGGCGAATGATAGAGATAATCTTAGGCACTATTTTTGAAGAGTAAACGAAAATTGCTATTACACATCTTTGTGACAACAAAGTGAGAGTGTGAACCTTTCTTGGACCAGTTTCATCCTATCATTTTCATTGGGTGAAACTTTATCACATTTGACCTCTTCACTTCCCATCTAAACACTTCATGAAGCATCTGTCCTTTTTAATAGTCAACTTAGGCCAAAAGCCAAAAGTGGAAGTGCGGTAAAAAAAAGGAGGAACGCGAAGAAAAGGGAACCCCTGCATAAGAAAAAGAGAAGAAAAGGGAAAGAAGAAAATGATCAAAAATGAAAAGAATTGTTGAAAAAGTTGGCACAATGGAGAAAAGCAATGGGTATATAAAGATTCATGCTTAAAAGAATATAGGTGGGTTGTTAAAAAATCAAAAAAGAGTGAATCAAAAGGAGAAAAAGGGAAATGTTGTCCATGATTCGTGAAGGTAGAAGTCACAAAGCCAAAATGATCATACCTTAACCCTCAGCCGCGTTACAAGCCTTGTAAGACCTTTATGATCTTGATTGAGCTTAATGTCATGCTGATTGAAAAATACTGGCAAGCATATGGGTTGAGTCATTCTTGTGTTTATCTTGAGTGTGTGATAGTTGTTTTTAATTCCTGAATTCTGAAATTTTTGTGATCCTTGTGTGAGCATGGAATCAATCTTGATGTTAGCGCATTCGAATGATTTTGTTCAGCTTGAGTTCTATGTAATGATGTCTAGTCATAGTTTCAAACTTGTAGTGCACAATTAAACATTGCATGGGTAGATTGAACCCCATGGGCATTCATGTTGAGTCTTGAGTAGCAATATCAGTAGACATCTCGATTGAACTGATTGATCTTATGTTTTACTAGAGGACAAGCAAAATTTGTGATGTGGGCATTAATGAGTCACAGATTTTGACTCATTTAGGGCTTAATATCTAGAGTTTTAGTGTCCTCAATGTATATTCATTTGATGGTTAAATGCTAATTTTTTAAGCAATGAAGGCAAAAGAGTAAAGCAAGAACATTATCGACAAAAAGGGGCGGAAAAGCAAAACAAGCTAAATATAAGAGAGGTTGATGATTGCCAAGACAAGACAATGAGTCGCAAGTGGCTCTTCAGCTCACTAAAAGTTACAGCACGCAAGCTCGGGAAAAAATTCAACTCACCAATGGTAAGTGGAATTTCAACAAGAAGGCGATGGAAAGGGACATTTTGCACATCACCGACCTGGTCAGGCGATGTTTGACTAATTCTAGCGAATCGATCCCAAAAAAAATTGGGAATGTATCAATGTGATTTTCTAAAGAGTTTTGAGGAGTTGCAATATTTTGAGCGGATTTTCTGAGTTTTTAAGACTACCTATTTTGGGTTTTTGATCTAGCACTTTTCATCTTAGAGTTTTTTAGTATTAGAGTCGGGTTTGGATTTTGAAGTAATTTTGAGCATAGTGAAGACTTGCAATTTGTTACCCAAACTGATGGAGAACATAGTTGGTAATGTTTTCTTGCTTTTTGTACTTCTTAGATAAAAAAACTTCTTGATGGTGTTATTATGTGATTAATTGTTTCAATTATTCTCTAAGTGTTCGTATTTACTGATTTAATTGCTGATGTGAAATGGGTTCAATTGATAGTTGAGTTTTAATTGATCTATTGTTGTTGCAAATATATCATATATTTCCCTTTCAATGATCAAAGTTCTTATCCAATCAACACTTCTAGAATTACAACATTATACATGGATATAATCATAACTCAAGTAATTAATTAACTACATGCATAATATCATAATACTCTTCTTTCATCAACAAACCCACAACTCAAGAGTAATAGGGGAATTTTATGGATTATTTGAGAATTTAACATAAAACCATAGGAAATCATAAATTTATACATTATATAGCATAATTCTATCATTATAAATTATTTGAAAGGAATCCATGAGTTTGGAATCAAACCCTAACTTTTGGGGATTTCTTATCTGAAATGGGACTTCGTGGATGAAGATATAGAATACCTTAGTAATTGAACCCAATGAATTTTAGTAGAAACCTTTCTCCTTGAACCGTAGCTCCAACTTCTTTCTTCTTATCTTGAAGTTCTAGAGAGATAATTTCTGGAGAGGATGAAGTTTTGAGAATAGTTTTGGCTTTTAGAAATAATGGAGTGAATGACATAATTTAGTGGTCTAAAATACTTACATATGTGGTCTTAATTAGGCTAAAACAAAAGAACTTAATGTTAATTAATATTGGAAAATCCCAAAATGCCCCTAACTTAACCATCAACAGCATGGTCCTAGGCCCCATGCATGACCCTCACTAATAGACCGTGATTGGACCCACGGACCGTGCTGGTGAAACGTGGGTTGGCTTCGGAGATCCTTATTTCGTGGCCTTGATTTATAACCCCTAACCCATGACTGTGTACTAACCCACGAGGTGTGGGTGTTGCTATGGTTCACTGGCTTTGAGTAGTTTCTAGGGTACTCCTCGATTATCCATGGTTGGTCCTTGGGGGTCGCACTTTGATGTTATAACACAAACCCATTTAATTTGAAGTCCATGAAGTTACATCCAAGACTCTAACCCTCACATTAAGCTCTGATTTAGCCTGGTAATTTCTGGAGTGTTACATTAACAGAGACTGAGTGAGAAGTCACCATATGATTGAGAGTTTACACACCCTCCTTCATCTCTTTCAACACCTTCTCTAACCTTTCAACTTTGTTGAGAATGAGTGAGAGAATATCTCCTATATGACTACCTTCTGATTCTTTGGGTTTTTGTTGCTCTGGGGAGGGACATACCTGGTATTGTCAAACTCTCTCTCCTTCCAAGTGGTGCTACGATCATGCCAATCTCTATCATGGTCTCTCTATCTCTCATATTTATTCCAACCTTTATTTCCACCTGGACTTGGCTAGCTCTAACAAAATGATCCTCCTTTGTTTGATAGGATGTTTGATTTTTCTTTGTACAAAACTTCAAAATGATGATAATAAGGATTTAATCAAATAATACCCACAACATTAACACTCTTTGAACCACTACCAATGAAATTTTCAGCCAAGATATCCAGCTGGGTCATTATTTTGGACATGTTTTGTTCAATCTCTTGATCATTTTCAATCATCTCTTTTGTCATTCTAAACGTGATAGAAGACACTTGGTCCTCACGAGTGTACCATGCTCTATTTATCATGGTCATACAATCAAGGAATATAGACGCTACTTCATAAGGTTGTTGCACTATCCCACTGGAACAAGTTGATCATCAATTCCTTTGTTCAATAAATCAAGACTCCTATAGAATTATTGTAGCATCACATCATTTGGAAGTCCATGAGTTGGGTATTGCAGCACCAACATGTTAAATCATAGCCATGTCTCGTGGATTGATTCTCCTTCCAAGCATTTGAAACCTTGGATGCTATATCTGATTGTCATCATATTTCATGGAGGAAAGAATATTAGTGGGGATGTCATGCTAAGTTCATCTTAAGAGGTTATGCAGTCCCTCGGTAACTCAGCCAACCACTTAGAAGTTTCACCCACTAAGGAGAATGGAAACAACCTGGGATGGACTAATACTTGTGATACGTTTTTTAATGAGAGCGTACCACAAACATCAACGAAGTTAAGAATATGCTCATGGGCATCCTCATGATCCAGCCTCCCAAATAATCCTTTCAATTGTAGGACCTAAAGCATTGTGCTAGGAATGTGTAAAAGTGTGTTCCCTTTAGCTAAAGGTAGACGTATTGCACTGACACCACCCAAGTGGATTAGGTTATTCACATTATTAAGATTTCCAACATTGTATTGGCGTCCCACTTGACTATCATTACTCCCGTTTACTCATCTCATCCTATGTTCAACACAAACAACACAAAACAAATCTAAAGTAAGTTGATTCAACTACAACCAAAAACATCACAATTCAACTTTGATAAAAGTATTTTAAACAATACGACTCCCCGGCAGCGGTGGCATTTTATGTTAATCTTTCAGAACACCTCATCCAATTCTAGGTGTAAATGACTGTTAATCAATATAAAACCCAATAAAGAGTTGGGGTCGAACCTACATGGAGAGATACATGTTCAAATTCAGGTATGAAGTATGAATGTTTTCTAACTAGTAATAGGAATATAAATTATCTATAACCACATGTAAACAAGTCTAAAGGTGTGCAAATGAATGTCAGATGGGGGAATTTTGGTCTGCAATAAAAAGCTACAACACAACCAAATAAGAGAGAATAACAAGATAGCGAGGAATTCTCATGATTTGATTGATTATAGGAAAATTTCACAACTAGTAATAAATAGACAAATATCAATGTGTCGGCTAGACTACCAGTTCCATAGTTTTCTCTCGAACAACTATCACGCTTCAAGAGATTTATTTCAAACATCAACAAGCTTATCAAATAAGAACAGCCCATGACCTACATTCTATCTCGAGAAAGATGGGTAAGATTGGGTTTAGAATTCACTCTTTCGAGTTGATCCCACATTAACCGAATATTCACAAACCATTAATCAAAATCTTTGGTTCAAAACCTCTCTCTCAAGAAAACTAAGAACTCAAAATTGGAATTGCGTTTGCAACTACAATACATAGATTATAAAACACAATTAATGATTGAACTCACTTCAATATAGCATTAATATCAGCTATTAATAATACCCATAAATAATTTCAACCCATAATCACATGATCACATTCAAAGAACTAGGGTTTTAGCCAAAAAAAATTGAAAAGGTAAAAATAAACACCAAGTAGACTAGACATCAGCTGGGTAATAGTCTCCAACTCCAACCCTTTAGAGTGTTCCAAAAAGATGAAATTCAAAAGCCCACTAGTAACTCTTCAAGTTTGATCCACAAAAAGCATCAAAGTTTACAGTAGAACTCTAAAAATAAAAATAAAAACTCCACTTAATGGAAGCAAGTTTCGTAATTTATAGTTCAAAATTTAAATTATAGTTGCCGAAAAATTATCCTAAGAGGCCATTAGGCGAGATAAGTTTGGCTCACCGAGTGGTTTGGGGATCCGCTGTTTATTATGTTCCATCGCCATTTCGCATTGGTTCTCAGCATCTCCAAGTCATGTAACTTTGGAAATCTATTTCCCTCATCACTGAACCAATCGATCGTTTACCGCCTGTCGATTTCTATCGCCGACTTGGTTTTCTCCAAAAGGTTGGCATGGTGGAACTTTAGGCGTGTTGATGAGCCACTCGGTGGATCACTGAGTGGTCTTGGCAATCACAAGGATAGCTTTTCTTCACTTCTCCATAAAAATTTCTCTTCTGGTAGTGTCATTACTTTGATCCTTAGCTCAGATACCTGAAAAATCAAGTCCTTCAAATCGGTTTATAGCATAAATTAGGCATTAGAGAACTCTAAAACTATAAAAAAGAATCCCTAAATGAGTCCAAATCTCAGACTCATCAAGTACATTGTTATCTATTGTAGTCCTTTCTTGCAATTAAATTTTATTAGGCTATATTGTATACTTGTACATTCGATGTTCTGATTTCATTTGACCTACATATTTTAATGATATAGATTCGTATTGTTAGGATTCTCAACAAGAGTTTGTTGAGATCACTTCATCTCCTTTTCTACTTTTGAACTTTTGAGTAAGAACTCCATTCTAATGGAGGACTCAAAATTTATGAGTTGCTAGTATTCATAAAATTTTGAGTAGTTGTGGATCTTGTCCCGACACTCATCTATACATAGTATAGGCTTCACAATTAGAATGTTTTGGAGAGTCTATCAGTTTAACGTATTTTATTTCAGACTTATTTTCATACTTAGTATATTCAGTGAAGTTTTAAAATATAACAAACTTGTTTTGAACTTCTCTTTTAATTTGATGCTTTTGTATGCTTTAGTTAGTCTTCTGCATTAGTCAATCACGAATAGGGTTCACTTGATGAACATTAATAACTCTCAAGTGTCAACCACGTCTAAGGTATAGGCTCAGGTTGTGACAAATATAGTAATAATAAATTGTAAAATACCTCAATAGTTTGAAATAATAACAAACAAGATTAAGGAAACTCATAAAAATGAAACTTCTAACATGATTATACTAGTATAAATAATCTAGTATCTTAAATTTCTAATAATAAAAGAATCATTGTTTCCAAGAATATTTTTTATCATACATACATAAAATCCCCTAAAATAATTACATTTAAATATCTAAGTAAAATATGATAATATTGATACATATGACAAAACCATGAAAAGCAATGATAAGTGAACAATTAAAATTTCGTTACATATTCTTAAAAGAAATGTTGTGTACTAAATAATAACCTTCACAGTGTTACCAATGACTAAAGTTTTAATACTATCAACATGTTATTTGAGTTATTCACAATCTTTTTATCTCTATGGATTGAAAATTATTAAGTATCAATCATTTATTCGATAATTATGAAGGTCAACATGGTTAACTAAAGATTTTAAAACATCTTTTATATAACATATATTAGATGAGCTCCAATTGTTGGACGTTGGACGTGCTTAGGCGTATAGTCGGAAACTTAGGGTGTAAATCTAATAGAATTAAGCCCCACACTAGAGTCTTGGGGCATTTTCCTAAAGACGCACTCCAGGCGAGCTTCGAGGCGAGTCCTAATAGTGTTTTTAAAAGTCCTACTATAACTTTTTTGCCTTATAATAACCTATTTGGTTATTTTTGTAAAGTATTGTGAATTTATCATTTTTCCGCTCCCAATATCGACCTTCGAGTCATTTATGATTGAGTTTAAAAATTTCTGGTTTCTCCCTTTGAGTTAAGAGTTAAGAATTTGGTAGTATGTGAGTTTTAAAGGTTAATTTGGTAAGAAAGTAGTTTTAGGGTTCTTTAGGAGTCTGAAGTGTTAGAATTAAATTTTGTTGTTTCCATTAGTATCAGAATATGGATGCTAGACCATGGGAACTGTCAATTTCATTTTCGAACTCTTTTTGAGGATTTGAGGTTCTAAGTTGTAGATTTGTGGAAATTTAACTTTTGGATGACTTTTGTAAACATTTTAGGTTGATATGCTCGGATAGAAATTCTGAAAGTTCCATTGGATTTTGTGGATAATTTTACGCCAAAGTAAGGTTTCGGTTGATTTTTTACAGATCCCGAACATGTTTTAACTTTATTAGGTGTGAATTATTTTCTCGTAATTTTATGGATTTTTGGTCAAGAAGACCTCGGATTCATGTTTAAATGGTTCCATTGAGTCCAAAACATTGAGAATAATGATGTGCATATGTGGTTTGCGTGTACGGAGTTTCGAATGAATTACGAGGGGCCTTTCAATATTTTGAGAATTTTTCAATTATATGAGGTATGAGTTCTGGTGGACCTCCAGTTTTATGAGAGTTGACTCGCTTTTGTGAGGTTTGTAGCAAGGTATGGATCACTTTTGTGAAGTGTCAACCCCTATTCACCTTTGCATTTGCGAAGCAGCGGTCTCTTAACTGAAGGTTTGACCAGTGAAGTGAATCCCGCGTTTAAGGGAACCCCTTATTTCAATGATAGATCAGCGAGTAAGTTTTCTTGATCCTAAGCTTTCATATTCCATTGATTAATGATTAGCTTTAATATCAAATTGTGTAATTTTGATGGGTTAATTTGAAAGGTTTTTCAAGAGCCTAAGAATTTATTAAAATGGTGATTTTAAAGTGGTTTTGATCCTTATTTCGAAATGTTTTTTATGAATAATTTCCTAGAGCATTAAACATTATTTTCAATTGGTTATTGTTAATACTTATTTATTTTAGATTGTATGGATTTGGAGGTGATTTATAAGGGGAAGACTCAATCCTTATAGTCAGTGTTGATTGATTTAAGGCACATGTCTTCCTAAACCTTGTATTCTAGTTGAATTCATATGCTTCCTACGTTGATTGTGTGTTGGGAGAAATGGGATTGAGGTGAATGGTTAAATTATGCACTTGTTACATCTAAATGAAAAAACATGGGTGAAATAAAAAGTACATGTCTTGAAATAATGAAGTGAATTAATATACTGTAAGTCTTGTTAATTGACTGATGAAATGCTTGAAAGCATGAATGTAGACTTGAATTGTACGACAAGTTGTATCTTCCGTGTGGTGTAATATTGCTCGTGTGCATTTATTTTGGACATTGTAATGAGACATGTGATGATTTATAAAGTCGATAGGAAATAGTTCCACAATATATATAAAGCCGATGGGAAATGTTTTTACCTAGTGATTTGATATAAATTTAATGGGAGATGGTTCCAGCTAGTGATTTGATATAAAGCCCGTAAGAAATGGTTCCGACTAGTGATATTGTGCTGATGTGAAATGGTTCCGGTGAGAGACTGATTATTTTGACTTTATGCCTTTGCGGCTTATGTGTGACTTGTTTGATACTTGAGATTAATATGCTCGTTGCGTGTAAATTGAACTACTTGACTTTGAGATTGACTTATTTGATTTGTTTAATTTTTAAATTTTGAAGATTGAACTGTGAATATTTGTCATTCTGATCAGCTTATTATGGAATTTCTAAGTTGGTATAATTTTTGTGCAAATTATAGTTGTAGGATGTTTTGTTCGAGAGTCATCAGTATTTGTCTTCTAGCTAGTTTATTTGTATAGTAAGTTGATGGTTGGGCACCGTGTTGTGGTACTCACCACTTGCTTCTACATTTTGTTGGTTCTAAGCCCGAAACCATACGATGTCACTCTCCTTCTTTTTGTTACACTTTGTTCTATATGAGAAATAAATTTTGACACTTGTACTTATTTTATAATTATGCACTTATGTATTTAGTGGCTTGTACACGTGACAATAAGATTTTGGAGGTTTAAATAGAAGAATAAGTTTTCTGCTCTATCTTGTTCTTAATTTTTCTGTAATTCCACATTTCTTTCGTTTTTGTTGGGTTGAAGCTGACTTGTCTTGGTGGGAGCAGAAAAGTTTCATCATGTCTATTTTTGGATCGTGCTAAATATAATCAAAGCCCAAAATTAATCAGGATTGCATGTATACAATTCAAGTCTTCGTAGATTCGAGGATTTGGATGGAGAAGTTTGTACTTATCTTCAAGAGGCTACAAAGATTGTTAAGAAACTTACTTTTGTTTATCCTTTCTTTTCGTGTATGGTTACATTCACTAGTGCAGAGTTGCCACGTGTTTTTTTGGGAGATGCAGAAGACTAAATCTTTTTTTTTTGCAATAGTAAAGGTGAAGCAGTCCATGAGGCTATTAATGAGACCCAGCTAGTAGTAGAATTACGGCCCAAGAATGAATTAATGCTAGTTGAGTACCACCATGTAGAGGTCATGCGCGTGGAGCAGCACAAGCGCGGGCCTGAGCTAGAAAGGCTATCATGAGCCAGAGGTTGAGGTTATGAAGGACCAGGTTCCTCTCGAGTTTGGAGTTCATTTTTTAGACACTTTGAGGATGTTAGATGTGTTGAGGAACTTCTCTCAAGGTGGTATATCAGGTACACCATAGGGTTCTCTAATAAAGGTATGCATGCAAACCTTAGATTAGTAGTTGGTTCCAGGTACTCATGTTTGGGTGCAACACCCATCAATGTTTGCAACACCGGTTGTGGATGTTTAGATTTCGCTCGAGGTTATTCAAATGACAGCTGAGAAGCAATGTTACGAGGAGTTTTAGAAGACAAAATCAGCCGAGTATTAGGGTGGTAAGAGTAAGGATACTCGTGAGTTCTTGACCTTTTGCCATGAGATACTTGAGGTTTTAGGTATGGTGGGTGTTCATGGTGCCCTATTTTTCGCACTTTAGCTACGTGGTAGAGGCAAAGAATTGTGGAGGGAATTTCTAACGTTTAAACAAGTTTGATCTTCTATGGTAGAGAAGGATGTGTTTTCTAGTGTCATCCTAGATCGCTTCACTATGTGGCACATAAGAGATGTTAGTCGTCTGATGTTTGAGAGCATGGCTTAGGATGGTCTTTCTCTGACCAAGTATGAGGCCTATTTCTATGAGCTTTCTAGGCATGATATGACTTTTGTTCCGGACGAAGCAAAAAGAATTCGTCGATTTGTGAAGGGTTGATTTTCTTTATCCGGTCTTTTGTATTAGGTCAGACAGAGAGGGGATTCCTTCCCGTCAATTGAGACAATCGCTTGGGGATCCCAAGAGGGACTGTTCTTCTGGTTAGATTTATCTTGTCTATCTGAAGGTAGAACTTTAGATAGAGGTAGTAGCTCCTTTCACCGTCGTGGACCTATTCATGCTTCTATGCAAGCATTGGAGAGTGAACAACTAGCCCGATGGTCTTATGGTTCTAGTCGAGGTGGCAATGGCAGTTCATCGCGTCCACAACAACTGTTATACATCTCTATATCTTGCTATACTTGTGGAGATCAAATTCATATGATGAGTAAGTGTCCTATAATGACTCATTCAAGACCTCAATATTCGTTGTTAGCTGCTCCAACAAAGGATTTAGTTCTTCCTGCCAAGTAAAGTTTAGACTGATAGAGGTGGCAAGACTTCTGCTTGGGGTATTTTAGCTCCATAGGGTAGAGGTAAAGGTTCTACTTAGGCTACTGGAAACCAAGATAGTAAGTTCTATGATTTTCGAGAGAGGCTCGAGGATGAGACTTCTGATGTTCTAATCACAAGTATTATCCTAGTTTACTATCGGCCTGTGTGTGTATTGTTTGATCTAGGATCTACTTTCTCAAATGTGTCTACCTATTTTGTTGTTGGGTTTGATTTGAGGTCTGCTTGCATACTTATGGCTATCCATGTTTCTATACTTGTGGATGAATCCTGGTAATTTGTGTGATACATGGAATGGTTTTTGCTAAAATTTTTGGAGTTTAAGTCCTATTTCACCATTTTTGATCTTGGAAACCCTTGGTGAAGGATTTTGAAAGGATTTTTATGCTAAATCAATGGTTAAGTTTACCATTGATTGACCCTGAGTTTTAACATCAAATGGTAGAATTTGGATTGGTTAATGCAAAGGTTTTTAAGAGACGAAGAATTTAGTGAAATGGTTATTTTGAAGTTGTTTAAATCCCTTTTTCAAAATGAATTTCTCGAATAAGTTCCTAACGCCTTAAACATTATTTTCAAATATAGTTTTCTGGATTTAAATATCCATTTTGATAGTAGGTTTTGGCTTGAGCCATTTCTGTACATAATTATTGTGCGAACTGTTGTTTCTGATAAGTGACTGTGAATACTTGTTTATTATAGATTATGTGGCTTTGGAAGTAGTTTTGGAAGGGGAAGACCCAACTCTTGGAGTGATTGTTGATTGACTTAATTCAAGTGGCTTCCTCAACCTTGTATTATAGTTGAATTCATATGCTTTCTTTTTTTATTGTGCGTTGAGAGTAACCGGGATGAGGTGAGGGGTTGAATTGTATACTTTTACCTCTAAATGAATAAAAAGGAGTTAGGGTATGTTTTGAATATTTTGATGTGCATTGCCTTATTGTAAACCTTGTTTATTAATTTATGAAATGTCTGTAAGCATAAATGTCGACTTGAATTATATTAAGTGTTGAACTCTCATCCATGTTGATATTGCTTTTATGCATTGAGTGTGAACACCATGACGAGACATGTGATGGCTTATAAAGCCGATAGCAAATGCATCTGGTAATAATTTGATATAAAGTCGGTGGAAAATGGTTTTGTCAAGTGATGTGATATAAAGCAGATGGAAAACTGTTCCAACTAGTGATTTGATATAAAGCCGATGGAAAATGGTTCTTACTAGGGGTGTCAAATGGGCGGGTTGGATTGAAATTGGAAATATTATAATGGGTTGAATAAAAATCGGATTGGGTCTTGACCCGCCCAATTTGACCCGATTAATCTCAAGAATTTAACATATTGATAATTAACTATTATAATCACAATTTAAAAGATGTTAAATAGATAATAATCCATACATTCAATATAGGAACATACCTTAATAAAAAAAATTAAAAGAGTTTGAAATCGGAGATTGAATTGGCTCAATTGAGAATTCTCTTCGAATGGGTTAAGCTTATATGGGTTGAGATTGAACCCAATTCAAATTATTTTGAGCCCATCCCTTGAAATTCTGGGCGAATTACATATGTTTGGCTTCATTTTTTAACACCCCTAGTTCCTACTATTATTTTGAAAGACTTGTATATTAAACTGGGAGGCAAGAGCTAAAATAAGAGGTTGTACATGCTCACAAAGGTGAGGACAGGAAAGACCATGACGTGAATCAAGCGAAGTGCATCAAGAATGAACTATGAATAAGGCAAGATGTTAGTAAAGGAGACCCTCATTAAGCAAAGATGCAAACATATTTTCACAAAGTTTTGTAATAAGTAGGATATGATTCTCTTAGGTATTCACGTCTAAATACCTATCGATTTTTGCGAATTTGATAATTTTTTAGATAATATTTTTGGTTTAAATATATCTTTAAATTATATGTAATTCAAAAGAATAACTAATTACATTCATATGAAAGTACGTTAAAAATAAAGTAACTATAGCCCTATGAAAGTATTTTAAGAATAAATTAACTGCATCTCTGTGAATTTTATGTATTCAAGAATAACACTTAGGACTTAGTCGAAAAGAAAAATCTCTTCCGTCCTTCGATTCAATTGATAATTTTAAAATATAATTCCATTTCTTTAAAGAAATAGAAATTCAAATACAATAAGATAGTGCAGAGATAACTGTTAATTTATTCCTCTTTTGATTAAACAAAATAGTTAATAAATATGAAATTCAATTTAAAATGTTTAAAAGAATTCAAACATAAAAATAAGAATCAAAATACACTTTAAATTATCAATACACCACACCCAAAGAAAAATTAGTCTATAATAAAAGAAAAAATTAAGAATGATATAAATTTCAAGAAATTATAGCCTACAGTTGATTTCAGACTTTCATATTGATCTAATCATGAAAAGAAGTAGTGAATTTCATCAATCTTTAGTGTTCTACAAGATGACCATCGCACATAATTGATATATCCTAATTTGAGATGAGTTTCAGCCTTATACAGTATGGGCTTATGTTCAATATAAAACATCCTTGAACACACGGTATGTGGTCGCTAGATATTGTATAAAACACACAATTAATGCTCATGCAACAACTTCAACTGCTTTTTAGCTCGTTGTGTCCATACACAGTGCATTCCAAGTGATGGAATGTGGATTAGTTATCATAGGTATGAAGATCATCAAGTAGATTCAAAGTATTTTAAAGACCTTAGAAGATTAATTAATAGATGATAGAGTGATTTCATTATTTTGCTTGTTTTCAGATCAGGGTTATTATTGTAAATAACATAGGTTATTTGTCTACTATTATAAATAATAGAAATTAGTGTTCATTTTACTTGTTTCTTTTTAAATGAACATTTGATGTTATTGATCCTTTGTAAGATTTGGCTAAACCCTTTATATCTTCAATTGAACTGTATTGATTATATGAATAAATCTTCACTTGTACGAGTTCAAATTTTCTTTCACATTTGAATTTTATTTCAGTAATGTTAAATATGTTTTAGTTTCTGCTAGAGTATACTTTCTTTCTTCTAGATCTTGTTCTCCTCCTTTTTATCTGTTAATCGTATATCTTGGTTGATTGATTATGATTTATTTCAGTATCCTTGAATCTATAATCACATCATTTTGTATCAGATGTTAAAAGAAAACTATTTCTACAATATTTTAGCTTTCTTCTATGAAAAGAAAAATTCAAATCTAGATATTGGACTAATTTTTAGAAGGTATTATTGGGATTTATTAAAAATATTCTAAAGTGGTTGAATATCAAATTTGAGATCATTTGAAGTTGATTTTGTTCGATTTTATTTTATTTCTGAAGCTAAAATTTTAGCACTTTCTACACTACAAAATAGAGTATTAGAACTCTTTTGTGCGAATATTTGCCCCATCTTTTAAATTCAATCTATTTTTAACATGGATAAACTGTATCACATTCTAATATTAAGATTTAACAATGACTTTTGTATCAAAATTAAATTTAAAATATAGAGTTTTAGGATACTTTTTTATCCTTTAAATTAGTAATTGAGTGTTTTTAGTTTATTTTGTGTCAATTCATTCTTGTTTTTATCTTTATTTTCTTTGTGAATTCTTTGATTCAAGTCCCACTAGTTTTAATTGTCCTTTTTATTTGGCTATTGAAGAGATTAGAGGAAATTCATTAGAGAGAAAAAAAGGCAAGAGTTCGTAAGATTCATTTAGGAAGGTCTAAAACCCTCGACCTTGAGTATATATACGAGTGTTGAAGGAGTGAATTTTATAACGTACTTCGATTTTGTTGCTACTTTTGTTATTCCATGCTTGTCTTCAATAGATCTGATGATTCTTCTAAAGATTATGGATATGAAAGTCGTTACTATAATGAAATTTTTGAGAACGAAGAGTATGATTCCTTTGGTGAAGAATGTGACTACGAATATTCTTCTATTTTTAATAATGATTTTAAAGATTATTATGCTTTAAGGTATGACTCTTTCACATATTCTTTTTGTGATTAATTCAATAGTAACAAAAGTGATTATAGAATTGCTAAAAGGAAATTTCAAGAGAATACTCTTTTTTATCTTCCAAATATTATTATAATTCTAAACATGAGTATAATAGTACTTATGTTTGTTTTGATGGAGGAAGAGGTAGTACATCTTTGTAAAGAAATTTAAGATAAATGTAAAAATATGCTACTTATGATAGAAATGTTGTACATTAACCTAATGATATCTTCAATAATTTTTATATAAATAAGATCCCATTGTTGAAAAATATAAGTGTGATGAAATAATGTTCATAAGTGTTTTTATAGATGGGATTAATCTTATCAACGAGCATTGGTTGTTGTCAATCTACAGAATACATCTTTTACAAATGATACTTTGTATGTGAACTCACGAGCCAATAGACATATTACAAATAATTTAGGTATTTTATCTAACCTTAAGCACTACAATGGATATAATAAAATCATTGTTGTAAAAGAATCACAGTAAGATAAAACACGTGTTAAAAATACAAGATTAGGTCTGAAATTACCAAAGGTCCTTGTAGTGCTACATTATTCACTTTCTCGTCCATGATACTCTAGTTAGATAATTGCTCTCAAAATTTATTCTCAGGTTCTCTTTTAGTAGGCATAGGGATCTGTTGGTGTTTTAAAAAAAATGGGGCAGCACATAAAAATTGAGATGTCCCTCAAATGATTGAAAAGGGTTTCAATAGCTTTCAATAATTTTATCAAGCATTGAGGGGTTTTAAATAGCTAATATAAAATACATAATCTACATAATTTAAAATTTAAATAACGTAAAATATCTCAACAACATAAACAAGCTAACTAAAATACAAAATTCAAATTTATTTAAACTAAAAAACTTATTTTGCTAAAAGTTACAACAAACATCAGCCCTCCTCCTTTGCTTTAGTTACTGTAATTGATAAAAAATGTTCCTCCTCAATTTTTGCTTTAGTAGTTGATGCTGGATTTTTTCATTATTTTTGAATTTGCAAAAAAATCTTCTTTTTTCTTTTTTTTTCTTTTGATTTCGTTCTTAAAAAATACATGTGATGTCATTGTCTTGTGTAGAGTTTTTTTTGTGAAATTGCTTTAATCTGCACTTTTATATTATTTGAAGAGAGATGTTGTAAAGGGTGGTTTGGTTAAGATATAACTTACCTTTTATTCTCGTATAAAATAATGTATTAAGTTATACTATGTTTGGTAGAAATTTTTGTTTAGGTAGAAAAATCAACATAACTTATATCATGTTTAGTTGTATGTTTGTAGTCCTACATAATCAATACCAATATAACTTATGAGGGAATCTATGTATAAAGTTATGCAAGGTAGAAGGTGGAAAAGTTATGTGGGTATAAGTTATACATGTATTAAGTGATAAGTTACATATTTACCCTATTAATATATTTTATTGTTTTTGATTGGAAACTTTATTGTTTTCCTATATATATGTTTGCTGTTTTTATTTCTATTTTATATTTAGACAAGTTTTTATTTCTTTTAATTTTTTTAAATTGGAAACAATTGTTTTTATTTCTTATAATATATAGATTATTTTAAATACTTTTTATATACATACTATTTTGATTGGTTTATGCAAATATAAATACATCTCTCTTTCACTATTAATTTCGCTTCCATCCCTTCCACCCAAAGTTGGTATCACAGCTAGCTAATTAAAATAATAATTATGGAAAAACTTGGAGTTACAGATCTACAAAAACAGGTATACACTCTTAAATTTATGAGTAACTAAATAGATTTATTCCTGAAAATCTCTTGTTGATTATAATTGTTTATCATGACTTAATAATGTTATAATAAACATCTTTAGAAGGTTTGTGTAACGACCTGTTTAGTCGTTTTGAGCAGTAGAGTTTATTTTCTAGTAATAACTGTCTTAGTCGATGTATCCCACGACGGACCGTCATGGGCACAACGGACCGTCGAGGGGGTCTCGTTCCAAAACACTTAGATTCTGGAAATTTGGGTACTGAGAACAACTCTCTGAACTTCACGACGACATGGCAGGACGGACTGTCGTAGGCACGACGGACCGTCACAAAGTCTTAAATAAAATCGACTCTCTGAACTTTGTGACGGAAGTAGCAGGAAGGACCGTCGCAGGCACGACGGGCCGTCACAGGCTGCGTAACCCTGACTGGGTCAGATTTCTGTTAAATATTTTAAGGGGCGTTTTGGACTATTCCTGCTTATAATAATAAAGTTAGTGGTTGAATGTTAATAACTCAATTTCTTGGGGGTTAAAGGAGATAAACTTGAATTAATTAGTGGTTACTTTGGTCATCTTTTATACGTAATTATATGGTAATTAGGGTAAAAAAAAGAGTTTGAATAAGGAAAAATCAGAAGAAAAAAAAAAGAGAAAGAGAGGGAGAACGATAGAGAGAAGAGAGAAACGAAGAGGAAAGCAAAGGTTTTGGGGGATAGCTTGCTTGATCGTGAATTCTTCGGTGGAGGTAGGTTATGGTTTTTATGCTATTTCATAGTAAACTCCTAATAGCGAATGATATGTATTGGGTAGTATGGTGAAGTCTTCTATATGCTCAATTGTATCCTTGCATGATGTGATTATGTAATTGTAATGGGTTGGAAGATAAGGTTGTGAAGCTTAAACCTAAAACCCTCTCTGTTAATGATGACGCCTTGGTATAAAAGAAGGCTTGATGAACTAATGGAATAAGGTTAGGGGATCGGGTGTCACGAACCGACACGTAGTATTAGGGGATCGGGTGTCCCGAACCGACACGTAGTATTGGGGGATCGGGTGTCACGAACCGACACGTAGTATTAGGGGGATCGGGTGTCACGAACCGACACATAGTATTAGGAGGATCGGGTGTCACGAACCGACACGTAGTATTAGGGGATCGGAGTGTCACGTTCCGACACTAGGATAGTAAAGAGAATGAATCTTGAATGATGTTAATATACTCAATTTAATGAACCTATTTCCCAAATGAGTATGGTATGGAGGCTTATGTCCTCATGGGTGTACTTGGCATTATTATCAATGATTCTTGTACTTGTTGTTTCTACCTGTTGAGTATTGTAGTTGATTTTATGATATTATCTGATATATATTGCATTCTATTTTGAGTTGGCCGATGATATCTACTCAGTACTCGTGTTTTGTACTGACCCCTACTTGTATGTTTTCTTTTTGTTAATTGTGGAGTGCAGCAAACGTACCGCAACTCTAGCCACTCTTCATCTCGTCAGATTTCAGGGTGAGCTATTGTTTCTAGCTTGGACTGGATCTTCTTCTTCACGTCTTGATGCCTTGAAGTTCTGGCATGGACTATCTGTTTAGTTATTTTAGCTTCTTAGATATTTTAGACTTAGTAATTTGAGGATAGATGTTCTTGTGATGATGACTTCCAGATTTTGGGGATAGTAATTGATTAATTTTAAAAGTTATTTATCGGTTATATTAATGAGTTTTAAGCCTTCCGCATTATATTCAGTTTATTATGTTTGAAATGTTGGGGTATAGATTGGTTGGTTCGCCCACATAGTAGGATAAGTGTGGGTGCCACTCGCGGCTCGTTTTGGGTCGTGACAAACTTGGTATCAGAGCATTAGGTTCGTTGGTATCATCACACAAGAACAAGTCTAGTAGAGTCTTGAGGAACGGTAGGGGGACGCCTTTTCTTTTCTTTGAGAGGCTATAAGACTTTAGGAAAATTCCATTCTTTCTTTCTTTCGTGCTATTACTTGCATCCAATTGGTATCTAGGTGATACAAATTGGTCTCTGACCATCTTCACTCTATTTCGCAGATGGGTAGAACTAGATCAACAACTACGCCGACACCAACACCGGCAAGACAAGATGCGTCTGAACCAGCCACTGAGGCTGTAGCTCGAAGAGGAGTAGTGGCAAGAGGCCGCGGTAGAGGTCGCGGGAGGACATCCTCTAGAGAAAGAGGACAAGCACCTGAACCATCTGGTACTAGGGCGGTGACTCCTCCACCGACTGAGGAAGTATTAAGAGAGGGTGAGGAAGGGGGAAACGAACAAGTGCAGAACGAGGAATTACCAACCCAACCTACCCTAGAGATGATTAACCAGGTTATTGCTTATCTTAGCGGGTTATATGATCAGGGCCAGACACCTCCAGTGTTTCCTGCACCAACACCTCAGGTTCCGGGAGTACAACATGCAGCTGCTGTGGCTCCCCGCATGGATGCCTCATTGGAAATAGGCACGCTTCCTCTGTTGACTACAGAACCTATAATGACAAGTGATCAGCACGAACTTTTAAGTAAGTTCTTGAAATTGAAACCTCCAGTCTTCAAGGGTATTGAATCTGAGGATGCTTATGATTTTCTGGTTGATTGTCATGAGCTACTACACAAGATGGGCATCGACTTTGTGACCTATCAATTTTAGGGGAACGCCAAAATGTGGTGGCGATCGTATGTTGAGGGTCAACCAGCACAAGCACCACCTATGACTTGGGCATCATTCTCAAGCTTATTTATGGAGAAGTATATACCCCAGACTTTGAGGGATAGGAGAAGAGATGAGTTCCTGAGCCTAGAGCAAGGCAGGATGTCGGTTACTGCTTATGAGGCTAAGTTTCGTGCACCATCCAGGTATTCCACCAAGATTTGCGTCAGTCCACAAGAGTGGATTCGCCGTTTCGTGAAAGGTTTCAGGTCATATTTGCGGATTTCAGCCTTACAGGTAGCTGCTGCAGCAAAATCCTTTCAGGAAGTGGTAGACTTTGTGATAGAGGTGGAGGGAGTGAAGCCAGATGACTTCACCATGGCATCAGCAACTAAGAAGTTTCGTAAGGGAGGAGAGTTTAATGGTTCTTACTCCAGAGGGCAGAGTTCCGGAGGTTATCCAGCTCGACCTATTAAGTCTTCACTACAGGCTGTAGCTGAGGGTCCACCGCAGACCGGTCAACATTTCTCTGAGTTTGGAGGTTATCCCCAGACTCCGCCGTTCTCACTGAGACCTATGCTTGAATCCAGAGATTGTTATGGATGTGGAGAGACTGGACATATTAGGAGAAATTGTCCAAAACCGAGTTACAGACCCCCAATAATCATAGGTAAAGGAGGTCATGGAAGAGGCCGTTATTCGGGAGGACGTGGTGGCCGAGGTAATGGTGGTCATCAAAACGGCCGGGGTGACGGGCAAACTGGACCTTCTGCAGTGCAACATGGTAGGGGCAACGGGCAGACAGGTGATAAGGCCCATTGTTATGCTTTCACTGGAAGATCTGAAGCGGAGACATCTGATGCTGTAATCACAGGTAATCTTTTGGTTTGTGATTGGATGGCTTCTGTATTGTTTGATCCTTGATCCACATTTTCATAGGTATCTTCCTCATTTGCTACTGGTCTTAATTTACCTTGTGAATTGCTTGACATACCTATTCGTGTTTCTACTCCGGTGGGTGAGTCTGTGATAGATGAAAAGGTATATAGGTCTTGTTTTGTGACTTTTATGGGGAGCAATACTTAGGTAGACTTGGTTATCTTAGAAATAGTTGATTTCGATGTAATTCTTGGTATGACTTGGCTCTCTCCAAACTTTGCAATCTTAGATTGTAATGCAAAAACTGTGACATTGGCCAATCCTGGGACAGATCTGTTAGTGTGGGAAGGTGACTACACTTCCACTTCAGTTCGTATTATCTCCTTTCTTCGTGCTAAGAGAATAGTTAGTAAGGGTTGTTTAGCTTTCTTGGCACACCTCAGGGATGATACTACCCAAGTAACTTCAATTGAGTCGGTTTCGATAGTCCGTGTGTTTCTGGATGTTTTTCCTGCAGACCTTCCTGGTATGCCACCGGATAGGGATATTAAATTTTGCATTTATCTAGAGCCGGGTACTCACCCCATTTCCATAACCCCTTATAGGATGGCTCCCGCTGAGTTAAGAGAGTTAAAGGCCCAACTTCAAGAGTTGTTAAGAAAAGTCTTCATTAGACCAAGTGCATCTCCTTGGGGTGCTCCGGTTTTGTTAGTGAAGAAGAAGGATGGAAGTTTTCGGATGTGCATTGACTACAGACAACTGGATAAGGTAACTGTTAAGAACAAGTACCCTCTTCCTCGCATCGATGATTTGTTTGATCAGTTACAAGGTGCTTGTACCTTCTCAAAAATTGATTTGAGATCTCGTTATCATCAATTGAAAATACGGGCCACGGATGTGCCCAAGACTGCTTTTCGGACTAGGTATGGACATTATGAGTTCTTAGTAATGTCTTTTGGGCTTACGAATGCCCCTGCTGATTTCATGAGTTTGATGAACGGGATTTTAAAGCCATATCTGGATCTCTTCGTCATTGTATTCATCGATGATATACTAGTATACTCAAAGAGAAGGAAGGAACATGAGGAGCACTTAAGAATTGTATTGGAAATGTTGAGGGAGAAAAAGTTTTATGCCAAATTCTCTAAGTGTGAGCTTTTGCTAGATTCAGTGTCCTTCTTAGGGCACGTAGTTTCTAAGGATGGAGTGATGGTGGATCCTTCTAAGATTGAAGCAGTGAAGAGTTGGGTAAGACCTACTAATGTTACAGAGGTAAGGAGCTTCGTTTGTTTAGCTAGCTACTACAGTTGATTTGTCAAGGAATTTTCTTCTGTTGCTTCCCAACTGATAAACATGACTAAGCAGAGTGTTCCATTTGTATGGTCGGACGAGTGTGAAGAATGCTTTCAGAAGCTCAAGACTTTGTTGACTACTACACCAATTCTTACCTTGCCAGTGGAAGGTAAGAATTTAATTGTTTATTGTGATGCATCCTATTCTGGTTTGGGTGCAGTTCTAATGCAAGAGAAGAATGTAATTGCTTATGCTTCGATGCAATTAAAGGTGCATGAACGTAATCATCCGACCCACAATTTGGAGTTGGCTGCAGTAGTGTTTGCATTAAAGCAATGGAGACATTATCTATATGGGGTTAAATGTGAAGTCTATACGGATCATCGTTGTTTACAGTATGTCTTTACATAGAAAGATTTGAATTTGAGACTGAGTAGCTGGATGGAACTACTAAAGGACTATGATATCACTATCTTGTATCATCCGGGAAAAGCTAATGTTGTGGCAGATGCTATAAGTAGAAAGGCAGGGAGCATGGGAAGTCTAGCCTACTTGCCGGTTTCTAGACGCCCATTGGCTAGAGAGGTTCAGACTCTGGCTAATGAACTTATGAGGCTAGAAGTAAATGACAAGGGAGGATTTTTGGCCTGTGTGGAGGCAAGATTTTCCTTTGTTGATAAGATTAAAGGAAAGCAGTTTACCGATGAGAAACTGATCCGGATCCGAGATAAGGTGTTGCGAGGAGAGTCTAAAGAAGCAAAAATCGATGAGGAAGGTGTTTTGAGAATTAAGGGAAGGGTATGTGTACCCCGCGTCGATGACTTGATTCACACTATTCTTATAGAGGCTCATAGTTCAAGGTATTCTATAAATCCTGGTGCCACCAAGATGTACCGTGACTTAAAGCAACATTTTTGGTGGAGTAGGTTGAAGCGGGACATTGTTGATTTCGTTGCTCAATGCCCGAATTGTCAGCAGGTAAAGTATGAACACCAGAGGTCTGGAGGGACACTTCAGAGAATGCTCATTCCTGAATGGAAGTGGGAGAGAATTGCAATGGATTTCGTGGTTGGTCTTCCAAAGACAATGGGTAGGTATGACTCTATTTGGATAATTGTTGACAGATTAACAAAGTCTGCTCATTTCATTCCGGTCAAGGTGACTTATAATGCAGAGAAGTTAGCCAAAATTTACGTCTAAGAAATTGTTCGATTACATGGAGTTCCACTCTCCATCATATCAGATAGAGGTACGTAGTTTACTTCTATGTTTTGGAAAACATTGCATGCTGAATTAGGTACTAGATTGGATCTTAGTACTGCATTTCACCCTCAGACCGATGGTAAGTCTGAGCGAATGATTCAGGTTTTGGAGGATATGCTTCGTGCATGCATGATAGAGTTTGGTGGTCATTGGGATAACTTCTTACCCTTAGCAGAGTTCTCATAAAACAATAGCTATCACTCAAGTATTGATATGGCCCCATTTGAGGCATTGTATGGGAGAAGATGTAGGTCTCCCATTGGGTGGTTTGATGCATTTGAGGTTAGACCTTGGGGTACTGATCTTCTGAGGGAATCGTTAGATAAAGTGAAATGCATTCAAGAAAAGCTTTTAGCTGCTCAAAGTAGGCAGAAAGAATATGCAGATCGAAAGGTTAGAGACATGGAGTTTATGGAGGGCGAGCAAGTTTTGCTGAAGGTTTCACCCATGAAAGGGGTGATGCGGTTTGGTAAGCGAGGTAAGCTTAGTCCGAGGTACATTGGTCCATTTGAAGTTCTGAAGCGCGTGGGGACAGTAGCTTATGAATTAGCCTTGCCCCCAGGACTCTCAGGGATGCACCCGGTATTTCATGTGTCTATGCTGAAAAGATACCATGGTGATGGAAACTACATCATTCGTTGGGATTCAGTCCTTCTTGATGAGAATTTGTCATATGAGGAGGAGCCTTTTGCCATTTTTTATAGAGAAGTCCGCAAGTTGAAATCAAGGGAGATTGCATCTATCAAAGTTCAATGGAAGAATCGACTCATTGAAGAGTCCACTTGGGAGAAGGAGGCCGATATGCAAGAAAGATATCCACACCTTTTTACAGATTCAGGTACTCCTTTTTGTCCTTGTTTTTCTTCTTGTGATCGTTCGAGGACGAACGATGGGTAAATTTGTATCTATTGTAACGACCTATTTAGTCGTTTTGAGCAGTAGAGTTTATTTTCTGGGAATAACTGTCTGAGTCGACGGATCCCACGACGGACCGTCGAGGGGGTCTCATTCCAAAACACTTAGATTCTGGAAAATTGGGTACTGAGAACAACTCTCTGAACTTCGCGACGACATGGCAGGACGGACCGTCGTAGGAACGACGGACCGTCACAGAGTCATAAATAAAATCGACTCTCTGAACTTTGTGACGGAAGCAGCAGGACGGACCGTCGCATGCACGATGGGCCGTCAAAGGCTGCGTAACCCTGACTGTGTCGGATTTCTGTTAAATGTTTTAAGGGGTGTTTTGGACTATTCCTGTTTATAATTATAAAGTTAGTGGTTGAATGTTAATAACTCAATTACTTGGGGGTTAAAGGAGATAACCTTGAATTAAATAGTGGGTTACTTTGGTCATCTTTTATACGTAATAATATGGTTATTAGGGTAAAAGAAAAAGAGTTTCAATAAGGAAAAATTAGAAAAAAAGAGAAAGAGAGGGAGAACGATCGAGAGAAGAGAGAAACGAAGAGGAAATCAATGTTTTTGGGGGATAGCTTGCTTGATCGCGAATTCTTCGGTCGAGGTAGGTTATGGTTTTTAAGCTATTTCATAGTAAACTCCTAATAGCGAATGATATGTATTGGGTAGTATTGTAATGTCTTCTATATGCTTAATTGTGTGCTTGCATGATGTGATTATGTAATGGTAATGGTTTGGAATGATAAGTTTGTGAAGCTTAAACCTAAAACCCTCTCTGTTAATGATGATGCCTTGGTATAAAAGAAGGCTTGATGAACTAAAGTAATGAGGTTAGGGGATCGGGTGTCACGAACCGACATATAGTATTAGGGGATTGGGTGTCCCGAACCGACACGTAGTATTGGGGGATCCGGTGTCACGAACCGACACGTAGTATTAGGGGGATCGGGTGTCACGAACCGACACGTAGTATTAGGGGGATCTGGTGTCACGAACCGACACGTAGTATTAGGGGATCGGAGTGTCAGGTTCCGACACGAGGATAGTAAAAAGAATGAATCTTGAATGATGTTAATATACGCAATTTAATGAACCTATTTCCCAAATGAGTATGGTATGGAGGCTTGTGTCCTCATGGGTGTACTTGGCGTTAATATCAATGATTCTTGTACTTGTTGTTGCTACCTGTTGAGTATTGTAGTTGATTTTATAATATTATCTGATATACATTTCTTTTTATTTTGAGTTGGCCGATGATATCTACTCAGTACTCGTGTTTTGTACTGACCCCTACTTGTATGTTTTCTTTTTGTTAATTGTGTAGTGCAGCAAACGTACCGTCGTCTTCAACTCAACCGCAACTCTAGCTAGTCTTCATCACGTCAGATTTCAGGGTGAGTTATTGTTTCTAGCTTGGACTGGACTTCTTCTTCATGTCTTGATGCCTTGAAGTTTTGGCATGGACTATCTGTTTAGTTAGTTTAGCTTCTTAGATACTCTTAGACTTAGTAATTTGAGGATAGATGTAATTGTGATGATGACTTCCAGATTTTGGGGATAGTAATTGATAAATTTTAGAAGTTATTTATCGGTTATATTAATTGGTTTTAAGCCTTCCGCATTATATTCTGTTTATTATGTTTAAAATGTTGGGGTATAATAAACATCTTTAGAATGTTTGCTACGGAAATATTCTTCGAATAAGTATGCCCAGACTATGCCATCCTAAAGTTAAAACCGGTAGGAAAGAAGGCCGTTTAGGGGAGTAAACAAAGTTGAGGCGCTGTTAGGGTAACTAATCAAAGAAGAAAGCTGTAGTAGTGACTAGGCGAGATGATTATTAAATCATTATTATTTCATAATAGATAAGTATAATCCATTAAGAGGTCGGAAGGAATAAAACTTTTAGTCACAATGGATAAGATGAATACTTATTTAATAGATGATGATGATGATTATAAGATATTACTACTCTATATACTAAAAAATCTTAGTACTGATATAAAAAGAGAAATTTATGACAAATTGGTAACATATGAAATAATATAAATAACAACCCAAGGTATGACTTAGTTAACCATACAAAGTATACAAGATGAACTTTAATATGATATGTATGATTTATATGATGATCTAGATATATTTACAGATTAATGAGTGAATCAGAAAAGTTTGAGATATGGAAAAAGAGAAGTACGAATAAATATAAGATAAAAGTAATTAAGAACCCAGATAAATTAAGTAGACTTTTTAAAATTTTATACATAAAAATATAATGAACAAAAATAAAGAAATCAGTATAAGAAGAACCAAAATAGGTAAAAAAGTACGAAAGATATGGAAAAAATTAAAATCCTTATATATAAAATATGAAATATCACAACTAACTAAAACATGTAATGATAAGAAAGATAATTTAATAAATATAATTTCAAAAACAGAATATAAATATGTTTGTTATTTGATAAAACAGTATGAACAAAGAAAAATATAAACAACAATTGATAGAAAAAATAACTGAAAAAGAACAAGAATTACAACATAGAAAAAGAAGATTAGAAGAAAATATTTTAGCAAGTTTATGTAATAAATCAATACTAGCACAAAGAAAAGTTATATTTATGTTAGAACTAGAATTAGATTGTCTTGAATATAAGTTACAACATAATATAATACATAAATTATAATGAACAAAGAAGAATTTGCAGTAGACGAAAAGACATATGAAAATCAAGACGGAATGATAATAAAAATAATATTTTCAAATTTAGGAAGAAGATATAAGAAAAATGTAACGACCTGTTTAGTCGTTTTGAGCAGCAGATTTTTATTATGGAAAAGTTGTCTTGGTCGACGGACCCCATGACAGACCGTCGTAGGCACGACGGATCGTCGAGGGTGTCTCGTTCCAAAATACTTAGAATTCTGAAAATTGGGTACTGAAATCGACTCTCAGAACTTCGTAACGGAATGGCAGGACGGAACGTCGTGGGTACGACAGACCGTCACAGACCCTTTAATGGAATGGAGTCTCTGAACTCTGTGACGGAGCAGCAGGACGGACCGTCGCAGGCACGACGGCCCGTCACAGGCTGCGTAATCCCAGACTGGGTCGGATTTCTGTTAAGTGTTTTAAGGGACGTTTTGCACTATTCCTGCTATAATTATATATTTAGTGGGTTAATGTTAATAATTTAACTACTTGAGGGTTAAAAGAGATAACCTTGAATTAATTAATGGGTTAACTCACCATCTTTTATACTTAATTATATGCTAATTATGGTAAAAGAAAGAGGGTTTGAATAAGAAAAACAAAAAAACATAAAGAGAGGGAGAAACGATCGAGAGAGAGGAGAAACGAAGAAGAAAGCAAAGATTTTGAGGATTAGCTTGCTTGATCACAATTCTTCAGTGGAGGTAGGTAATGGTTTTTATGCTTTTCATAGTAAACTCTTAATAGCGAATGATATGTATTGGGTAGTATTGTAAACCCTTCTATGTGCTTAATTGTATGCTTGCATGAATGTGATTATATAATTGTGATGAAATAAGCATGATTAAGCTATTGAATCCCAAATATTTAAAACCCCTTGTTAATGATGATGCCTTGATATAAAAGAAGGCTTGATGAACTAAAGTAATGACATGATGATGCCTTGGTATAAGAGAAGGCTTGACGAATTAATAGAATGATATTAGTGGAGCGGGTGTCACGAACCGACATGTAGAATTAGGGGATCGGGTGTCACGAACCGACACGTAGAATTAGGGGATTAGAGTGTCACGTTCCGACACATAGTATTAGGGGATCGGAGTGTCACGTTTCGACACCCGGATAGTATGATGAGGATCGGAGTGTCACGTATCGACACGAGAGGAAAAAGATAATGAATCTTGAAAAATGCTAATATACTCAATTTAATGAACCTATTTCCCAAATGAGTATGATATGGAGGCTTGATTCCTCATGAGTGTACTTGACGTTATTTATCAAAGATTCTTGTACATGTTGTTGCTATAGATTGTGTATTGTAGTTGATTTATGATATGATCTGATATATACTATTTTCTATTTTTAGTTGGCCGATGATACCTACTCAGTACTTGTGTTTGTAATGACCCCTACTTGTATGTTTCTTTCTATTATTTGTGGAGTGCAGCAAACGTACCGTCGTCTTCAACTCAACCGCAACTCTAGCCAGTCTTCATTTCACCGGATTTCATGGTGAGCTAATGCTTCTAGCTTGGACTGGGTCTTCCTCTTCATGTCTTGATGCCTTGAACATCCGGCATGGACTAGCTTTTTATTTATTTTAGCTTCTTAGAATACTCTTAGTTTAGTAATTCGAGGATAGATGTTCTTGTGATGATGACTTCCAGATTTTGGGAATAATAATAAGTGTTTGAGTTTTAGAAGTTAATTTTCGATTTTCATTAATGAGTTTAAGTCTTCCGCATTATATTATGTTACTTATGGTTGATATATTGGGGTTTAGATTGGTTGGTTCGCTCACATAAGAGGGTAAGTGTGGGTGCCAGTCGCGGCTCGATTTAGGTCGTGACAAACTTGGTATCAGAGCCATTAGGTTCGTTGGTCTCATCACACAAGAACGAGTCTAGTAGAGTCTAAAGGAACGGTAGGGGGACGCCTTTACTTTTCTTTGAGAGGCTATAAGACTTTAGGAAAATTCCATTCTTTCTTTCTTTCTTCCGTGCTATTACTTGGATCCAATTGGTGTCTAGGTGATACAAATTGGTATCTGACCATCTTCACTATATTTTGCAGATGGTTAGAACTAGAGCAACAACGACTGCGCCAACACCAACATCGGCAAGACAAGAAGCGTTTGAGCCAGCCACTGGGGGTGTGGCTCGAAGAGGAGTAGTGACCAAAGGCCGTGGAAGAGGTCGTGGGAGGACGTCCTCTAGGGGAAGAGGACGAGCACCTAGCCCATCTGGTACTAGGGCAGTGACTCCTCCACCAACTGAGGAAGTGGTAAGAGAGGGTAAGGATGGGGGAAATTAACAAGTGCCGAATGAGGAATTGCCACCCCAACCTACCCCAAAGATGATCAATAAGGTTCTTGCTTATCTAAGTGGGTTATCTGATCAGGGCCAGACACCTCCAGTGTTTTCTACACCAACCCCTCCAGTTCCGGAGTTACAACACGCAGCTACTATGGCTCCCCGCATGGATGCCTCATTGGAAATAGGCACGTTTCCTCGTCTGACTACAGGGCCTTTAATGACAAATGATCAGCATGAATTTTTCAGTAAGTTCTTGAAATTGAAACCTCTAGTCTTCAAGGGTGCTGAATCTGAGGATGCCTACGATTTTCTGGTTGACTGTCATGAGCTACTACACAAGATGGGTATAGTAGAACGGTTTGGTGTTGAGTTTGTGACTTATCAGTTTCAAGGAAACGCCAAAATGTGGTGGCGGTCACATGTTGAGTGTCAACCAACAGAGCCACCACCTATGACTTGGGCATCATTCTCTAGCTTGTTTATGGAGAAGTATATCCCCCGTACTTTGAGGGATAGGAAAAAGAGATGAGTTCTTGAGCCTAGAGCAAGGTAGGATGTCGGTTACCGCATATGAGGCTAAGTTTCGTGCATTATCCAGGTATGCCACCCAACTTTGTTTCAGTCCACAAGAGCGGATTCGCCGTTTTGTGAAGGGGTTGAGGTCAGAATTGCGGATTTCAGCCTTACAGGTAGCGGCTACGGCAAAATCCTTTCAAGAAGTGGTAGACTTCGTGATAGAGGTGGAAGGAGTGAAGCCAGATGACTTCACCATGGCATCAACATCAAAAAGGTTTCAAAAGGGAGGTGAGTTTTATGGTTCTTACTCTAGAGGACATGGTTCAGGAGGTTACTCAGTCCGACCAATTCATTCTTCACTACAGACTGTAGTTGGGGGTCCACCTCAGACCGGTCAACACTTCTCTGAGAGACCTATGCTTGACTCCAAAGAGTGTTATGGATGTGGGGAGACTGGACATATTAGGAGGAATTGTCCAAAACAGAGTTATAGACCCCCAATATCTAGAGGTAGAGGTGGTCATGGTAGAGGTCGTTATTCTGGAGGACGTGGTGGCTGAGGTAATGGTGGTCACCAAAACGGCCAGGGTGACGGACAAATGGGAACTACTGCAGCGCAACATGGTAGGGGCAACGGGAAAACAGGTGATAGGGCCCATTGTTACGCTTTTCCTGGGCGGTCGGAAGAGGAGACATCAGATGCTGTTATCACAGGTAATCTTTTGGTTTGTGATTGCATGGCTTCTGTATTATTTGATCCCGGCTCCACATTTTCATATGTATCTTCCTCATTTGCTACTGGTCTTAATTTACATTGATAATTGCTTGACATAGCTATTCGTGTTTCTACTCCGGTGGGTGAGTCTGTGATAGTTGAAAAAGTATATAGGTCTTGTTTGGTGACTTTTGTGGGGAGCAATACTTATGTAGACTTGGTTATCTTAGAAATGGTTGATTTTGATGTAATTCTGGGTATGACTTGGCTTTCTCCGAATTTTGCGATCTTGGATTGTAATGCTAAGACTGTGACGTTAGCCAAGCCTGGGACAGATCCGTTATTGTGGGAGGGTGACTACACTTCCAATCCGGTTCGTATTGTCTCCTTTCTTCGTGCTAAGAAAACGGTTAGTAAGGGTTGTTTAGCTTTCTTGGCACACCTCAGGGATGATACTACCCAAGTACCTTCAATCGAGTCGGTTGCAATAGTCTGCGAGTTTTTAGATGTGTTTCCTGCAGACCTTCCTGGTTTGCCACCGGATAAAGATATTGACTTCTGCATCGATCTTGAACCGGGTACTTACCCCATTTCTTTACCCCCTTATAGAATGGCTCCCTCTGAGTTAAGAGAGTTAAAGGCCCAAATTCAAGAGTTGTTGAGCAAAGGCTTCATTAGACCCAGTGCATCTCCTTGGGGTGCTCCGGTGTTATTTGTGAAGAAGAAGGATGGGAGTTTTCAGATGTGCATAGACTACCGGTAGTTGAACAAGGTAACTATTAAGAACAAGTATCCCATTCCTCGCATCGATTACTTGTTCGATCAGTTACAAGGTGCTTGTGTCTTCTCTAAGATTGACTTGAGATCCGGTTATCATCAATTAAAAATATGGGCAACGGCTGTTCCAAAGACTGCTTTTCGGACAAGGTATGGGCATTACGAATTTGTAGTGATGTCTTTTGGTCTTACGAATGCCCCTGCTGCTTTCATGAGCTTGATGAACGGGATTTTTAAGCCATATCGGGATCTCTTTGTGATCGTATTTATTGATGATATATTGATATACTCAAAGAGCAAGAAGGAACATGAGGAGCACTTGAGAATTGTATTGGAAATGTTGAGGGAGAAAAAGCTTTATGCCAAATTTCCAAGTGTGAGTTTTTGCTAGATGCAGTGTCCTTCTTGGGGCATGTGGTTTCTAAGGATGGGGTGATGGTGGATCCTTCTAAGATTGAGACAGTGAAGAATTGGGTAAGACCTACTAATGTGTCAGAAATAAGGAGCTTTGTTGGTTTAGCTAGCTACTATCGCCGATTTGTCAAGGGATTCTCTTCCATTGCTTCCCAATTGACGAACTTGACTAAGCAGAACGTTCCATTTTTATGGTCGGACGAATGTGAGGAAAGTTTTAAGAAACTCAAGACCTTGTTGACTACTGCACCAATACTTGCCCTGTCAGTGGAAGGTAAGAATTTCATTGTCTATTGTGATGCATCCTATTCGGGTTTGGGTGCAGTGCTAATGCAAGAGAAGAACGTAATTGCTTATTCTTCAAGGCAATTAAAGGTGCATGAACGTAATTATCCGACCCATGATTTGGAATTGGCTGGGTAGTGTTTGCCATAAAGCAATGGAGACACTATATATATGGGGTTAACTGTGAAGTATACAAAGATCATCGTAGCCTACAGTATGTCTTTACTCAAAAAGATTTGAATTTGAGACAGAGGAGATGGATGGAACTACTGAAGGACTACGATATCACTATATTGTATCATCCGGGAAAGGCTAATGTTGTGGCAGACGCCTTAAGTAGAAAGGCAGGGAGCATGGGAAGTCTAGCTCACTTGCAAGTTTCTAGACGTCCATTAGCTAGAGAGGTTCTGACTCTGGCTAACGACTTGATGAGGTTAGAAGTAAATGTGAAGGGAGGATTGTTGGTTTGTGTGGAGGCAACATCTTCTTTTCTTGACAAGATTAAGGGAAAACAGTTTGATGATGAGAAACTAAGCAGAATCCAAGATAAAGTATTGCGAGGAGAGGCTAAGGAAGCGCAAATCGATGAGGAAGGTTTTTTGAGAATCAAGGGAAGGGTATGTGTACCCCGCGTTGATGATTTGATCAACACTATTCTGACAGAGGCTCATAGTTCAAGGTACTCTATACATCCTGGTGCAACCAAGATGTACCGTGACCTAAAGCAACACTTTTGGTGGAGTAGAATGAAGCGCGACATTGTTGATTTTGTTGCCAGATGTACAAATTGTCAACAAGTAAAGTATGAACATCAGAGGCCCGGAGGAACACTTCAGAGAATGCCCATTCCTGAATGGAAGTGGGAAAGGATTGCAATGGACTTCGTGGTTGGTCTTCCCAAGACAATGGGTAAGTATGACTCCATTTGGGTAATTGTTGATAGATTAACTAAATCTGCTCACTTCATTTCGGCAAGGTGACTTACAATGCAGAGAAGTTAGCCAAACTTTACATCTCGGAAGTGGTGCGATTGCATGGGGTTCTACTCTCCATTATAGAGAAGTCCGCAAGCTGAGGTCGAGGGAGATTGTATCCATCAAGGTTCAGTGGAAGAATCGACCCGTTGAAGAGGCCACTTGGGAGAAAGAGGCTGATATGCAAGAAAGATACCCACATCTGTTGACAGATTCAGGTACTCCTTTTTGCCCTTGTTTTTCTTCTTGTGATCGTTGGGGGACGAACGATGGGTAAATTGGTATCTATTGTAACGACCCGTTTAGTCGTTTTGAGCAGCAGATTTTATTTCTGGAAAACTAGCTGAGACGATGGACCCCACGACGGACCGTCATGGGCACGACGGACCGTCGCAGGGTCTCGTTTCAAAACACTTAGAAAATTTGAAATTGGGTACTGAAAATTGATTCTCTGAACTTCGTAACGAAATGGCAGGACGGACCGTCACATGTGTGACGGACCGTCACAGACTCTTTGGTGGAAATTGAGTCTCTGAACCTTGCGACGACCTGCATGACGGACCGTCGCAGGCACGACGGGCCGTCGCAGGTTGCGTAATCCCAGTCTGGGTTGGATTTCTGTAACTATTTTAAGGGGCGTTTTGGACTATTCCTGCTTTAATTATAAAGTTAGTGGGTTAATTATTAATAAGTCTAATTACTTGGGGGTTAAAAGAGGTAACCCTAAGTTAATTAGTGGGTTATTATTGCCATCTTTTATTCTTAATTAAATGCTAATTAGGGTAAAAGAAAGAGGGTATGAATAAGAAAAAGAAAAGAACAGAAAGAGAGGGAGAAACGAACGAGAAAGAGGAGGAACGAGAAGAAGAACAAAGCTTTGAGAATTTGCTTGCTTGATCACTAATCTTCAGTGGAGGTAGGTTATGGTTTTATGCTTTCATAGTAAACTCTTAATAGAGAATGATATGTATTGGATAGTATTGTAAACCCTTCTATGTGCATAATTGTATGCATGCATGAATGTGATTATATGATTGTGATGAAATAAGCATGATGAAGCTATTGAATCCCAAATCTTGATAAAAACCCCAATCTCTTGTTAATGATGATGCCTTGGTATGAAAGAAGGCTTGATGAACTAATGTAATGAGATTGATGATGCCTTGGTATGAAAGAAGGCTTGATGAACTAAAGTAATGAGATTGATGATGCCTTGGTATAAGAGAAGGCTTGATGAATTGATAGAATGAGATTAGGGGATCGGATGTCACGAACCGACACGTAGATTTAGGGGATCGGGTGTCACGAACCGACACGTAGATTTAGGAGATCGGATGTCACTAACCGACACGTAGATTTAGGAGATCGGGTGTCACGAAATGACACGTAGATTTAGGGGATCGGGTGTCACGAACCGACACATAGATTTAGGGGATCGGGTGTCACGAAACGACATGTAGATTTAGTGGATCGGGTGTCACGAACCGACACGTAGAATTAGGGGAGCGGAGTGTCACGTACCGACACAAGAGGAATAAAGATAATGAATCTTGAAAGATGTTAATATACTCAATCTAATGAATCTAATTCCCAAATGAGTATGGTATTGAGGCTTGAGTCCTCATGTGTGAACTTGACAGAAATTGTTAATGATATAGTACTTGTTGTTGCTACATGTTGAGTATCATAGTTGATTTTATGATATTACTTGGTATATACTGTTTCCTATTTTGAGTTGGTCGATGATATCTACTCAGTACCCGTGTTTTGTACTGACCCCTACTTTTATGTTTTGTTTTCTTTGTTAATTGTGGAGTGCAGCAAACATACCGTCGTCTTCAACTCAACCGTAACTCTAGCCAGTCTTCATTACTCCGGATATCAGGGTGAGCTAACACTTCTAGCTTGGACTGGATCTTCTTCTTCATGTCTTGGTGCCTTGAAGTTCCGGCATGGACTAGTTGTTTATGTATTTTAGTTTCTTAGATACTCTTAGATTTAGTAATTTGAAGTAGATGTTCTTGTGATGATGACTTCCAGATTTTGGGGAATAATAGATGTTGGATTTTAGAAGTTATTGAATTGGTTTTTATTAATGAGTTAAGTCTTCCGCATTACTTTCTGTTGATATTATATTGAAATGTTAAGGTTTAGATTGGTTGGTTCGCTCACATAGGAGGGTAAGTGTGGGTGCCAGTCGCGATCCGATTTGGGTCGTGACAATTTTTGGTATATTAAATTTCCTTTAACTGCACTTATTACACTTTTTTCTATAGGGTGTATTATTCTGTCATCTACTAAATATATTTCAATGGGTGTATCTATTCCTTCTCTGAAACAAGCTTTTATTAGTATTTCTGTTCCTCCTAAATGTACATATTTTATAGCTGCTTTATTTTATATGTCTTGTATTTCTTTATTTATTATTCGTTTTCTTATTATAGGTATATATGCTTTTCCGCTTCTATATTTATAGTCTATGACGTGTTCTTTTTGACTAACTACATAGTATTCTTCTTTTTGTCTTTTTATCCAGTTTTTTAATGTAGGTATTTCAAGTATCTTTTCAACACTTAAATCTAATTCTTTTACTTTTATTTGTTCAAAAACTGTATTATCAAATATAATCTTTTGGTTTGATAATTCTTCATTTTCATAATTTTTATTTAGATATTATTTCGTTTTCAGACATTATATTTCTTCTTCTATTTTATTATCTAAATTTTCTTCTTCATTTTCAGTTTCTATATCTGATACTTCATATATGCCGTCGTTATCACTTAATTCATAGTCTTTGTATTCTATTTGCATATATTTTTCATTGTCTATGATTAATTCTGCTATTTGTTTTCTTTTTGGATCTTTTGGTAATTTACAATCCTTAGCTATGTGTTCTATCTTTCCACAATTGAAACAAGTGCATTGGGATATTTTCCTCTTTGGTTCATATGATCTTTTTACTTTATAATTTTTATATAATACCTTCGTCTTGGTTGTTTATTTTTATACATAGTTTTATTTTTTCTATAATTTTTATATCTTTTGGATTTTTGTTTTTTATTTGTACATCCAAATTGTGGTGCCATTCTATTTTTGCAACATGCTAAATTTTTATTTAGTACTTTTTCTATTTTTAGTTTTTCTTTTTGGCTTTCACATAATTGTGTAAACCATTGATTTAGGAATTTTATTCTAGCTCCTAAAGTACCTACTAATCCTTTATCATTCCAATCTTTTATTACTTTTGTACTAAATGGCTCTGGTAATTTCGTAATATATTGTTTTCTTATTTCTTTTGCTTAATCAAAATTGTATTTTTCTTTGTAATAATATTCTTTAAATGCACAAGTGTATTCTTCTATATACCACATTTTACATATAGCTAATTTTGTCATAAGTTGTCTATTTCGTATTTTTTTCTCTGTTTTGTTCTCTTATATCTGTAGTCATACCTCCAAATTCATTTCTTATTGCAGATTCATATTTATCTAGTTTATCTATATTTGTTGCTGATGGAGATCCATCTATTTTCTTGTCACTTCTATGTACTTCTAAACTTTCTGAGGGTAGATTTTCTATCCATAATCTTGTTGTTCCTACGAATGTTCTTTCTATGTATCTCGGTGTTTTTGTTGTTTCTATTTTGTTATCTATTAGTTGCTTAGATATATTTTCTATCCACATTAATATTGCTTTATTTATGTCTGTGACACAATCTAGATCTAAGAAGTTATATTGTTAACTTATTGATTTTGGTATCCAATTTTTATTTAATCTACTGTTCCATATTGCGTTAGTTCTATCTGATTGCTGATAATTTTCTGTATAATAAGTTGGTGGTGTCCATCTAGGACTAGCTCTAGGACTATTTTTGGGACTATTATCTGGAGTTTTAACTCTTGACATACTAGGTCTATTCGTATCTCCTGTGTTTATTTCTAATTTTTTTGGTTTATCTACCTGTTCTAGAATTTCTGTATACGTCTCACTTATATCACTTATTTCTGATTTTTGATCATTTATTTTATCTGACTCATTTTCATTTATTTCATTTACTTCAAGATATTCATTTAGTTTTTGTTCCATCTCTGGTATTTTATTAGTTAATTCAAGCTCTTTATCTTTTTCCTTTTGTTTTTGTTTAGTTTCATATAATAATTTTAACATAGCTAATTCTTTTTCTAATTCACTTATTCTTGTATTTTTTATTTCTTCTAAATGTTGTACTTCTTGTTTTGCTTGTATTTTTATTTTTTCAATTTCTTTTGATTTGTCTATTTCTTCATTTTCTTTTGTTATTCTTATCATAGCTGTTAAACTATCTTCTAATTTTGTTGTTTCTTTTTCTAACATTAAATATAGGTTATTTCCTAATTTCTTATATCTTCTTCCTAAATTTGAAAATATTATTTTTATTATCATTCCGTCTTGATTTTCATATGTCTTTTCGTCTACTGCAAATTCTTCTTTGTTCATAATGATTTATGTATTATATTATGTTGTAACTTATATTCAGGACAATCTAATTCTAGTTCTAACATAAATATAACTTTTCTTTGTGCTAGTATTGATTTATTACATACTCCTGCTAAAATATTTTCTTCTAATCTTCTTTTTCTATGTTGTAATTCTTGTTCTTTTTTAGTTATTTTTTCTATTAATTGTTGTTTATATTTTTCTTTGTTCATATTATTTTTTGAAATAAAAAACATATTTTTATTCTGTTTTTGAAATTATATTTATTAAATTATCTTTCTTATCATTACTTGTTTTAGTTAGTTGTGATAGTTCATATTCTATATATAAGGATTTTAATTTTTTCCATATCTTTCGTACTTTTTTACCTATTTTGGTTCTTTTTATACTGATTTCTTTATTTTTGTTCATTATATTTTTCTGTATAAAATTTTAAAAAGTCTACTTAATTTATCTGGGTTCTTAATTACTTTTATCTTATATTTATTCGTACTTCTCTTTTGCCATATCTCAAACTTTTCTGATTCAATCATTAATCTTTAAACATATCTATATCATCATATAAATCATATATATCATAGTAAAGTTCATCTTGTATACTTTGTATGGTTAACTTAGTCCAACCTTGGATTGTTATTTCTATTATTTCATATGTTACCAATTTGTCATAAATTTCTCTTTTTATATCAGTACTAACATTTTTTAGTATATAGAGTAGTAATATATTATAATCATCATCATCATCTATTAAATAAATATTCATCTTATTCATTTTGACAAAAAGTTTTATTCCTTCCGACCTCTTAATGGATTATACTTATCTATTATGAAATAATAATGATTTAGTAATCATCTCGACTAGTCACTACTACAACTTTCTTCTTTGATTAGTTACCCTAACAACGCCTCAACTTTGTTTACTCCCCTAAACGGCCTTCTTGCCTACCGGTTTCAACTTTAGGATGGCATAGTCTGGGCATACTTATTCGAAAAATATTTATGTAGCAAACCTTCTTAAGATGTTTATTATAACATTATTTAGTCATGATAAACAATTATAATCAACAAGAGATTTTCAGGAATAAATCTATTTAGCTACTCATAAATTTAAGAGTGTATACCTGTTTTTGTAGATCTAAAACTCCAGGTTTTTCCATAATTATTAATTTAAATAGCTAGCTCTGATACCAATTTTGGGTGGAAGGGATGGAAGCGGAATTAATAGTGAAAGAGAGATGTATTTGAAAGGGGGATGCCTTTATTATGAGGGAGAACCCTCAATTTATTCAAGAAAACTTGACACCTTTTGGCCTAATGGCCGACACTCCTACTTTAAACCTGGCCTTTTTATATTCGACAGACACAAGAAAACAAAATACTTACTATTACTACTTTACATAATGGCCTCTTCTTTTTTATTTCTGGCCGACACACACGTTATTTACTATACACACACTATTTACTTTATGACTAACACAAGAAAACAAAATACTTTTTACATGATTGGCCTTTTATAACCTACACAATAACTATCTACTTTACGATTTTTATAGTAAATCCTATCTCCGATATCTTGCTTCTTCTATCTTTACTCAAACTGTACATCTGGCACGTAATTATCTTCTCCTTCACATTTTGAACATAGATGATCATGATATTTTTGTCCTATTAGTTTACAATATCATGTCATTAAATTAGCAGAAATGAAATTCTTCCGTATAGCTCTTGTTGTGGGTGTTTGTTCTGGCTTTGCTCAATATCCAGTGTCTTAAATCTTCCATAACTGCTACTCTAATATCTCTGCAGTTTGAGTAGATAATTGTCTGGTCTCATTGTAATATATCCAAATTGCATTTTCGTTTAAATAATTGTTTGTTATCTCATTCAGTATGGTAGCTATTCCAATAGTCCTTTTATTTGCATAAAACTCTGGAATATCTACTTTTTGTATCTCCTCTTGGATATCTATTTTTTCAGGGATTATCATTTCCCTAGTAAGTTGTAACGACCAGTTTAGTCGTTTTGAGCAGCAGACTTTGATTCTGGAAAAACAGGCAGAAACGATGGACCCCACGATGGACCGTCATGGGCACGACGGACCGTCGAGGGGGTCTCGTTCCGAAATACTTAGAATTCTGAAAAATGGGCACTGAAATCGACTCGCTGAACTTCCTAACGGAATGGCAAGACGGACCGTCACAGGTGTGACGGACCGTCACAGACTTTTCAGAGAAATTGAGTCTCTGAACTCTGTGACGGAGCAGCAGGACGGACCGTCGCAGGCGCGACGGGCCGTCACAGGCTACTTAATCCCAGGCGGGGTCGGATTTCTTTAATGTTTTAAGGGACGTTTTTTACTATTCCTGCTATAATTATAAAGTTAGTGGGTTAATGTTAATAAGTCTAACTACTTGAGGGTTAAAAGAGGTAACTTAGAGTTAATTGGTGGGTTATTATTGCCATCTTTTATACTTAATTATATGCTAATTAGGGTAAAAGAAAGAGGGTTTGAAAAAGAAAAAGAAAAGAACAGAAAGAGAGGGAGAAATGTACGATCAAGAGAAAGAAGAGGACAAAGCTTTGGAAAATTGCTTGCTTGATCAAATTCTTCAGTGGAGGTAGGTTATGGTTTTTATACTATTCGTACTAAACTCATAATAGCGAATGATATGTATGGGTAGTATTGTAAACCCTTCTATATGCTTAATTGGATGCTTGCATGAATGTGATTATGTAATTGTGATAAAATAAGCATGATGAAGCTATTGAATCATAAATCTTGAGAAAACCCTAATCTACCTTGTTAATGATGATGGGTTAGTGTAAAAGAAGGCTTGATGAACGAAAATAGTGATATTAAGGGATCCGGTGCCACGTTTCGGTACCAGGATAGTATATAAGGATCAGAGTGTCACGTTCCGACACCAAGATAGTATATGAATCGGGTGCCACGTTCCGGTACCAGGATAGTATATGAGGATTGGAGTGTCACGTTCCGACACCAGGATAGTATATGGATCGGGTGCCACGTTCCGGTACTAGGATAGAATATGGATCGGGTGTCACCTTCCGACACCAGGATAGAATGAGGATCGGAGTGTCACATTCTGACACCAGGATAGTATATGAGAAGTGGAGTGTCACGTACCGACACGAGAGGAATAAAGATAATAAATCTTGAAAGATGTTAATATACTCAATCTAATGAACCTAATTCCCAAATGAGTATGATGAGGAGGCGTGAGTCCTCATTGATGTGCTTGGTGTTGTAACCAAGGGTTATGGTAATTGTAAATGCTGCATGCTAAGGATATTAGTTGATTTTATGATGTTATCTGATATATACTGTTTTCTATTTTGAGTTGGCCGATGATACCTACTCAGTACTTGTGTTTGTACTGACCCCTACTTGTATTTTTTTTCTTTGTAAATTGTGGAGTGCATCAAACGTACCGTCGTCTTCAACTCAACCGCAACTCTAGCCAGTCTTCATTACTCCGGATATCAGGGTGAGCTAATGTTTCTAGGTTGGACTGCATCCTCCTCATCATGTCTTGATGCCTTGAAATTCCAGCATGGACTAGCTGTATATGTATTTTAGCTTCTTAGATACTCTTAGACTTACGAATTTGAAGTAGATGTTCTTGTGATGATGACTTCCAGATTTTGGGGATAATAATAGTTGTTGAGTTTTTAGAAGTTATTGAATTGGTTTTTATTAATGAGTTTAAGTCTTCTCCATTACTTTCTGTTGATATTATATTGAAATGTTAAGGTTTAGATTGGTTGGTTCGCTCACATAGGAGGGTAAGTGTGGGTGCCATTCGCGACCCGATTTGGGTCGTGACAAACTTGGTATCAGAGCATTAGGTTCGTTGGTCTCATCACACAAGAACGAGTCTAGTAGAGTCTTAAGGAACGGTAGGGGGACAGCTTTACTTTTCTTTGAGAGGCTATAAGACTTTAGGAAAAATTCCATTCTTTCTTTCTTTCGTGCTATTACTTGGATCCAATTAGTATCTAGGTGATACAAATTGGTATCTGACCATCTTCACTCTATTTCGCAGATGGTTAGAACTAGAGCAACGACTGCGCCAACACCAACATCGGCAAGACAAGAAGCGTCTGAGCCAGCCACTGGGGCTGTAGCTCGAGGAAGAGTAGCGACAAGAGGCCGTGGTAGAGGTCGTGGGAGGACGTCCTTTAGAGGGAGAGGACGAGCACCTAGCCCATCTGATACTAGGGCAGTGACTCCTCCACCGACTGAAGAAGTTAAAAGAGAGGGTGAGGAAGGGGAAACTGAGCAAGTGCATAATGAGGAACTACCACCCCAACCTACCCCAGAGATGATAAATCAGGTTCTTGCTTATCTTAGTGGGTTATCTGATCAAGGTCAAACACCTCCAGTGTTTTCTGCACCAGCACCTCAGGCTCATGAGGTACAACATGCGGCTACTGTGGCTCCCCGCATGGATGCCTCATTGGAAATAGGAACATTTCCTCGTCTTACTACAGGTCCTATAATGACAAATGATCAGCATGAACTTTTTAGTAAGTTCTTGAAATTGAAACCTCCAGTCTTCAAGGGTACTGAATCTGAGGATGCTTACGATTTTCTGGTTGACTTCCATGAGCTACTACACAAGATGGGTATAGTAGAACGATTTGGTGTTGAGTTTGTGACTTATCAGTTTCAAGGGAACGCCAAAATGTGGTGGCGGTCACATGTTGAGTGTCAACCAACAGAGGCACCACCTATGACTTGGGCATCATTCTCTAGCTTGTTTATGGAGAAGTATATCCCCCGGACTTTGAGGGATAGGAAAAGAGATGAGTTCTTGAGCCTAGAGCAAGGTAGGATGTCGGTTACGACATATGAGGCTAAGTTTCGTGCATTATCAAGGTATGCCACCCAACTTTGTTTCAGTCCACAAGAGCGGATTCGCCGTTTTGTGAAGGGGTTGAGATCAGAGTTGCGAATTTCAGCCTTACAGGTAGCGGCTACAGCGAAATCTTTTCAAGAAATGGTAGACTTCGTGATAGAGGTAGAGGGAGTGAAGCCAGATGACTTCACAATAGCGTCGACATCAAAAAGGTTTCGAAAGGGAGGTGAGTTTAACGGTTCTTACTCTAGAGGACAGGGTTCAGGAGGTTACTCAGTCCGACCAATTCAGTCTTCACTACAGACTGTAGTTGGGGGTCCACCTCAAACCGGTCAACACTTCTCTGAGATACCTATGCTTGAATCCAGAGAGTGTTATGGATGTGGGGAGACTGGACACATTAAGAGGTATTGTCCAAAACAGAGTTATAGACCCCCCAATAGCTAGAGGTAGAGGTGGTCATGGAAGAAGCCGTTATTCTGGAGGACGTGGTGGCCGAGGTAATGGTGGTCACCAAAACGGCCGGGGTGACGGACAAATGGGAACTACAGCAGCGCAACCTGTTAGAGGCAATGGACAGACAGGTGATAGAGCCCATTGTTACGCTTTCCCTGGGCGGTCGGAAGCGGAGACATCAGATGTTGTTATCACAGGTAATCTTTTGGTTTGTGATTGTATGGCTTCTGTATTATTTGATCCTGGCTCCACATTTTCATATGTATCTTCCTCATTTTCTAATGGTCTTAATTTACATTATGAATTGCTTGACATACCTATTCGTGTGTCTACTCCTGTGGGTGAGTCTGTAATAGTTGAAAGGATATATAGGTCTTGTTTGGTGAATTTTGTGGGGAACAATACTTATGTAGACTTGGTTATCTTAGACATGGTTGATTTTGATGTAATTCTGGGTATGACTTGGCTTTCTTTGAATTTTGCGATCTTGGATTGTAATGCTAAAACAGTGACGTTAGCCAAGCCTGGGATAGATCCGTTAGTGTTGGAGGGCGACTACACTTCCAATCCGATTCGTATCGTCTCCTTTCTTCGTGCTAAGAAAATGGTTAGTAAGGGTTGTCTAGCTTTCTTGGCAAATCTCAGGGATGACACTACTCAAGAACCTTCAATTGAGTCGGTTTTGATAGTCCGCGAATTTTTAGATGTGTTTCCCGCAGACCTTCTGGGTATGCCACCTGATAGAGATATTGACTTCTGCATTGATCTTGAACCGGGTACTCGCCCCATTTCTATACCCCCTTATAGAATGGCTCCTGCGGAGTTGAGAGAGTAAAAGGCCCAACTTCAAGAGTTGTTGAGCAAGGGTTCATTACACCAAGTGCATCTCCTTGGGGTGCTCCGGTGTTATTTGTGAAGAAGAAGGATGGGAGTTTTCGGATTTGCATAGACTACAGACAGTTGAACAAGGTAACTATTTAGAACAAGTATCCCATTCCTCGCATTGATGACTTGTTCGATCATTTACAAGGTGCGTGTGTCTTCTCTAAGATTGACTTGAGATCCGGTTATCATCAATTGAAAATATGAGCAATGGATTTGCCAAAGACTGCTTTTCAGACCAGGTATGGGCATTACGAATTTGTAGTGATGTCTTTTTGTCTTACGAATGCCCCTGCTGCTTTCATGAGCTTGATGAACGGAATTTTTAAGCCATATTTGGATCTCTTTGTGATCGTATTTATTGATGATATACTAATATACTCAAAGAGCAAGAAAGAACATGAGGAGCATTTGAGGATGGTACTTGAAATGTTAAGGGAGAAGAAGCTCTATGCCAAATTCTCCAAGTGTGAGTTTTGGCTAGATTCAGTGTCCTTCTTGGGGCACGTGGTGTCTAAGGAGGGCGTAATGGTGGATCCTTCTAAAATTGAGACAGTGAAGAATTGGGTAAGACCTGCTAATGTGTCAGAAATAAGGAGCTTTGTTGGTTTAGCTAGCTATTACCGTCGATTTGTCAAGGGATACTCTTCCATTGCTTCCCAATTGACGAACTTGACTAAGCAGAATGTTCCATTTGTATGGTCGGACGAGTGTGAAGAAAGCTTTCAGAAGCTCAAGACATTGCTAACTACTGCACCAATTCTCACCTTGCCCGTGGAAGGTAGGAATTTAATTGTCTATTGTGATGCATCCTATTATGGTTTGGGTGCAGTGCTAATGCAAGAGAAGAATGTAATTGCTTATGCTTCGAGGCAATTAAAGGTGCATGAACGTAATTATCCGACCCATGATTTGGAGTTGGCTGCGGTAGTGTTTGCATTAAAGCAATGGAGACACTATCTATATGGGGTTAAGTGCGAAGTATACACGGATCGTCGTAGCCTACAATATGTTTTTACTCAGAATGATTTGAACTTGAGACAGAAGAGATGGATGGAACTACTTAAGGACTATGATATCACTATCTTGTATCATCCGGGAAAGGCTAATGTTGTGGCAGACGCCTTAAGTAGAAAGGCAGGGAGTATGGGAATTCTAGCTCACTTGCAAGTTTCTAGACGTCCATTGGCTAGAGAGGTTCAAACTCTGGCTAACGACTTGATGAGGTTAGAATTAAATGAGAAGGGAGGATTGTTGGCTTGTGTGGAGGCAAGATCTTCTTTTCTTGACAAGATTAAGGGAAAACAGTTTGAGGATGAGAAACTAAGCAGAATCCAAGATAAAGTATTTCGAGGAGAGGCTAAGGAAGCACAAATCGATGAGGAAGGTGTTTTGAGAATCAAGGGAAGGGTATGTGTACCCCGCGTCAATGATTTGATCATCACTATTCTGACAGAGGCTCATAGTTCAAGGTATTCTATACATCCTGGTGCAACCAAGATGTATCGTGACCTAAAGCAACACTTTTGATGGAGTAGAATGAAGCATGATATTGTTGATTTTATTGCCAAATGTCCAAACTGTCAGCAAGTAAAGTATGAACACCAGAGGCCCGGAGGAACACTTCAGAGAATGCCCATTCCTTAATGGAAGTGGGAGAGAATTGCAATGGATTTCGTGGTTGGTCTTCCCAAGACAATGGGTAAGTATGAATCCATTTGGGTAATTGTTGATAGGTTAACTAAGTCTGCTCACTTCATTCCGGTCAAGGTGACTTACAATGCAGAGAAGTTAGCCAAACTTTACATCTCGGAAGTGGTGCGATTGCATGGGGTTCCACTCTCCATCATATCAGATAGAGGTACGCAGTTTACTTCTAAGTTTTGGAAAACATTGCATACGGAATTGGGTACTAGGTTGGACCTTAGTACTGCGTTCCATCCTCAGACCGATGGTCAGTCTGAGCGAACGATTCAAGTGTTGGAGGATATGCTTCGTGCATGTGTGATAGAATTTGGTGGTCATTGGGATAGCTTCTTACCCTTAGCAGAGTTCTCCTACAACAATAGCTATCACTCAAGCATTGATATGGCCCCATTTGAGGCACTATATGGGAGAAGATGTAGGTCTCCCATTGGGTGGTTTGATGCATTTGAGGTTAGACCTTGGGGTACTGACCTTCTGAGATAATCGTTAGAGAAAGTGAAATCTATTCAAGAAAAGCTGTTTGCGGCGCAAAGTAGGCAAAAGGAATATGCAGATCGAAAGGTTAGAGACTTGGAGTTTATGGAGGGTGAGCAAGGCTTGCTGAAGGTTTCACCCATGAAAGGGGTGATGCGGTTTGGTAAGCGAGGTAAGCTTAGTCCGAGGTATATTGGTCCCTTCGAGGTTCTGAAGCGCATAGGGGAGGTGGCTTATGAGTTAGCCTTGCCTCTAGGGCTGTCCGGAGTACATCTGGTGTTTCATGTCTCTATGTTGAAAAGATACCATGGGGATGGAAACTACATTATCCGTTGGGATTCAGTTCTGCTTGATTAAAATTTGTCTTATGAGGAGGAGCCTGCTGCCATTTTGGATAGAGAATTTCGCAAGCTGAGGTCAAGGGAGATTGCATCCATCAAAGTTCCATGGAAGAATCGACCCGTTGAAGAAGCCACTTGGGAGAAAGAGGCTGATATGCAAGAAAGATACCCACACTTGTTTACAGATTCAGGTACTTCTTTTCGCCCTTGTTTTTCTTATTGTGATCGTTCGGGGACGAACGATGGGTAAATTTGTATCTATTGTAACGACCTGTTTAGTCGTTTTAAGCAGCAGACTTTGATTCTGGAAAAACAGGCAAAAACGATGGACCCCACGATGGACCGTCATGGGCACGACGGACAGTCGAGGGGGTCTCGTTCCAAAATACATAGAATTCTACAAAATGGGCACTGAAATTGACTCTCTGAACTTCGTAACGGAATGGCAGGACGGACCGTCAAAGGTGTGACGGACCATCACAGGTGTGATGGACCGTCACAGACTTTTCAGAGAAATTGAGTCTCTGAACTCTGTGACGGAGCAGCAGGACGGACCGTCGCAGGCGCGACGGGCCGTCACATGCTGCATAATCTCAAGCGGGGTCGGATTTCTTTAATGTTTTAAGGGACGTTTTTGACTATTCCTCCTTTAATTATAAAGTTAGTGGGTTAATGTTAATAAGTCTAACTACTTGAGGGTTAAAAGAGGTAACCTTGAGTTAATTGGTGGGTTATTATTGCCATCTTTTATACTTAATTATATGCTAATTAGGGTAAAAGAAAGAGGTTTTGAATAAGAAAAAGAAAAGAACAGAAAGAGAGGGAGAAACGTACGATCAAGAGAAAGAAGAGGACAAAGCTTTGGAAAATTGCTTGCTTGATCAAATTCTTCAGTGGAGGTAGGTTATGGTTTTTATACTATTCGTAGTAAACTCTTAATAGTGAATGATATGTATGGGTAGTATTGTAAACCCTTCTATATGCTTAATTGTATGCTTGCATGAAGATGATTATGTAATTGTGATAAAATAAGCATGATGAAGCTATTCAATCATAAATCTTGAGAAAACCCTAATCTACTTTGTTAATGATGATGCCTTAGTGTAAAAGAAGGCTTGATGAATGAAAGTAGTTAGATTAGGGGATCGGGTGCCACGTTCCGGTACCAGGATAGTATTTGAGGATCGGAGTGTCACGTTCCGACACCAGGATAGTATATGGATCGGGTGCCACGTTCCGATACCAGCATAATATATGAGGATCGGAGTGTCACGTTCTGACACCAGGATAATATATGGATCGGGTGCCACGTTCCGATACCAGGATAAAATATGTATCGGGTGTCACGTTCCGACACCAGGATAGAATGAGGATCGGAGTGTCACGTTCCGACACCAGGATAGTATATGAGAAGCGGAGTGTCACGTATCGACACGAAAGGAATAAAGATAATGAATCTTGAAAGATGTTAATATACTCAATCTAATGAACCTAATTCCCAAATGAGTATGATGAGGAGGCGTGAGTCCTCATTGATGTTCTTGGTGTTGTAACCAAGGGTTATGGAAATTGTTAATGCTGCATGCTAAGGATATTAGTTGATTTTATGATGTTATCTGATATATACTGTTTTCTATTTTGACTTGGCCGATGATACCTACTCAGTACTTGTGTTTGTACTGAGCCCTACTTGTATTTGTTTCTTTGTAAATTGTGGAGTGCAGCAAACGTACCGTCGTCTTCAACTCAACCGCAACTCTAGCCAGTCTTCATTACTCCGGATATCAGGGTGAGCTAATGCTTCTAGCTTGGACTGGATCATCCTTTTCATGTCTTGATGCCTTGAAATTCCGGCATGGACTAGCTGTTTATGTATTTTAGCTTCTTAGATACTCTTAGACTTAGTAATTTGAAGTAGATGTTCTTGTGATGATGACTTCCAGATTTTGGGGATAATAATAGTTGTTGAGTTTTTAGAAGTTATTGAATTGGTTTTTATTAATGAGTTTAAGTCTTCCGCATTACTTTCTGTTGATATTATATTGAAATGTTAAGGTTTAGATTGGTTGGTTCGCTCAGATAGGAGGGTAAGTGTGGGTGCCATTCGCGACCCGATTTGGGTCGTGACATAAGTCCGATCTTTATAGCTTGTATTGTTGGCTAGACTACATCATACAGTATTTCTGTTGTAGCTGAGTAGAATTTTATATAGAATAGAGTTCCTTTAGTTACTCTTTTGTGCTGTAGGAAAGCCTTATATAGTTCTGGTATCTTGGATATCTCGTCTCCTATTACTGTATATACGGTACTTAGTAGTCCGTAATTGTAGCAAGTTTCTACTAGATTTAGATTTGTTCCTAGTTGTGCAATTAGCTTATTATATACTTGTAAATACTTGGCTATATGGTCTTCAGTTGGGTTTTTTGTTTCTTTAGCTCTAGGGTTTTGGTTTAGGAAGTTTTGTACCTTGTATATATTTTCTATGTATGTTCTTGTGATGTAATTATATGTTTGTTTTTGGGAGTCTAAGCTAGCTTTATAGGTATTTGTCTGTGGTGGTACAAATGTATCTTTTTGGGTATTTTGAGGAGTATATGGTTTTGAGAATAACTTATTCATGTTTATATTTGTGTATTTTACCTTAGTCTCGTCCTTTTTAGTAGGTTGTCCTACTGTAGATGTGCTGGCTGTAGCTGTATTTAAACAAACATTGTTATGGGTTTTTTGGAGTTTCCCAACGTCTTCTTGTAGTTCCGCATGTTTATAGTCATGCTGCTGACTTAGCTCCACATGTTTTGAGTCATGCTGCTTACTATTAGCTTTTTCTTTCAGACTTTGTACTTCCGTTTCTATCTTTTCCATCTTTTGGCATATGTTTTTTATCATAGCCAATATATCTTTTAGTGTATGTTTCTCTTGAGAGATAGTCTGCAATGATATTCTCGTCAGTTTTAATTATCTCAATTGTAAATGTAAAATTCAATATATTTAATACTAATCTTCAAATTTCTTTTGTTGTAACTGAATCATCTACCTTTTTAGTTATCCACCATTTTACCTGTGTGTTATCTGTCCTTACGATAAATTTATTGTAAACAATATATGGTTCAAATGCTAATAAACATCTATATAATTCAAATAATTCCTTTCTATTTATCTCCCATTTCGTTTGTGCTTCAGTATATGTTCCTGAGTAATACCTGCAATGATGTTCTATCTTTTCTTTGTTATATTTATATTTTAGTACTCCTCCGTAACTGTGATCAGTTGAATCTGTTTCAACTATATATGTAAATGCTTTACTTTCATCAGGAAAGTATAGTTTTGATAATTTTTTACATAATTTTTAAATATATTTTATATGTTCTTTATCGAACATAGATGATCAGGATATTTTTGTCCTATTAGTTTACAATATCTTGTCATTAAATTAGCAGAAATGAAATTCTTCTGTATAGCTCTTGATGTGGGTGTTTGTTCTGGCATTAGTAGGCTCAATATCCATTGTCTTAAATCTTCCATATCTGCTACTCTAATATCTCTGCAGTTTGAGTAGATAATTGTCTGGTCTCTATTGTAATATATCCAAATTGCATTTTCATTTAAATAATTGTTTGTTATCTCATTCAATATGGTAGCTATTCCAATAGTCCTTTTATTTGCATAAACCTCTGGAATATCTACTTTCTGTATCTCCTCTTGGATATCTATCTTTTCAGGATATATCATTTCCCTAGTAAGTCCGATCTTTATAGCTTGTATTGTTGGCTTGACTTCATCATACAGTATTTCTGCTGTAGCTGAGTAGAATTTTATATAGAATCGAGTTCCTTTAGTTACTCTTTTGTACTCTAAGAAAGCCTTATATAGTTCTGGTATCTTGGATATCTCGTCTCCTGTTACTCTATATACGGTACTTAGTAGTCCGTAGTTGTAGCAAGTTGCTACTAGATTTGGATTTGCTCCTGGTTGTGCAATTAGCTTATTATATCCTTGTAAATACTGTGTTATATAGTCTTCAGTTGGGTTTTTTGTTTCTTTAACTCTGGGGTTTTGGTTTAGGAAGTTTTGTACATTGTATATATTTTCTATGTATGTTCTTGTGATGTAATTATATGTTTGTTTTAGGGAGTCTAAGCTGGCTTTATAGGTATTTGTCTGTGGTACTACAAATGTATCTTTTTGGGTATTTTGAGGAGTATATGGTTTTGAGAATAACTTATTCATGTTTATATTTGTGTATTTTACCTTAGTCTCCTCTTTTTTCGTAGGTTGTCCTGTTGTAGATGTGCTGGCTGTAGCAGTATTTAAACAAACATTGTTATGAGATTTACGTAGTTTCCCAACGTCTCCTTGTAGTTCCGCATGTTTATAGTCATGCTGCTGACTTAGCTCCGCATATTTTGAGTCATGCTGCTGACTTTTAGCTTTTTCTTTCAGACTTTGTACTTCCGTTTCTATCTTTTCCATCTTTTGGCATAGGTTTGTCATCATAGCCAATATATCTTTTAGTGTATCTTTCTCTTGAGAGATAGTCTGCAATGATATTCTTGTCAGTTTTAATTATCTCAATTGTAAATGTAAACCTCAATATATTTAGTACTAATCTTCTTATTTCTTTTGTTGTAACTGAATCTTCTAACTTTGTTGTTATCCACCATTTTACCTGTCTATTATCTGTTCTTACAATAAATTTATTGTAAACAATATATGGTTCAAATGCTAATAAACATTTATATAATGCGAATAATTCTTTTCTATTTATTTCCCATTTTATTAGCACTTATTATAAATTTAAATTTTTTGTATATTAAATTTCCTTTAACTGCACTTATTACACTTTTTTCTATAGGGTGTATTATTCTGTCATCTGCTAAATATATTTCAATGGGTGTATCTATTCCTTCTCTGAAACAAGCTTTTATTAGTATTTCTGTTCCTCCTAAATGTACATATTTTATAGCTGCTTATTTTTTTATGTCTTGTATTTCTTTATTTATTATTTGTTTTCTTATTATAGGTATATATGCTTTTCAGCTTGTATATTTACAGTCTATGACGTGTTCTTTTTGACTATCTACATAGTATTCTTCTTTTTGTCTTTTAAAATAGTTTTTTAATGTTGGTATTTCATGTATCTTTTCAATACTTAAATCTAATTCTTTTCCTTTTATTTGTTCAAAAACTGTATTATAAAATATAATCTTTTGGTGTGATAATTCTTCATTTTCATAATTTTCTTTAGATATTATTTCGTTTTCAGACATTATATTTCTTCTTCTATTTTATTATCTAAATTTTCTTCTTCATTTTAAGTTTCTCTATCTAATACTTCATATATGCTGTCATTATCACTTAATTCATAGTCTATGTATTCTATTTGCATAAATTTTTCATTGTCTATAATTAATTCTGCTATTTGTTTTCTTTTTGGATCTTTTGGTAATTTACAATCCTTAGCTATGTGTCCTATCTTTCCGCAATTGTAACAAGTACATTGGGATATTTTCCTCTTTGGTTTATATGGTCTTTTTACTTTATAATTTTTTACATAATACCTTCGTCTTGGTTGTTTATATTTATACTTAGTTTTATTTTTTCTATAATTTTTATATCTTTTGGATTTTTATTTTTTATTTGTACATCCAAATTGTGGTGCCATTCTATTTTTGAAACAATCTAAATTTTTATTTAGTACTTTTTTCATTTTTCATTTTTCTTTTTGGCTTTCACATAATTGTGTAAACCATTGAGATAGGAATTTTATTTTATCTCCTAATGTAACTACTATCCCTTCATTATCCCAATCTTAAATTATTTTTGTGCTAAATGGTTCTGGTAATTTTGTAAAATATTGTTGTCTTATCTCTCTTGCTTCATCTAAATTATATTTTGATTTGTAGTAATATTCTTTAAATGCACAAGTATATTGTTCAATGTAACACATTTTACATATAGATAATTTTGTCATAAGTTATCTGTTTATTATTTTTTCTCTGTTTTGTTCTTTTATATCTGTGGTCATACCTCCAAATTCATTTCTTATTGCTGATTCGTATTTATCTAATATTTCTATATTTGTTGTTGATTGGGATCCATCCATTTTCTTATCACTTCTAAGTACTTCTAAGCTTTTTGGGGGTAGATTTTCTATCCATAATTTTGTTGTTCCTACAAATGTTCTTTCTATGTATCTCGGTGTTTTTGTTGTTTCTATTTTGTTATCTATTAACTGTTTAGATATATTTCATGTCTATTGTAATATTGCTTTATTTATGTCTGTGACACAACCTAGATCTAAGAAATTATATTGTTCACTTATTGGTTTTGGTATCCAATTTTTATTTAATCTACTGTTCCATATTGCATTATTTCTATCTGATTGTTGATAACTTTCTATATAATAAGTAGGTAGTGTCAATCTAGGACTAGCTCTAGGACTATTTCTGAGGCTATTATCTGGGATTTTAACTCTTGATGTACTGGGTCTATTCATATCTCCTGTGTTTATTTCTAATTTTTTTAGTTTATTTACCTGTTCTAAAATTTCTGTATATGTCTCACTTATAACACTTATTTCTGATTTTTGTTCATTTATTGTATCTGATTCATTTTTGTTTATTTTATTTACTTCAAGATCTTCATTTAGTTTTTGTTCCGTCTCTGTTATTTTATTAGTTAATTCAAGCTCTTTATCTTTTTCCTTTTGTTTTTGTTTAGTTTTATATGATAATTTTAACCTAGCTAATTCTTTTTCTAATTCACTTATTCTTGTATTTTTTATTTCTTCTAAATGTTGTACTTCTTGTTTTGCTTGTATTTTTATTTTTTCAATTTCTTTTGATTTGTCTATTTTCTTCATTTTCTTTTGTTATTCTTATAATAGCTGTTAAACTATCTTCTAATTTTGTTGTTTCTTTTTCTAACATTAAATATCGATTATTTCCTATTTTCTTATATCTTCTTCCTAAATTTGAAAATATTATTTTTATTATCATTCCGTCTTGATTCTCATATGTCTTTTTCGTCTACTGCTAATTCTTCTTTGTTCATTATAATTTATGTATTATATTGTGTTGTAATTTATATTCATGGTGATCTATTTTTATTTCTAACATAAATATGTTTTTTCTTTGTACAAATATTGATTTATTACATACTCCTGCTAATATATTTTCTATTAATCTTTCTTTTCTATGTTGTAATTCTTGCCTTTTTTCATCTATCTTTTCTATCAATTGTTGCTTATATATTTCTTTGTCCATGTTGTTTTATTAAATAACATACATATTTATACTCTGTTTTTGAAATTATCTTTACTAAATGGTTTTTCTTATCATTGTTTGTTTTTGTAAGTTGTGATAGTTCATATTCTATGTACAAGGATTTTAATTTTTTCCATATCTTTCGTACCTTTTTATCTATCTTGGTTCTTTTTATTTTAGTTTCTTTATTTTTGTTCATTATATTTTTCTGTATACAATTTTAAAAAGTCTACTTAATTTATCTGGGTTCTTAATTACTTTTATCTTATATTTATTCGTACTTCTTTTTTGCCATATCTCAAACTTTTCTGATTCAATCATTAATCTGTAAATATATCTAGATCATCATATAAATCAAACATATCATAGTAAAGTTCATCTTGTATACTTTGTATGGTTAAATCAGTCCAACCTTGGGTTGTTATTTCTATTATTTCATATGTTACCAATTTGTCATAAATTTCTCTTTTTATATCAGTACTGAGATTTTTTAGTATATAGAGTAATAATATCTTATAATCATCATCATCGTCTATTAAATAAGTATTCATCTTATTCATTTTGACAAAAAGTTTTATTCCTTCCGACCTCTTAATGGATTATACTTATCTATTTAGAAATAATAATGATTTAATAATCATCTCGTCTAGTCACTACTACAGCTTTCTTCTTTGATTAGTTACCCTAACAGCGCCTCAACTTTTTTTACTCCCCTAAACGGCCTTCTTGCCTACCGGTTTCAACTTTATGATGGCATAGTCTGCGCATACTTATTCGAAGAATATTTCTGTAGCAAACCTTCTAAAGATGTTTATTATAACATTATTAAGTCATGATAAACAATTACAATCAACAAGAGATTTTCTGGAATAAATTTATTTAGCTGCTCAAAAATTTAAGAGTGTATACCTGTTTTTGTAGATTTGTAACTCCAGGTTTTTTCATAATTATTAACTTAATTAGCTAGCTCTGATATCAATTTTGGGTGGAAGAGATTATCGTCAGAGAGAGAGTTGGAAGAAGTTAGATTATTTATTTATGAGGGAAAGCCCTCTATTTATAAACAAAAATTACATGCTTTTGGCAAAAATGGCCGACACTTACTTTATACTTGGCTCTTTTACATTTGGCCGACGCAAGAAAACAAAAACTTACTATTTACTTTTCATATTGGCCTTTACTTTTATTACCGGCCGACACAATACTTTTTACATATGGCTGATATTCAGCCGACGCAAAATGACAAAAACAAAAAGACTTAACTTTATTTTTTATATATTTTTTATTCTAGTTGTACGTATGGAACATAGTTTTCTTCTCCTTCACATTTTGTGCATAGGTGATCAAGATATTTTTGTCCTATCAACTTGCAGTATCTTGTCATCAGATTAGGAGAAATAAAAATTTTCCTTATAGCTCTTGTTGTTTGTGTAGCTTCTGGCCTTAATAGACTTAGTATCCATTGTCTTAGTTATTCTATGTCTGCTGATCGTATATCTCTGCAATTTGAATAGATTATTGTTTGATATCCGTTGTAGTATGTCCATATGGAATTTTCATTCAGATAATTGTTTGTTATCTCATTCAATATAGTAGTTATTCCGATAGTTCTTCTATTTGCATAGAATTCCGGAATATCTACTCTTTGTATTTCTTCATGGGTGTCTATGTTTTCAGGGATTATCATTTCCCTAGTCAGCCCGATCTTTATAACTTGTATTGTAGGTTAGATTTCGTCATACAATATCTCTGTCGTAGCTGCGTAGAACTTTATATAAAAAAGAGTACCTTTGGTTACTCTTTTATATTATAAAAAAGCTTTATATAGTTCTGGTATCTTGGATATCTCGTCTCCTGTTATCGTATATACGGTACTTAACAGTCCATTGTGTTAGCAAGTTGCTACTAGGTTTGGATTAGTTCTTGGTTGTGCAATTAATTTATTATATACTTGAAAATACTGGGTTATGTAGTCTTCGTCGGGTTTTTTCGTATTTTTAGCTTTAGGGTTCTGGTTGAGAAAAGTTTGTACTTTGTACATATTTTCTATATATGTTCTGGAGATATAATTGTATGTTTGTTTTTGAGAATCTAAGCTGGCTTTGTAGGTATTTGTTTGTGGGGTGACAGACATATCTTTTTGGGTACTTTGAGGAGTATATTGTTGTAAGAATAATTTGTTCATATTTACATTTGTATATTTTATTTTAGCCTCCTCCTTTTTTGTAGATTGTCTTGTTGTAGATGTGCTGGCTGTAGCTGCATTTGAACAAACATTGTTATGGATTTTTTGGAGTTTCCCAATGTCTCCTTGTAGTTCCGCATGTTTATAGTCATGCTGCTGACTTAGCTCCGCATATTTTGAGTCATGCTACTGACTATTAGCTTTTTCTTTCAGACTTTGTACTTCCGTTTCTATCTTTTCCATCTTTTGGCATAGGTTTGTCATCATAGCCAATATATCTTTTAGTCTATCTTTCTCTTCAGAGATAGTCTGCAATAAGATTCTCGTCAGTTTTAATTATCTCAATTTGTAACGACCTGTTTAGTCGTTTTGAGCAGCAAATTTTATTTCTGGAACTGGCTGAGACGACGGATCCCACGATGGACCGTCATGGTCACGACGGACCGTCGAGGGGGTCTCGTTCCAAAACACTTACAATTCTTAAATTTGGGTACTAAAATCGACTCTCTGAACTTCGTGACGAAGTGGCAGGACGGACCGTCACAGGCATGACGGGCCGTCACAGGCCCTTCAGTAAATTCGAGTCTCTGAACTCTGTGACGGAAGCAGCAGGACGGACCGTCGCAGGCACGACGGCCCGTCATAGGCTGCGTAATTCCAGGCAGGGTCGAATTTTTTAAAATGTTTTAAGGGACGTTTTGGACTATTCCTGCTATAATTATAAATTTAGTGGGTTAATGTTAATAATTTAACTACTTGAGGGTTAAAAGAGATAACCTTGAATTAATTAATGGGTTAATTCACCATCTTTTATGCTTAATTATATGCTAATTAGGGAGAAAGAAAGAGGGTTTGAATAAGAGAACGAAAAGAACAGAAAGAGAGGGAGAAACGATCGAGAGAGAGGAACGAAGAGGAAAGCAAAGATCTTAAGGATTAGCTTGCTTGATCACAATTCTTCGGTGGAGGTAGGTTATGGTTTTTATGCTATTCGTAGTAAACTCTTAATAGCGAATGATATGTATTGGGTAGTGTTGTAAACCCTTCTATATGCTTAATTGTATGCTTCCATGAATGTGATTATATAATTGTGATAAAATAAGCATGATGAAGCCATTGAATACTAAATCTTGAAAACCCTAATCTACTTTGTTAATGATTATGCCTTGGTAGAAAAGAAGGCTTGATGAACATGTAGTGAGATTAGGGGATCGGGTGCCACGTTCTGGTAGCAGGATAGTATATGAGGATCGGAGTGTCACGTTCAGACACCATGATAGTTTATGGATCGGGTGCCACGTTCCGGTACCAGGATAGTATATGAGGATCGGAGTGTCACGTTCCGACACCAGGATAGTATATGAGGATCGAAGTGTCACGTTCCGACACCAGGATAGTTTATGGATCGGGTGCCACGTTCCGGTACCAGGATAGTATATGAGGATCGGTGTGTCACGTACCGACACGAGAGGGATAAAGATAATGAATCTTGAAAGATGTTAATATACTCAATTTAATGAACCTAATTCCCAAATGAGTATGATGGGGAGGCGTGAGTCCTCATTGATGTGCTTGGTGTTGTGACCAAGGGTTATGGTAATTGTAAATGCCGCATGTTGAGTATTGTAGTTGATTTTAAGATATTATCTGATATATATTGTTTTCTATTTTGAGTTTGCCGATGATATCTACTCAGTACTTGTGTTTGTACTGACCCCTACTTGTATGTTTCTTTCTTTGTTATTTGTGGAGTACAGCAAACGTACCGTCGTCTTCAACTCAACCGCAAGTCTAGCCAGTCTTCATTATTCCGGATTTTAGGCTGAGCTAACGCTTCTACCTTGGACTGGATCTTCTTCTTCATGTCTTGATGCCTTGAAGTTCCGGCATGGACTGGCTTTATATTACTTTAGCTTTCTAGATACTCTTAGAATTAGTAATTCGAGGATAGATGTTCTTGTAATGATAACTTCCAGATTTTGGGTACAATAATTAAGTGTTTGAGTTTTACAAGTTATTAATCTATTTTTATTAATGAGTTTTAAGTCTTCCGCATTGTTTTTTTTTCATTATGTTTGAAATGATGGGGTTTAGATTGGTTGGTTCGCTCACATAGGAGGCTAAGTGTGGGTGCCACTCAAGACGCGTTTTGGGTTGTGACAAACTTGGTATCAGAGCATTAGGTTCGTTGGTCTCACCACACAAGAACGAGTCTAGTAGAGTCTTAAGGAACGGTAGGGGGACGCCTTTACTTTTCTTTAAGAGGCTATAAGACTTTAGGAAAACTCCATTCTTTCTTTTCTTCTTTCGTGCTATTACTTAGATCCAATTGGTATCTAGGTGATACAAATTGGTATCTGACCATCTTCACTCTATTTCGCAGATGGTTAGAACTAGAGCAACAATGACTGCGCCAACACCAACATCGGCAAGACAAGAAGCGTCTGAGCCAGCCACTGGGGCTGTGGCTCGAAGAGGAGTAGAGGAAGAGGACGAGCACCTAGCCCATCTGGTACTAGGGCGGTGACTCCACCAACTGAGGAAGTGGTAAAAGAGGGTGAGGATGGGGGGAATGAACAAGTGCCGAATGAGGAATTGCCACCCTAAACTACCCCTGAGATGATCACTCAGGTCCTTGCTTATCTTAGCGGGTTATCTGATCAGGGCCAGACACCTCCAGTGTTTTCTGCACCAACACCTCCGGTTCCGGAGGTACAACATGCAGCTACTATGGCTTCCCGCATGGATGCCTCATTGGAAATAGGCACGTTTCCTCGGTTGACTACAGGACCTATAATGACGAGTGATCAGCATGAACTTTTCAGCAAGTTCTTGAAATTGAAACCTCTAGTCTTCAAGGGTACTGAATCAGAGGATGCCTACGATTTTCTGGTCGATTGTCATGAGCTACTACACAAGATGGGTATAGTAGAACGATTTGGTGTTGCATTTGTGACCTATCAGTTTCAAGGGAACCCCAAAATGTGGTGGCGGTCACATGTTGATTGTCAACCAACAGAGGCACCACCTATGAATTGGGCATCATTCCCTAGCTTGTTTATGGAGAACTATATACCCCGTACTTTGAGGGATAGGAGGAGAGATGAGTTTCTAAGCCTAGAGCAGGGTAGGATGTCGGTTATTGCGTACGAGGCTATGTTTCACGCATTATCCAGGTATGCCACCCATTTATGTTTCAGTCCACAAGAGCGGATTCGCCGCTTTGTGAAGGGGTTGAGATCAGAGTTGCGAATTTCAGCCTTACAGGTAGCGGCTACAGCGAAATCCTTTCTGGAAGTGGTAGACTTCGTGATAGAGGTAGAGGGAGTGAAGCCAGATGACTTCACCATGGCATCAACATCAAAAAGGTTTCGTAAGGGAGGTGAGTTTAATGGTTCTTACTCCAGAGGGCAGGGTTCAGGAGGTTACCCCGCCCGACCTATTCAGTCTTCACTACAGAATGTAGTTGGGGGTCCACCTCAGGCCGGCCAATATTTCTCTGAGTTTGGTGGTTATCCCCAGACTTCGTCTTACTCACAGAGGTCGATGCTTGAATCCAGAGAGTGTTATGGATGTGGGAGACTGGACACATTAAGAGGTATTGTCCAAAACAGAGTTACAGACCTCCAATAGTTAGAGGTAGAGGTGGTCAGGGAAGAGGCCACTATTTTGGAGAACGTGGTGGCCGAGGTAATGGTGGTCACCAACCCAACCGGGGTGGCGGGCAAACTGGAACTACTGCGGCGCAGCATGGTAGGGGCAACGGGCAAACAGGTGATAGGGCCCATTGTTATGCCTTTTCTAGGCCGTCTGAAGCGGAGACATCTTATGCTGTTATCACAGGTAATCTTTTGGATTGTGATTGCATGGCTTCTGTATTGTTAGATCCTGGATCCACATTTTCTTATGTATCTTCCTCATTTGCTAATGGTCTTAATTTACATTGTGAATTGTTTGACATGCCTATTCATGTTTCTACTCCGGTGGGTGAGTCTGTGATAGTTGAAAAAGTATATAGGTCTTGTCTGGTGACTTTTGTGGGGAGCAATACTCATGTAGACTTGGTTATCTTAGAAATGGTTGACTTCGATGTAATTCTGGGTATGACTTGGCTTTCTCCAAACTTTGCAATCTTGGATTGTAATGCTAAAACTGTGACGTTAGCCAAGCCTGGGACAGATCCGTTAGTGTGAGAGGGCGACTACACTTCCACTCCGGTTCGTATCATCTCCTTTCTTCGTGCTAAGAGAATGGATAGTAAGGGGTGTTTAGCTTTCTTGGCACATCTCAGGTATGACACTACCCAAGTACCTTCAATCGAATCGGTTTCGATAGTTCGTGAGTTCTTAGATGTGTTTCCCGCAGACCTTCCTAGTATGCCACCGGATAGGGATATTGACTTATGCATTGATCTTGAACCGGGTACTCGCCCCATTTCTATACCCCCTTATTGAATGGCTCCCGCGGAGTTGAGAGAGTTAGAGGCTCAACTTCAAGATTTGTTAGGAAAGGGCTTCATTAGACCAAGTGCATCTCCTTGGGGTGCTCCTGTATTGTTTGTGAAGAAGAAGGATGGAAGCTTTCGGATGTGCATAGACTACAGACAACTGAATAAGGTAACAGTTAAGAACAAGTATCCTCTTCCTCGCATCGATGATTTGTTCGATCAGTAACAAGGTGCTTGTACTTTCTCAAAAATCGACTTGAGATCTGGTTACCATCAATTGAAAATACGGGCATCGGATGTGCCCAAGACTGCTTTTTGGACCAAGTATGGGCATTACGAATTTCTAGTGATGTCTTTTGGTCTTACGAATGCCCCTGCTGCTTTCATGAGCTTGATGAACAAGATTTTTATGCCATATCTGGATCTCTTTGTGATCGTATTTATTGATGATATATTGGAATACTCAAAGAGCGAGAAGGAACATGAGGAGCACTTGAGAATTGTATTGGAAATGTCGAGGGAGAAAAAGCTTTATGCCAAATTCTCCAAGTGCGAGTTTTGGCTAGATGCACTGTCCTTCTTGGGGCATGTGGTTTCTAAGGATGGGGTGATGGTGGATCCTTCTAAGATTGAGACAGTAAAGAATTGGGTAAGACCTACTAATGTGTCAGAAATAAGGAGCTTTGTTTGTTTAGCTAGCTATTACTGTCGATTTGTCAAGGGATTCTCTTCCAGTGCATCCTAATTGACGAACTTGACTAAGCAGAATGTTCCAATTGTATGGTCGGACGAATGTGAGGAAAGCTTTCAGAAACTCAAGACCTTGTTGACCACTGCACCAATCCATACCCTGCCAGTGGAAGGTAAGAATTTCATTGTCTATTGTGATGCATCCTATTCGGGTTTGGGTGCAGTGCTAATGCAAGAGAAGAACGTAATTGCTTATGCTTCAAGGCAATTAAAGGTGCATGAACGTAATTATCCGACCCATGATTTGGAAATGGCTGCGGTAGTGTTTGCATTAAAGCAATGGAGACATTATCTATATGGGGTTAAGTGTGAAGTATACACGGATCATCGTAGCCTACAGTATGTCTTTACTCAAAAAGATTTGAACTTGAGACAGAGGAGATGGATGGAACTACTGAAGGACTACGACATCACTATCTTGTATCACCCAGGAAAGGCTAATGTTGTGGCAGATGCTTTAAGTAGAAAAGCAGGGAGCATGGGTAGTTTAGCCCACTTACAAGTTTCTAGACGCCCATTGGCTAGAGAGATTCAGACTCTGGCTAACGACTTTATGAGGTTAGAAGTAAATCAGAAGGGAGGATTTCTGGCCAGTGTGGAGGTGAGATCTTCTTTTCTTGACAAGATCAAGGGAAAACAGTTCGACGATGAGAAACTAAGACGAATACGGGATATGGTGTTGCGAGGAGAGGCTAAAGAAGCAATAATGGATGAGGAAGGTGTTTTGATAATTAAGGGAAGGGTATGTGTGCCCCGTGTTGATGATTTGATCCACACTATTCTCATAGAGGCTCATAGTTCCGGATATTCTATACATCCTGGTGCAACCAAGATGTACCATGACCTAAAGCAACACTTTAGGTGGAGTAGAATGAAGCGCGACATTGTTGATTTCGTTGCCAAATGTCCAAATTGTCAGCAAGTAAAGTATCAACACCAGAGGCCCGGAGGAACACTTCAGAGAATGCCCATTCCTGAATGGAAGTGGGAGAGAATTGCAATGGACTTCGTGGTTGGTCTTCCAAAGACATTGGGTAAGTATGACTCCATTTGGGTAATTGTGGATAGGTTAACTAAGTCTGCTCACTTCATTCCGGTCAAGGTGACGTACAATGCAGAAAAGTTAGCCAAAATCTATATCTCAGAAATCGTTCGATAGCATGGAGTTCCACTCTCCATCATATCAGATAGAGGTACGCAGTTTACTTCTATGTTTTGGAGAACATTGCATGCTGAATTAGGTACTAGGTTGGACCTTAGTACTGCATTTAACCCTAAGACCGACGGTCAGTCTGAGCGAACGATTCAAGTGTTGGAGGATATGCTTCGTGCATGTGTGATAGAATTTGGTGGTCATTGGGATAACTTCTTACCCTTAGCGGAGTTTTCATACAATAATAGCTATCACTCAAGTATTGATATGGCTCCATTCGAGGCATTGTATGGGAGGAGATGTAGGTCTCCCATTGGTTGGTTTGATGCATTTGAGGTTAGACCTTGGGGTACTAACCTTTTGAGGGATTCATTGGAGAAAGTGAAATCTATTCAAGAAAAGCTTTTAGCGGCGCAAAGTAGGCAAAAGGAATATGCAGATCGAAAGGTTAGAGACTTGGAGTTTATGGAGGGTGAGCAAGTCTTGCAGAAGGTTTCGCCCATGAAAGGGGTGATGCGGTTTGGTAAGCGAGGTAAGCTAAGCCCAAGGTATATTGGTCCATTTGAAGTTCTGAAGCGCGTGGGGGAGGTAGCTTATGAATTAGCCTTGCCCCCAGGACTGTCCGGAGTGCATCCGGTGTTTCATGTGTCTATGTTGAAAAGATACCATGGGGATGGAAACTACATTATCCGTTGGGATTCTGTTTTGCTTGATGAGAATTTGTCTTATGAGAAGGAACCTGTTGCTATTCTAGATAGAGAAGTCCGCTAGTTAAGCTCAAGAGTGATTGCATCCATCAAAGTTCAATAGAAGAATCGACCAGTTGAAGAAGCCACTTGGGAGAAGGAGGCAGATATGCAAGAAAGATACCCACACCTGTTTACAGATTCAGGTACTCCTTTTCGCCCTTATTTTTCTTCTCGTGATCGTTTGGGGACGAACAATGGGTAAATTGGTATCTATTGTAACGACCTGTTTAGTCGTTTTGAGCAGCAGATTTTATTTCTTGAAAAACTAGCTGAGACGACGGATCCCACGACGGACCGTCATGGTCACGACGGACCGTCGAGGGGGTCTCGTTCCAAAACACTTAGAATTCTGAAATTTGGGTACTGAAATCAACTCTCTAAACTTCGTGACGAAGTGGCAGGACGGACCGTCATAGGCATGAAGAGCCGTCACAGGCCCTTCAGTAAATTCGAGTCTCTGAACTCTGTGACGGAAGCAGCAGGACGGACCGTCGCAGGCACGACGGCCCGTCACAGGCTGCGTAATCCCAGGAGGGGTCGAATTTCTTTAAATGTTTTAAGGGACGTTTTGGACTATTCCTGCTATAATTATAAATTTAGTGGGCTAATGTTAATAATTTAACTACTTGAGGGTTAAAAGAGATAACCTTGAATTAATTAATGGGTTAATTCACCATCTTTTATACTTAATTATATGCTAATTAGGGGAAAAGAAAGAGGGTTTGAATAAGAGAAAGAAAAGAACAGAAAGAGAGGGAGAAACGATCGAGAGAGAGGAACGAACAGGAAAGCAAAGATCTTGAGGATTAGTTTGCTTGATCACAATTCTTCGATGGAGGTAGGTTATGGTTTTTATGCTATTCGTAGTAAACTCTTAATAGCGAATGATATGTATTGGGTAGTGTTGTAAACCCTTCTATATGCTTAATTGTATGCTTGCATGAATGTGATTATATAATTGTGATAAAATAAGCATGATGAAGCCATTGAATCCTAAATCTTGAAAACCCAAATCTACTTTGTTAATGATAATGCCTTGGTAGAAAAGAAGGCTTGATTAACATGTAGTGAGATTAGGGGATTGGGTGCCACGTTCCGGTACCAGGATAGTATATGAGGATCGGAGTGTCACGTTCCGACACCAGGATAGTTTATGGATCAGGTACCACGTTCCGGTACCAGGATAGTATATGAGGATCGGAGTGTCACCTTCCGACACCAGGATAGTATATGAGGATCGGAGTGTCACGTTCCGACGCTAGGATAGTTTATGGATCGGGTGCCACGTTCCGGTACCAGGATAGTATATGAGGATCGGAGTGTCACGTACCGACACGAGAGGGATAAAGATAATGAATCTTGAAAGATGTTAATGAACCTAATTCCCAAATTAGTATGATGGGGAGGCGTGAGTCCTCATTGATGTGCTTGGTGTTGTGACCAAGGGTTATGGTAATTGTAAATGCCGCATGTTGAGTATTGTAGTTGATTTTATGATATTATCTGATATATACTGTTTTCTATTTTGAGTTGGCCGATGATATCTACTCAGTACTTATGTTTGTACTGACCCCTACTTGTATGTTTCTTTCGTTGTTATTTGTGGAGTACAGCAAACGTACCGTCGTCTTCAACTCAACCGCAAGTCTAGCCAGTCTTCATTACACCGGATTTCAGGGTGAGCTAACGCTTCTAGCTTGGAGTGGATCTTCTTCTTCATGTCTTGATGCCTTGAAGTTCCGGCATGGACTAGCTTTATATTACTTTAGCTTTCTAGATACTCTTAGAATTAGTAATTCGAGGATAGATGTTCTTGTGATGATAACTTCCAGATTTTGGGTACAATAATTAAGTGTTTGAGTTTTACAAGTTATTAATCTATTTTTATTAATGAGTTTTAAGTCTTCCGCATTGTATTTTTTTTCATTATGTTTGAAATGATGAGGTTTAGATTGGTTGGTTCGCTCACATAGGAGGCTAAGTGTGGGTGCCACTCACAACGGGTTTTGGGTCGTGAGACAATTGTAAATGTAAAATTCAATATATTTAATACTAATCGTCTTATTTCTTTTGGGTATTTTGAGGAGTATATGGTTTTGAGAATAACTTATTCATGTTTATATTTGTGTATTTTACCTTAGTCTCGTCCTTTTTAGTAGGTTGTCCTACTGTAGATGTGCTGGCTGTAGCTGTATTTAAACAAACATTGTTATGGGTTTTTTGGAGTTTCCCAACTTCTTCTTGTAGTTCCGCATGTTTATAGTCATGCTGCTGACTTAGCTCCACATGTTTTGAGTCATGCTGCTTACTATTAGCTTTTTCTTTCAGACTTTGTACTTCCGTTTCTATCTTTTCCATCTTTTGGCATAGGTTTGTCATCATAGCCAATATATCTTTTAGTGTATGTTTCTCTTGAGAGATAGTCTGCAATGATATTCTCGTCAGTTTTAATTATCTCAATTGTAAATGTAAAATTCAATATATTTAATACTAATCTTCAAATTTCTTTTGTTGTAACTGAATCATCTACCTTTTTAGTTATCCACCATTTTACCTGTGTGTTATCTGTCCTTACGATAAATTTATTGTAAACAATATATGGTTCGAATGCTAATAAACATCTATATAATGCAAATAATTCCTTTCTATTTATCTCCCATTTCGTTTGTGCTTCAGTATATATTCCTGAGTAATACCTGCAATGATGTTCTATCTTTTCTTTTTTATATTTATATTTTAGTACTCCTCCGTAACTGTGATCACTTGAATGAAAGCAATAAATATCAGATAATAACATAAAATTAGCCATAGTACTTAACAGGTGACAACAACAAGTACCATAACCATTGGCCACAACATCAAGCACATCTATAAGGACTCAAGCCTCCACACCATACTCATTTGGGAAACAGGTTCTTTAAACCCGAGTATATTAGCATAATTCAAGATTCACTCTCTTTACTATCCTGGTGTCGGAATGTGACACTCCGATCCCCTCAATATTCATTCATCTTACTATCCTGGTGTCGAAACGTGACACTCCGATTCCCTACTATTCTGGTGTCGGAAAGTGACACTCTGATCCCCTACTACTACGTGACGATTCGTGACACCCGATCCTCTACTATCCATGTGTCGGAACGTGACACTCTGATCCCCTAATTCTACGTGTCGGTTCGTGACACCCAATCCCCTAATCTCATTCTTTCAGTTCCTCAAGTCTTCTTCTATACCAAGGCATCATCATTAACAAAGAGGTTTTAAGGTTTAAGATTTAACAGCCTCATCATGCTAATTCATCACAATTACATAATCACATCATGCAAGCACACAATTAAGCATATAGAAGACTTTGCAATACTACCCAACACATATCATTCGCTATTGAGAGTTTACTATGAAATAGCATAAACCATAACCTACGTCCACCAAAGAATCGTGATCAAGCAATCTACTTCTCCAATGCTTTGTTTTCCTCTTCGTTTCTCCCCTCTTCTCTATGTTCTTTCTGTTTTTCCTTATTCAAACTCTTTTCTTTTACCCTAATTACCATATAAGTAAGTACAAAAAATGGTAAAATTAACCCACTATTTATTTCAAAGTTATCTCCTTTAACCCCCAAGTAATTGAATTATTAACATTAAACCACTAAGTTTATAATCATAAGCAGGAATAGTCCAAAACGTCCCTTAAAAACTTTTAACAGAATTCTGACCCAGTCAGGGTTACGCAGCCCATGACGGCCCGTCGTTCCTGCGACGGTCCGTCCTGCTACTTCCGTCACAAAATTCAGAGACTCAAATCATTAAAGAGCTTTGTGACGGTCCGTCGTGCCTACGACGGTCCGTGCTGCTCTTCCATCGCGAAGTTCAGAGAGTTGTTCTCGATACCCAAATTTCCCGAGTCTAAGTGTTTTGGAACGAGACCCCCTCGACGGTCCGTCGTGCCCATGACGGTCCGTCGTGGGATCCGTCGACCCAGACAGCTATTACCAGAATTAAACTCTACTGCTCAAAATGACTAAACAGGTTGTTACAACCTCTTTTTTGTTCACTGTTTTTTATAACTATAAATGCTGGGCTTGTGTGTTTGCTATTACTCTCTTGTATGTAATTGTTTTTTAATAGTTCATTTATATGTATATTAAATTTTTGTAAATCATCAAAGTTATATTTTAGTGGTTTTTGTGTTATTATACTATTTTCGTCTATTAATTCAATTTTTACTTTTGTGTTATGTTTTTCCCATCCTTGTAGTGGATCTTCATTATATAATTGTTCTAGTTGTTCATTAATTATTCTGACTCTGTCTATTGCAAATATAATGATTTCTAATTGTGTTATTTATTTTTCATTTATATTTTCCATTTCCTGGTTTATTTTTTCACTACCTTTTATCCATTCCATAGATTTTCGTTGTTTATTTTTTACTCTTTTTGCTCCTATTTTGATTGAATCAGAAAAGTTTGAGATATGGCAAAAGAGAAGTACGAATAAATATGAGATAAAAGTAATTAAGAACCTAGATAAATTAAGAAGACTTTTTAAAATTTTATACAGAAAAATATAATGAACAAAAATAAAGAAATCAGTATAAAAAGAACCAAAATAGGTAAAAAAGTACGAAAGATATGAAAAAAATTAAAATCCTTATATATAGAATATGAACTATCACAACTAACTAAAACAAGTAATGATAGGAAAGATAATTTAATAAATATAATTTCAAAAACAGAATATAAATATGTTTGTTATTTGAAAAACAGTATGAACAAAGAAAAATATAAACAATTGATAGAAAAAATAACTGAAAAAGAACAAGAATTACAACATAGAAAAAGAAGATTAGAAGAAAATATTTTAGCAGGAGTATGTAATAAATCAATACTAGCACAAAGAAAAGTTATATTTATGTTAGAACTAGAATTAGATTGTCTTGAATATAAAGTACAACATAATATAATACATAAATTAAAATGAACAAAGAAGAATATGCAGTAGACGAAAAGACATATGAAAATCAAGACGGAATGATAATAAAAATAATATTTTCAAATTTAGGAAGAAGATATAAGAAAATAGGAAATAACCTATATTTAATGTTAGAAAAAGAAACAGCAAAATTAGAAGATAGTTTAACAGCTATGATAAGAATAACAAAAGAAAATGAAGAAATAGACAAATCAAAAGAAATTGAAAAAATAAAAATACAAGCAAAACAAGAAGTACAACATTTAGAAGAAATAAAAAATACAAGAATAAGTGAATTAGAAAAAGAATTAGCTAGGTTAAAATTATTATATGAAACTAAATAAAAACAAAAGGAAAAAGATAAAGAGTTTGAATAAACTAATAAAATAACAGAGATGGAACAAAAACTAAATGAAGATCTTGAAGTAAATGAAATAAACGAAAATGAATCAGATACAATAAATGATCAAAAATCAGAAATAAGTGATATAAGCGAGACATATATAGAAATTCTAGAACAGGTAGATAAACCAAAAAAATTAGAAATAAACACATGAGATATGAATAGACCAAGTACGTCAAGAGTTAAAACTCCAGCTAATAGTCCCAAAAATAGTCCTAGAGCTTGTCCTAGATGGACACCACCAACTTATTATACAGAAAGTTATCAGCAATCAGATAGAACTAATGCAATATGAAACAGTAGATTAAATAAAAATTGGATACCAAAACCAATAAGTGAACAATATGATTTCTTAGATGTAGATTGTGTCACAGACATAAATAAAGCAATATTAATGTGGATAGGAAATATATCTAAGCAACTAATAGATAACAAAATAGAAACAACAAAAACACCGAGATACATAGAAAGAACATTCGTAGGAACAACAAGATTATGGATAGAAAATCTACCCACTGAAAGTTTAGAAGTACTTAGAAGTGACAAGAAAATAGATGGATCTCCATCAGCAACAAATATAGATATACTAGATAAATATGAATCAGCAATAAGAAATGAATTTGGAGGTATGACTACAGATATAAGAGAACAAAACAGAGAAAAAATAATTAATAGAAAACTTATAGAGAAGAATACACTTGTGCATTTAAAGAATATTATTAAAAAGCAAAATACAATTTTGATGAAACAAAAGAAATAAGAAAACAATATTTTACGAAATTACCAGAGCCATTTAGTACAAAAATAATTAAAGATTGGGATAATGAAGGGATAGTAGATACTTTAGGAGCTAGAATAAAATTCCTATCTCAATGGTTTACACAATTATGTGAAAGCCAAAAAGAAAAGTTAAAAATGGAAAAAGAATTAAATAAAAATTTAGCATGTTGCAAAAATAAAATGGCACCACAATTTGGATGTAGAAATAAAAAACAAAAATCCAAAAGATATAAAAATTATAGAAAAAATAAAACTAAGTATAAATATAAACAACCAAGACGAAGGTATTATATAAAAAATTATAAAGTAAAAAGACCATATAAGCCAAAGAGGAAAATATCCCAATGTATGTAATGACCCGCGAGGTCATTTTTTGAAATTTGGAATATTTGCTTAACTTGAGTTAACTAATGGATGAATAATTGTAGATAATTGATTAAATTAATAGTTAATGGGCTAAAGTGATAAAAATTTTAAGACCTTATACCCTTTAGCATATATTTAATAAAATATGTAGGTAAAACCTATCACTTTTAGAACTTAATTAATTCAAAAAAAAAAAAAGGAACAAGAAGAAAGGGCGAAGGGTTTTGACGGCTACGGCTTACGAACTGCTCCGAGTAAGTTTCTTTTGCCTTTAGGTGCTCGTTTGTTTCTGCACACATATACATGTATATAGCAATAATATAGGCAAGTTTGTGCATATTGACTCACTACTATTATTATTATTATAATTAAATGTGAAACGTGTTGATCAGCAAGCAGTTGAATTTCTTATAGCATCGGCCCATTTACAATTTGGTATTCGAAAATGGGGAATTAATCATGATCGTCAAAGAGAAAATCCATGAACATTTTCTGCCTTCTTCATCATGCACACTGGTTTGCATGTTGTTAGTTTTTTTGTTTTTTTTTAAAAAAAAAAAAAAGTGGACCACTTTGTGTAAATATGTTTGGAATTGGAAAAGGAACACATCAGTGGCCAATCATTATGTAATGATGGTCACGTGATTGCTAATTAATTAGGATTATCAATTGATAGTTTTGGGTTGTGAATTTTATGTCGTATGATGTAGTAAAGGTTAGTGTTTATGACATTAATTTTTGGTTTCACAATTTTCTTATAGTATATGTTAACCATAGTATTGTAGTGTTTGGAGAAATTATTACTTAACCCACACTTGAAATTTAGGAAATATGAGATTTAACCTTAGCCTTGAAACTTGAAAAATATGGTAGTTGAAAAGTTAATTGACATCAAGAACTTCAAACTTGATTATAAATTTGGGGTGGATTCATAGTTCAAGGTTAAACACATAAAAGTGTGAGTGTTGTTAGTTCTGAAACCTTATTGTAAATCTATACTTGAATAGAATCCATTGGTTCGGAAGCTCAACGGAAGGGGAAGGCTCAAGTCCAAGAATAATTATTCGATTGACTAAGGCAAGTGGATTTCTAAACTCTTGTTAAGCGTATGAAATTCGTGTATTTCCTAGTGTGGTGTTGAGAATGATTTGGAGACTCTCCTCATTTCTCATTTGAGCATGTCATTTGCATTGTATCTGAGACATGATTGTAATAAGAGTTAAGTGATAAGAGGATGTACTATTTTGAGGGTCGTATCGCGCGCCGCAATGGATATTATATTTCGAGGGACGTATCGCGCACCGCGATGGTTACTATTATCGAGGGTCGTGTCGTGCGCCGCGACAGATGCATAGACAGATATGTCCCCCACGGGTCCCGGACTGAGAGACAGCAGGTGTGTATCATTAGCGAAGACATGCATCACTATACTTGACATTACATCTCATGGCATTACACATTTTATTATTGATGAACTGGAACACGTGTTTTGCTGATCTTGTGAATGTTTCTCTGTGAAGCTTGTGACTGTTGAATATTGAGTTGTTATTGAGAATGTGTAAACTGATAGAGTATGGTTATTGAGTTGTGTGTTTGGTAAACTTTAAACTGTTAGACTGTTGCGTGGAGGTTTAGATATGGTGTAAGAAGTGCCCGTATTTTGTTCACTTAACTTGTGTTTAGAGGTTTGCTTGTTGGGTACTGCGTGGTTGGTACTCACCCCTTGCTTCTACAAATTTTTGTAGGATACGAGCCTGGATCTTCGTGATACCTATCATTCTTTTCGTTTCAGAGGCATCTTGTGGAGGATTGTGAGGTAGTTGCTTGTCATCTCAGCGAACTTTCCTACTCCAGTTTATGATTTTGTTTTTACTTAAAAGACAACTTCATTTTAGACTCCTGTTTTATTTCAATTCTAATATTTACATTAGAGGCTTGTGCGCGTGACAACCTGGTTTTGGGAATTGAATTAATATGACTTGGTTTCATAATAGAAATTGTTGTTGAATTGTAATTACTTCCGCACTTTGTAAGATATTTGGTTTTAGGCGGACTTGTCTTGGTGGGATAAGATGAGTGCCATCACACCCATTTTTGGGTCGTGACAAAATGGTATCAGAGCCCCAAGTTCATAGGTCTCACATGTATACAAGTCGAGTCTATGTAGAGTCTCAAGGATCAGTACGGAGACGTTTTCACTCATCTCTGAGAGGCTATAAAGATTACTAGGAAACTTCCTTTTGTTCATTCTTTCTCATCGTGCGTAGTTACCTTCGTTAGTACTGAGTTGTTGTATACTCTTTTGACAGATGACGAGGACTAGAACTAATGTTCCTGGTGGTAGAGGGGAGGAACTTCCCGAGGCAGTTGTTGGGGCCCCAGCTAGGGGTAGGGGTAGATCTCGAGCTAGAGGTCGTGCTAGTAGTAAGACAGTAGCCAGAGGTTGTGGACGTGGAGCAGCACAAGTGAGAGGTCGTGCTAGAGAGGTCTCTACAGAATCTCCGATTGATGACAGGGAGGACCTGGTTCCTTCAGATCCTGTAGTTACACCTTTGCTTCAAGATACACTATTAAGGGTGTTAAGTGTGCTAGAGGGCTTTTCTCAGGGTGGTGGTGCGACTACCACAACACATGACTCTCGTACTAGAGAGGGGGCTCAGACCCAAGAGCAGCAACAAGCTCCAGCTGTTCAGGATGTGGTGGGCCAACTACCAGTAGATCCCGCGGTTCAGAATGATGTTGCACTAGCAGTTGGGGGTCAAATTGCATCGGTGGTTGTTCGGACAGAGGATGAGAAGCGTAGGTATGAGAGATTTCGAAAGATGGACCCACCTCAGTTTCAGGGTGGGAAGATGATATACCGTGGTTTCACGGTATAATTAATGCTTTTTCCTTAAGTTTAGTATGTCCAAAAGCCTTTTTGTGCTAATCTTGATATAAGTTTCTCTTTGTTTTGCAGGAAATCTGTCCAAAGCTGAATGCAGAGATTTTGAGCAAAAAAATTGCAGAAGAGACCACCTACGGAGCTTATGACGGTCCGTCGTGCTTGTGACGGTCCGTAGGTGGCAGCGTAGAGGAGCTGCTGAAGGAAGATGGGGAACTCTGACCAAGTGTGGGATCACGAAGTTTGTGACGGTCCGTCATGGCCATGATGGTCCGTCCTGCAGGTCCGTTGTTAAGATCAGAGAAGTGATCCCAGTACCCAGATTTCAAGAGTTGAAGTATTTTGAAACGAAGACCCTCGACGGACCGTCGTGCCTATGACGGTCCGTCACACTTTCCGTCGAGGGGAATGAAGAAAGCAGCAGAATAAATTGGACAAGTATGGGACGACGGATCCCACGACGGTCCGTCATGACTACGACGGTCTGTCGAGTAGTCCGTCGACCCAGCCGCGTTTTGGCAGATTTCCAGAAATTAGAATCCTTGTTTAATTAGGTTTTTTTTATTTTATTTTGGTATAAATAGTTTGAAAAACCTCGTTTTTGGGGTTAGACTCTTTGATTATCAAACTCCATATAGTTAGACTTTGTGATTATTAGACTTGGTGTTTTTGAGTGTTTGATTATTGGAGATTGATACAAGTGATTTTTGGTGATTAATCAAGCATATTTTCGGACTTTATTCTTTCTCATTGAAGTAAGTACATGAATTCTAATTTAACATATTTGAATATTGTGTTTATGTCTATGAGTAACTAAATTCCATAACTAGGGTTGTGGGAACCATAGGCAAGTAATAAGATAAACCCTAACTAAAATAACAATTCTAGAATAGTGTCTTGCATGTATTAATAATTCTTTCGCTTAAAAGTCTTTTTAACGGATGATCAACGTTAGAACTCGCCTTAATGCTACTTGCCGGACCAAGGAGGTAGCTAATAGGAAAAGAATTATTAACATAGATTTAGTGTATACTATCTAATAGGCTAGTATTGATTGGTACAAGGTGATAACTTAGTCAAATATCGAATACGATGCTTAATATGAGGTAAAGATAAGGGTTAGGAAAGCAACACACGTAGCCGGACCAAGGTGCGGAGTGAGATTTTCTAGATGCCGGACCAAGGATTTAGAAATACATAACTTATCACTTTGCATGCAAGATACTAGGAAAGAATTGTTATAGTTAGAATTATCAAGTTACGAACCTGCGGGGAACACATAAACCCTAGTTGTTTTAATTCATTGATTAAAACCCACTATTAAAAGCTGTCAACTGTCTCTTTTAACTACATTAGTTATTTTTACTCATTAGGTAATACAAACCCCCCTTTTTATATTTTTACTTTCCAAGAAAGTTATTGACCAAACGATAGTAATACTAGGTTAAAGTTAAGTCTAGACTATTTTCCTCGTGGGAACGATCCCAACCTCACTAGTTGGGTTATTTACTTGACACGACCGCTTTACTTCTCATTTGAGAAGTAAGTTTGAGAGTATCAAATTTTGGCGCCGCTGCCGGGGAATTTAGCTTTTAGATTAACTTGAACTTATTACTATAGTTTAGTTGATATTTTCTTGATTTTACTTTGTTTTATTGTTTTTGATTTCCTTGCAGAACTATTCTCCCTGTATGCCAAATACACGGAGCGGAAGAGAACCATTGTTTCCCTACGATCGTGAGTTAGAGTGTACACTGCGTAACATGAATCAAAACTTGGGAATCAATGATGAGGACCCAAACCAGAACATCCCAGCTCCTGCTGATGTTCAGGGTCAGATGTTACCCAATGCTCCGGGTGAACATCAACAGAGGGGACAGAATCCCGCTCCATGGCCCCAAGCATACTACAGAGGCTATGATAACATAGCAGATTCAGATGGGCCACTGGTTCTGCCTCCTTTACCCACAGGCCACACTTTTGTGGTAACTAGTAGTCTGATGCAAATGCTCACTGCCAGAGGTTTGTTTTCAGGGCTACCTTCTGAGGATCCACATGCCCATATAGCTAAGGTAAGGGCAGTGTGTAAGAGTTGCGTGGGGAGGCCTGATTTGGATCTAGATGTAATAGGTCTCAGAGTGTTTCCTCTCTCACTGACGGGAGAGGCTGCTATGTGGTTTACTGAGCTCCCATACAACTCTATCTTCACTTGGAACCAACTACGGGATGTCTTCTTAGCACGCTACTATCCGGTCTCCAAGAAATTAAACCACAAAGACAGGGTGAATAACTTTGTGGCACTACCAGGAGAGTCGGTTAGTAGTTCTTGGGATAGATTCACCTCATTCTTGAGAAGTGTCCCAAATCACCGTATTGATGATGAGTCACTGAAGGAATACTTCTATCGGGGACAGGATGATAACAATAAAGCGGTGCTGGACACTATAGCAGGCGGATCTTATGGAGAATGTCCTTACGCTGAGATTGCTGAGAAGTTAGAGAAAATCTCCCGTAACAACAAAGCTTGGAGTACTAGGAAGTCCGATACAGGGAGAAACACCTTCGCAGTGCAGTCCACTCACAACCCAGCCACAGATGATATTCGTGAAGAAATGGCTCAGATGAGAACTGAGCTTGGGTTGGTACTAAAACATGTCGTTGGGGGTGCAGAAAAGATTAATGCAGTCAACTACTTGGCTAAACCACCACCTCCAAACGATGAGTGTTATTATGAGGAGGATTCCTATGAAGTGAATGAACAGATGGGGGGTTTCCGACCAAGTGCCCAAGGCTCTAATCAGGAAAATTGGCGCCAAGGTCAAGGGAACCAAGGTCGGAACTATGGTAACTACAATCGTGAGGGTCATTATGTCCGAGATGGAAACTACAATCGCGACAACAACTTCAACAGGGGTAGCTATGGTAACAGAAACGACAGGAATGGACCCTATGTTCCTCCTCAAAATCGTGAAGTTACACCCAGGGATGGTGGAGGTAGTATGTCGCGAGTTGAGGATATGTTGCATAAGATGATGAGGAGGTTCGATGCTAGTGATGAGCAAAATAAAGAGTTGAGGAATGATCTAGCGGGTATTGGGCAAAAAGTTGATACCCATGCAATATCAATTAAGCAACTTGAGTTACAATTGGCCCAATTATCTGCAACTGTGAACACACGGCAACCGGGCACTCTTCCTAGCAACACTGTCCAAAATCCGAAAAATGATGGACATTGTATGGCAATTACTACTCGCGGTGGCAAGCAAACCATTGATCCACCTATTCCATCTGATGAGAATAAGGTGACAACAGAATCTGATAAAGTGGTAGAAGTTGATGCTGAATTAGATGATAACACTGTAAAAGATGCTGAAGTGTCTAAAAAGGTGACTCCTATGCCTAGGCCACCACCCCCATTTCCTCAGAGATTAGTGAAAAAAACCGAGGATGGTAAATACCGGCGTTTTATAACAATGTTGAAGCAACTTTCTATCAATGTCCCTTTGGTAGAAGCTTTAGAACAAATGCCCGGTTACGCCAAGTTTATGAAAGATATGGTCACAAAGAAAAGATCGGTCACTTTTGAGGATGATGATAGAATGCAGCATTGTAGTGCTATTGCTACAAGATCTCTGGTCCAAAAGAAAGAAGATCCGGGTGCGTTCACCATTCCTTGTACAATCGGGCTATTACATTTTGCGAAAGCATTATGTGATCTGGGGGCAAGCATAAATCTCATGCCCCTCTCAATTTACAAGAAGTTGGGTTTGGGTGATCCAAAACCCACTGCGATGCGGCTACTGATGGCCGATCGAACAGTAAAACGGCCTATAGGGATACTCCACGATGTGTTAGTAAAAGTGGAGTCGTTCATATTTCCAGCAGATTTTGTTATTCTTGATTGCGAAGTCGATTTTGAAGTGCCCATTATTCTTGGGAGACCATTCCTTGCTACGGGAAGAGCCTTAGTAGACATGGAAAAGGGGCAGATCAAATTTCGGTTGAACAATGAGGAAGTAACCTTTAACATTTGTAGGTCCATGAAGCAGAGTGGTGAGCTCCAATCGGCATCTGCGATATCCTACAACATGGGCGAGACATTTGAGACACAAATTGAAGAACGTCTAGGTGTCGAAGCATTAGCGGTAGTGATAATGAACTTCGATAGCGATTGCATTGAAGAGTATGAGTCATTAGTCGCTGCTCTTGACCGAGGTGATGTTCGGTTTAAACCAAAGAAATTTGAGCTTGATATGAAGAATCGCGAGTCCCCACCCGCGAAACCATCTATAGAGGAAGCTCCAAAATTAGAACTAAAAGCTCTCCCACCTCATCTCAGGTATGAATTCTTAGGAAAGGGTGACACTTTGCCGGTAATCATTGCGTCAGACTTGGATGCACAACAGGTTCAGAGTTTGGTGACGATACTAAAAAGGTTCAAAGAGCTATTGGGTGGACTATTGCGGACATTATTGGGATTCCCCCGGTATTTGCTCTCATAAAATCCAACTCATGCCTGATCATAAGCCGAGTGTTGAGCATCAGAGACGCTTGAACCCTCCTATGCAAGAGGTTGTGAAGAAGGAAATCATCAAGTGGTTGGATGCCGGAGTCATATATCCAATCGCTGATAGTAGTTGGGTATGCCCAGTTCAGTGTGTACCTAAGAAAGGGGGAATGACTGTGGTCCCCAACGAAAAGAATGAACTTGTCCCAATGAGACCGGTTACTGGATGGAGGGTGTGTATGGATTACCGTAAACTGAACTCATGGACTGAAAAAGACCATTTCCCTATGCCCTTCATGGATCAGATGTTGGATAGACTTGCCGGAAAAGGGTGGTATTGTTTTCTTGATGGGTATTCGGGGTATAATCAGATTTCTATTGCACCAGAAGATCAAGAGAAAACCACTTTCACTTGTCCATATGGGACCTTTGCGTTCAGAAGAATGTCGTTTGGGTTGTGCAATGCACCCGCAACCTTTCAGAGATGTATGATGTCAATATTTTCTTACATGGTGGAGGATACTATAGAAGTTTTTATGGATGATTTTTCTGTGGTTGGTGATTCATTCGAGCGATGTTTGTCCAATTTATCTGAGGTCCTGAAGAGATGTGAAGACTGAAATTTAGTACTAAACTGGGAAAAGTGTCATTTCATGGTGAAAGAGGGTATTGTGTTGGGTCATCGCATTTCAGAAAAGGGCATAGAGGTTGATCGAGCTAAAGTTGAGGTAATAGAGAGACTTCCCCCGCCGATCTCTGTGAAAGGTGTGAGAAGCTTTCTTGGGCATGCAGGTTTTTATCGGAGATTCATCAAAGACTTTTCAAAGATTGCACACCCATTGTGCAAATTACTGGAGAAAGAATGTAAATTTTGTTTTGATGAGTCCTGTCTTAAAGCATTCGGTGAGCTAAAAGAGAAGTTAGTGTCTGCACCTATTATTATTTCTCCGGATTGGAACAGTCCATTTGAGGTAATGTGCGATGCTAGTGGGGTGGCTCTTGGTGTAGTATTGGGACAGAGAAGAAACAAAATCCTTCACCCAATTTACTATGCTAGTAAAGCCCTAAATGAAGCCCAGAAGAACTACACAGTGACTGAGCAAGAACTCCTCGCAGTAGTCTTTGCTTTTGAGAAATTTCGCTCCTATTTGCTAGGTACTAGAGTCATAGTGCATACTGACCATTCAGCACTCAGATATTTGATGGCGAAAAGGGATGCGAAACCAAGGCGGATTCGTTGGGTATTACTGCTGCAAGAATTTGACTTTGAAGTGCTGGATAGAAAAGGGACTGAAAATCAAGTTGCTGATCATTTGTCCCGTCTAGAGGATGAAGCTATGAGAGAGTTAGGGGATAAGACTGACATTGATGATACTTTCCCCGATGAACATGTATTGGCTGCTTCACAAGACTTGATTCCATGGTTCGCAGATTTTGCGAACTATCTGGCTAGTGATATTGTTCCATCAGACTTGTCCTTTCATCAAAGGAAAAAGTTCATGTACGATGTGAAGAAGTTCTTTTGGGATGAACCATACTTGTATAGGAGTTGTGCCGATGGGCTTATTCGGCGTTGTGTGCCAGAATGTGAAATGTTGAGTGTATTGGAGGCATGCCATTCTTCACCTGTTGGCGGACATCACAGTGGTATCCGAACCGCTCACAAGATATTGCAATGTGGGTACTATTGGCCAACTCTTCATAAAGATGCTCATGGGTTTGCTAAATCATGTGACAAATGTCAACGAGAGGGTGGTATTTCAAGAAAGCAAGAGCTCCCTCTAAACCCCATTCTTGTGATTGAGTTATTTTATGTGTGGGGTATTGACTTTATGGGCCCTTTTGTGAGTTCTCATGGGATGAAGTACATTCTTGTAGCAGTTGATTATGTATCTAAATGGTTCGAAGCCATAGCTCTCGCAAACAATGAAGGGAAGAGTGTCACTGCATTCTTGAAAAAGAATATATTCTCCCGTTTTGGCACTCCAAGGGCCATTATTAATGATGGGGGTTCCCACTTCTGTAACAGATTGTTCAAGGGGTTATTGGAGAAATACGGTGTTCTCCATAATGTGGCCACGCCTTACCACCCTCAAACTAGTGGGCAAGTTGAGGTATCGAATCGGGAGATCAAACAGATATTGTCCAAAACAGTGAATGCTAGTCGAACAGATTGGTCAAGGAGGCTTGATGATGCTCTGTGGGCCTACCGGACAGCTTATAAGACTCCCATAGGTATGTCTCCATACCAACTTGTATATGGGAAAGCTTGTCATCTTCCGATTGAGTTAGAGCATAAAGCCATGTAGGCTATGAAGAAGTTAAAAATGGATTGGAGCGAAGCTGCAGAGCAACGGTTAAATGGGTTGAATGAACTTGATGAATTTCGCTTGAAAGCCTATGAAAGCTCAGCCCTATATAAAGAAAAGATGAAGAAGTATCATGACAACAAAATTGAAAAACGAGAGTTTATGGTCGGGGATTTAGTGCTTCTATTCAATTCCAGATTACGCTTGTTTCCAGGCAAACTCAAGTCCAAATGGACTGGTCCTTACACGGTTACCCAACTATTCCCTCATGGAGCAGTTGAATTGGAAACTAAGGAGGGTGTGCGGTTCAAGGTGAATGGACAGCGCATAAAAATCTATCTCGGGCATGCCTAATCGGCGAATGAAGTGATCGAGGCATACCATCTTGATGAAGTCTGAGTAATCAAGTGGTCCCAGTCGTGCCGCGACATTAAATCAGGCGCTTGTTGGGAGGCAACCCAATACTTATCGTCTTTTTAATAGTAGCATTTTTCTATTAATGGGTTTTAAATTTGCAGGCACATCACCAGGAAATTCTGCAGAAAAAAACTCTGCAGCAGCCACCGACGGATACATCGACGGACCGTCGCACACGTGACGGACCGTCGTATTCATCCGTCACACCAGGTACGTTTTTATCAGTTTGAATTTAGGGCACACACGACGAAACCCACGACGGGTCGTCACACATGCGACGGACCGTCGTCGGGGAACCGTCGTGTGTTTAATGAAATTAACCCGACCTGACCCGGACGACCCTTTTCAAAATCTGACCGTTATACTCCCGCCCCTCCATATTTCCCCCATTATTTCCTCACCCCTCTCATCTCCCCTCTCTTTTCAACTTCCCCCCCACTGATCATTGCCTCCACAATCTCCCCAAACTTTATCACTATCAGTTACTTGTCGGTGCTGCTGTTTTTGGTATCTACCTTGCTACCTGAATCATTCCCCACTTGTGTTTTCTCCATTTCCAAGGTATGTGTCTCTAAATTTGTACTCATTTCTCTTGTATTTTTATTTATTTGTTAGTATTAGATTTGTTCTTAGTCGTATCCTGTTCCCTTGATATGCTTATATCTAGACCTAGGCTCTACATGTTTGAATTTGCCATGTTCATAACCCTAGACATAGGTGATTTCACATTAATAGTTTCCTAGGTAGTTGGGATAGACACATATAGGTCCACAACACTACAAGACCACGTGGGTTCATTGGGGTTGCTTAGGGTACTTACAGTTCTGTCTCTGATAGTCAGAACGAGACCACGATGACGGTAGGGTCTGTCGCATAGGCCCTAGCACCCTCCCCAACGACGCCTGTGACGGACCGTTGTCTTCACGATGGTCCGTCCTGCACGACCGTCGTGGTGGTCAGAGACCCCTCTGAAAAGGGTCTCCACAAAATTTTCCAAGTGTCCAACGACGGACACTTACGACGGACCGTTACTCCAACGACGGTCCGTCCTGCACGACCGTCATGGTTGTCAGAGACCCTGTTTCTAAGGGGGTCTAAAACTTTTCTAAGTGTCCAACGACGGACACTTACGACGGACCGTCACACCCACGACGGTCCGTCCTGCACGACCGTCATGGTTGTCAGAGACCCCTCTAAAAAGGGTCTCCAAAATTTTTCCAAGTGTCCAACCACGGACACTTACGACGGACCGTTACTCCCACGACGGTCCGTCCTTCACGACCGTCATGGTTGTTAGAGACCCTGTTTCTAAGGGTCTCTAAAACTTTTCTAAGTGTCCTACGACGGACACTTACGACGGGCTGTCGTACACCCGACGGTCCGTCCTGCTTGACCGTCATGATGATCAGAGACCCCTCTTTCAGGGTTCTTTCTCTGAACTTCGACCAAGTACAACACGACGGACCTCATGACGGTCCGTCGTATCCACGACGAGCCGTCATCTGTCCCGTCGTGTGATACAGTTTCACTATCACTAACACACTATTTTAAATGTTTTATGTTGTATGGGCTTGCTTGTCTTGTTTGACATTACTCGTACTAATAGTGAACCTTTTCAGGTACTATCGACCATGGCACCCAAGCAAGACCGAGCTTACGCACGCGGGCGATCCAAGTCTGTGGCCCCGTCTGCACGCTTGATCATCAGGTCTGATGATGAGCGGGACCCTGAATACATGCCCCCAGGCACCTCCGCCCCTTCCCGTGCTGCACGTGCCCCCCGAGCCACACCCAAGAAGACGGTGGCGTCCGGCGTAGTCACTGCCTCCCAGTCTGATGAGGAGCGCACACTGACCGGCACACCCTCTGGGTCGGCCACAAACGAGGAAGGAGCGTCTGGCTCCTTAGGAGTATCCTGGTCCGAGGAAGCTTCAGGATCTGCTGAGGTTCCCGCACCCGCCAGTGCTGCAGCGTCGGCCTCGTCTGATGAGGCTGACAGTTCAGACTCCACATCCGGCGCACCAGCCCCGGCCCCCACTCCAGCCTCTGACCAGCCAAACCGGTGGTGCATTGAAGGCCAGTTTCAGATTTACTCCGACGCGAAGTTCTTGACCGATAAAGGAGTAATGTCTAGAACACTCACCCTGGAGTGGCGGGTACTTATAGGGAGTCTCCCCTCGATGCCAGAGATCCACAACATCTTCACCAGGCATCGCCTAGAGTGGACAGCCCGTCCATTGGGACGATACAGTGAGGAGATGGTCCGAGAGTTCTACGCATCCTACGTAGCAACTCTCCGATCACAGATCGACAGGCGGGCTGCTCCCGCGAAACAGGCCCCATTGGAGCAGGTTCTAGTCCGAGGCGTGCAGGTCGACATTTCCCTGCCCGCCATCCGCCGGTTCCTATACGGCGAGAGTGCTGAGGCTACGCGGACCCCCACCACTGCCGAGTTTGACTATCGCTGGCAGATAGTCAAGGATGGACACTTCATGCGCGAGCGGACACTGAGAGAGACCACCAAGAGGTGGATGGCCCTGCACCTATCAGTCGACGGAGAGGCTGCCGACTGGGTCACTGAGCCGAAGGGGGCCATCAAGAAGGCCAACCTCACGTTCGTCGCCAAGTTCTTGTGGCTGCTCGTGCGTCACTGCCTTTCCCCCACAGCTGCTGATAACATAGTCACCTGGGATCGAGCAGTGCTAATGGCGGCGATGATAGCCGGCTTTGAGGTGGACTATGCATGGCTTCTCCAGGCAGTCATGCACGAGAGGGCATTCAAGGTCACCACCACCTACCCCTTTCTATGCATGATCTTTACCCTTTGCAGGTCTGCAGGTGTGCCCGTGTGGCACATAGATCAGTTGAAGACCCCGCCGGGCACCGTTGATGTCGGCCTCATCAAAGACGAGGCCAATGAGTTGGCACCACGCAGAGGGCCATGTCCAGAGCTGCCACCTCTTGCCGATGATCTTGTGGATACGGTTGCCCAGGCCCGGCCGTCTACACAGGCATCTACTGATACTAGCCCGGTCGAGTCTATCCCGCGTAGTAGCACAGCCCCGAGCTCCTCTCACACAGCCCCTCTACCGTTACTGGCCCCGCTTGCTAGGGTCCAAAAACTGGAGGCGCAAATGGCCACTCTTCTGCACCATATCCAGCCGTGGATGCAGAAGTCTATTACTGAGTCGGAAGCGCGTACAGAGAGGATGATGCAGCGGAAGATTGCTGAGGTTAACCAGCGCATAGACGCCTTCGAGTTGCGAGTGTTAGCTCGACCAGCCCCTCCGGTAGATGTGTCGACTCTTCAGACTGCAGTCGACAGTCTTCGTGCCGACATCGCCACGATACTAGCGTCGAGGGTGCCGGATTCTGAGGCCCCTTCTGCCGAGCCTGCTGAGGACACAGTGTTGGCAGCACTGTTCACTACTTCTGAAATTCCACCATCCCCCCCTCCAGAGAGTGCCAAGAGGCGTAGGGATCGAGGAGAGGATGAGGCGCGAGCGAAGAAGAAGGAGCGCCGCGAGATGGAGGCCGCGAGGAGAGCCTCATTGCTGAGGCGGAGGCACACCGGATCCGAGCATCACAGATAGCGGCTGGGGCCTCTAGCTCCCATACTGTAGAGACCGCCGGAGGCACTGAGGGTGCGGTTGTTGCTGAGGACACCACTGAGGGTGTCCAGATTGCTGAGGACACCACTGATGGTGTCCAGATTGCAGAGGCTGTGGGTTCCGGGAAATTGGACCCACCAGCTTGCTGATCGACGGTGCTATGCGCCACGAGTTTGCTTCACCTACCCCTCTATTCTTTAGATTTTTTTATGCATTGGGGACAATTGCATGCTTTTTGTTGGGGGTGGGGTAAATGGAAAGTGAGTGTTAGGGTGAAGTCTGAGTAGCCCAACTCACTATCCTCTTTTGGGGTTTTCTTGCCTGTGTTCTTTTTTTCCCCAAAAGACTGATTATTTTTCTGTTGAACCGGCACGTTATATCTTTTGTACATAAGTTTAACTCTGAAGCATGATGGCTAAAATGATATCCCGATAAAACTGGAAAATGTTGCATGACTAGGCGTAGTAACTGATAATTGTGTGGCTCTAAACATGAAATAGAGTTACACCATTGCATTACCCTAAATCTTCAAGTCAAACTAGGTTTCTGATAATCTGGTATAGTGATGAGATGTCAAGTGAGTGTGAGGAAAGTTGAATAGTCCACTATTGGTACTGAGCTAGAACTTGCCTGGTTAGTCCGGCTAAAAGTAACCTGTAACAAACAATTAGGAAATGATCATAGGCCCTTATTCAATATAGCCCATTTCTAGCCTAAATAAAGAAACCAAATGAAAGTTATCCTTCTTTGATCCAAATAATTTGAGCTTAAAATTAGACCTTTCTTTTTCACCCCAACTAACCTTTTCTGGGAACAATATGTTGGCCCTGGTCCCTCCTTGGACATGTGCACCTCAGCTTATGCCAAAAGCATAAGTTGAGGGTGGCTAATGTATAAACAACCTTCGTTACGGCCCTGACCCGATTTTGGGTATTGTGTACCTTGACTCATGGCAAAGCCATGAGTTGAGGGTGGCTGTTTTGAGGAATGCTCTGGAAAGTGGGGTTGAAAGAACAAAGAGAGAGAAAGAACAAAAGTAAAGTGACTCAAGAACTCGTTGAAAAAAAAAAGAAAAAAAAAAGAAAGAAATATTCAAGAATTACAAACAAGAAAAGAAAAGAGTCACTTACACAAATGAAGAAAGAAGGGAAACAGCAAGGTGAAAGAATAGGAGAAACTGGGCGAAATAAAGTGATATAGAGCGGAAGGTTTAGCCGATATGTCAAGGAGGGCAAAAAGTCACTAAAGTATACCTAAATATACCCTACCTGACTCTGAGCCTACGTTACAAGCTAAAAAAAAGTCCTATCGTGATCCTAAGGGTTGTATAGCGAACTTAAGGCAGTGAAAATAAGGGCAAGCTTATGGCAATAGGTATGAATGAGTGTGACTTTGTTCTGAGAGCGAGTGTTGAAATGTAATCCTTATACTCAAACTGAAATCATTGTGTGAAAAATGAGGATTTTGTTCTAAAGTGAGGACACTAGTTGCAATACCGGAATTGTTAGCACCTCGGTGAGAAATTGAAGATGATAGGTGTTGGTGCATGGTGAGTCTGTGTCATGTTCGAATCCCACAAAATTCAAGCCTAATAGTGATAGCATGCATAGATTTGATAGGATTAATCGGGATTGATAGCCAAATGATTGCAAAGGATAAAACATGAATACTATTGTACAAAGATTGTGTAGTGAGTCATAGTGCATCGCTTGAGGACAAACAACGAATTTAAGTTGAGGGTGTTGATATACCGTGGTTTCACGGTATAATTAATGCTTTTTCCTTAAGTTTAGTATGTCCAAAAGCTTTTTTGTGCTAATCTTGATATAAGTTTCTCTTTGTTTTGCAGGAAATCTGTCCAAAGCTGAATGAAGAGATTTTGAGCAAAAAAAATTGCAGAAGAGACCACCTACGGAGCTTATGACGGTCCGTCGTGCTTGTGACGGTCCGTAGGTGGTAGCGTAGAGGAGCTGCTGAAGGAAGATGGGGAATTCTGACAAAGTGTGGGATCACGAAGTTTGTGACGGTCCGTCATGGCCATGACGGTCCGTCCTGCAGGTCCGTTGTTAAGATCAGAGAAGTGATCCCAGTACCCAGATTTCAAGAGTTGAAGTATTTTGAAACGAAGACCCTCGACGGACCGTCGTGCCTATGACGGTCCGTCACACTTGCCGTCGAGGGGAATGAAGAAAGCAGCAGAAGAAATTGGACAAGTATGGGACGACGGATCCCACGACGGTCCGTCATGACTACGATGGTCCGTCGAGTAGTCCGTCGACCCAGCCGCGTTTTGGCAGATTTCCAGAAATTAGAATCCTTGTTTAATTAGGTTTTTTTTATTTTTTTTTGGTATAAATAGTTCGAAAAACCTCATTTTTGGGGTTAGACTCTTTGATTATCAAACTCCATATAGTTAGACTTTGTGATTATTAGACTTGGTGTTTTTGAGTGTTTGATTATTGGAGATTGATACAAGTGATTTTTGGTGATTAATCAAGCGTATTTTCGGACTTTATTCTTTCTCATTGAAGTAAGTACATGAATTCTAATTTAACATATTTGAATATTGTGTTTATGGCTATGAGTAACTAAATTCCATAACTAGGGTTGTGGGAACCATAGGCAAGTAATAAGATAAACCCTAACTAAAATAACAATTCTAGAATAGTGTCTTGCATGTATTAATAATTCTTTCGCTTAAAAGTCTTTTTAACGGATGATCAACGTTAGAACTCGCCTTAATGCTACTTGCCGGACCAAGAAGGTAGCTAATAGGAAAAGAATTATTAACATAGATTTAGTGTATACTATCTAATAGGCTAGTATTGATTGGTACAAGGTGATAACTTAGTCAAATATCGAATACGATGCTTAATATGAGGTAAAGATAAGGGTTAGGAAAGCAACACACGTAGCCGGACCAAGGTGCGGAGTGAGATTTTCTAGATGCCGGACCAAGGATTTAGAAATACATAACTTATCACTTTGCATGCAAGATACTAGGAAAGAATTGTTATAGTTAGAATTATCAAGTTACGAACCTGCGGGGAACACGTAAACCCTAGTTGTTTTAATTCATTGATTAAAAACCCACTATTAAAAGCTGTCAACTGTCTCTTTTAACTACATTAGTTATTTTTACTCATTAGGTAATACAAACCCCCCTTTTTATATTTTTACTTTCTAAGAAAGTTATTGACCAAACGATAGTAATACTAGGTTAAAGTTAAGTCTAGACTATTTTCCTCGTGGGAACGATCCCAACCTCACTAGTTGGGTTATTTACTTGACACGACCGCTTTACTTCTTATTTGAGAAGTAAGTTTGAGCGTATCAGAAGAGCGAGGATGCTCATGAGTTTCTAACTACCTGTCGAGAGTTATTAGAGGTGGTTGGATTAGCTGAGTCACATGGGGTTTGATATGCTACACTCCAGCTTTGTGGGCCAGCGAGAGAGTGGTGGAGGACTTATTCGGGGAGTTTCCCAGTTGGATCTCCTCCGGTGAGTTGGGAGTAGTTTGCTAGTGCATTCCAAGATCGTTTTATCCCATGGAGCGTGAGAGAGGAGAGTCGCTTGAGGTTTGAGAGTCTGAGACAGGATGGTTTATCGGTTATAGAGTATGAGGCGCGTTTTTGCCAGTTGTCTAGGCATGCGTTGGCCATTATTCCAAATGAGACAGAGAGGCTCCGCAGATTTGTGAGGGGATTGACTTTCTCTATCTGGTTAGCTGTGTTTCGGACATCTAGGGAGGGGGCTTCTTTCCAGTCTATTGTGAGTGCCGCCAAAGAGGCGGAATTGATGGAGAGAGAAGATTTTGGTGACCCTAAAAGGGCCCGTATATCAGGCCAGTTTCATGGTGTCTCATATTGAGGTAAGGGATCACAGAGAGTGAGTGGTTCTTTTCAGCAGCGGGGACCCATTAATGCATCTATGCCGACATTTGAGGGTGGCCAGACATCTAGGGGTTCTTATATCTCAGGTCAGGGCTCGTACGGTTCACAACAGCGACCTATAGGGCGAGGAAATTATAGTGGGTTTCCAGGTTCCACACAGCAGTTCCCTGGTCAGAGATTTTGTTTTAGTTGTGGAGATCCCGATCATCTAATGCGGCAGTGTACTTCTCAAAGAGGTCGTGATGGGCCTCGACCTAATTCTTCATTCCAGACTAGACCACCAGCACCACAGGGTAGAGGTCGTGGCAGAGTTCAGTCAGGTAGAGGTGATAGAGTTTCTAGTAATGGTGTTGCAGCTCAGCAGAGTGGGGGTAGAGGTACCACCCAGGATGGAGGTGGATGAGGAGGCCACTGTTATGCTTTCCCGGCGAGACCTGAGGCGGAGACCTCCGATGCTGTTATTACAGGTATCATCCCAGTATGTCATCGACCTGCATCTGTGTTGTTTGATCCAGGTTCTACATTCTCTTATGTGTCTACATATTTTGCTACTAAATTTAATATGATATGTGATAGCATGACTGTACCTATTCGTGTTTCTACACCTGTGGGTAAGCCCTTAGTGGTGGATCGAGTATATCGATCCTGTCGTATTTCATTGGCTGGGTATGACACTTGGGTAGACTTAATCATTCTGGGGATGGTAGACTTTGATGTTATCCTGGGTATGGATTGTCTTTCTCCTTATCATGTTGTCCTAGATTCTAATGCTAAGACTGTGACTTTAGCAATGCCTGGTATTCCGAGGGTTGAGTGGAAGAGTGCTAGTGGTTCTTATCCTAGCAAGGTCATCTCTTTTATCCGTGCTCAGAAATTGGTGGAGAGGGGGTGTTTGTCTTACTTAGCATTTATTCGGGATACTAGTGTTGAACCACCTTCCATGGACTCTGTTCCCGTGGTTCAGGAGTTTCTCGATGTATTTCCTTCTGATCTTCCTGGTGTTCCTCCCGATAGGGATATCGATTTTGCTATTGATTTGGAGCCGGGCACTAAGCCTATTTCTATACCTCCATATCGTATGGCCCCAGCAGAGTCGAAAAAATTGAAGGATCAGTTGCAAGATTTATTGAGTAAGGGTTTTATTCGCCCTAGTGTATCACCTTGGGGTGCCCCTGTATTGTTTGTGAAGAAGAAGGATGGGACTATAAGAATGTGTATTGATTACAGACAGTTGAACAAGGTAACAGTTAAGAATAAGTATCCTCTTCCGCGTATTGATGACTTATTTGATCAGTTACAGGGAGCATCATTGTTCTCTAAGATTGATTTGAGGTCTGGGTATCATCAGTTGAAGATTAGGGCATCAGATATCCCTAAGACAGCTTTTCGAACCCGATATGGGCATTATGAGTTTCTAGTGATGTCCTTCGGATTGTCTAATGCCCTTGCATCATTCATGGAGTTGATGAATGGGGTGTTTCGACCATACCTTGATTCTTTTGTGATTGTTTTCATCGATGACATCTTGGTTTACTCTAAGACTGAGGAGGACCATGTCCGACATCTGAGGATTGTACTTCAGAGGTTGAGAGAAGAGAAGTTGTATGCCAAGTTCTCAAAGTGGGAGTTCTGGCTTACTTCTGTGACATTCTTGGCACACGTGGTGTCCAAGGAGGGTATTAGTGTAGATCCGGCCAAAATTGAGGCAGTTAGAGGCTGGACGCGACCTACTTCAATTACTGAGATTAGGAGTTTTGTAGCATTGAAAGGCTATTATCGATGATTTGTTCAGAGATTCTCTACTATTGCAGCTCCATTGACTAGATTGACTCCACAGGATGTGGGTTTTCAGTGGTCTGATGAGTGTGAGGAGAGCTTTCAAAAGGTCAAGATTTTGTTGACTTCTGCTCCTGTGTTGACTCTACCTGAGGAAGGTGTAGACTTTACTGTGTATTGTGATGCTTCAGGAGTTGGTTTGGGTGGTGTGTTGATGCAGAAGGGGAAAGTGATTGCTTATGCTTCTAGGCACTTGAAGTCCCATGAGAAGAACTACCCTACTCATGATCTGGAGTTAGCGGCTGTGGTATTTGTACTTAAGTTATGGCGTCATTATTTGTATGGAGTGCATTGTGAGATCTTCACTGATCATCGGAGTCTTCAGTATATCTTTAGCCAGAGGGATTTGAACTTGAGGCAATGGAGATGGCTTGAGTTGCTGAAGGACTATGATGTGACCATTCGGTATCATCCAGGAAAGGCCAATGTTGTGGCCGATGCTCTGAGTAGGAAGACTCCTAGCATGGGGAGTCTTGCATCGCTTAGTATTGAGGAGAGACCATTGTCTAGAGATGTGCAAATATTAGCTAACAGTCTTATCCGCTTGTAGATTTCTGAAGAGAGTGATGGGATGATTGCTTTTATTGAGGCTCGGTCTTCTTTAGTCGAGCAAATCCGTGCACACCAATTTGATGATGAAAAATTATGTCTCATTCGAGACAAAGTATTGAAAGGGGAAGCTAAGGAGGCTGTCCTTGATTGTGATGGTGTCTTGCGGATCGGCGGCAGAATTTGTGTGCCCAGGACAGGCGATTTGATTCGTTTGATTCTTGAGGAGGCCCATTGTACTCGGTATTCCATCCATCCGGGAGCGGCAAAGATGTATCATGATCTGAGTCAGCATTACTGGTTGTGTGGGATGAAGAGAGATATTTCAGACTTTGTTTCGAGGTGTTTGACTTGCCAGCAGGTTAAGTGTGAGCACCAGCGGCCCGGGGGTGTATCTCAGAGGATGCCTATTCCTACTTGGAAGTGGGAGCGGATTACTATGGACTTTGTTGTGGGTTTGCCTACCACAGTGGGTGGTTATGACTCTATTTGGGTTGTTGTTGATAGGCTGACCAAGTCTCCCCACTTCATCCCGGTTCGGGTAAAGTATACAGCAGAAAAGTTAGCCGAACTATATATCAGTCAGATTGTGCGACTACATGGAGTTCCTGTTTCTATCATATCAGATCGAGGTTCACTATTTACTTCTCACTTCTGGAAGGCATTACAACATGGTCTGGGTACTCAGTTAGATATGAGTACGGCATTTCATCCCCAGACAGATGGTCAATCTGAGCGAACCATTCAGGTATTGGAAGATATACTTCGAGCGTGTGTGATCGATTTTGGTGCAAGATGGGATCGACATTTACCCTTAGCGGAGTTCTCCTATAATAACAGTTATCACTCTAGTATCCAAATGGCCCCATTTGAGGCATTGTATGGTAGACGGTGTAGATCTCCTATTGGTTGGTTTGATTCGGTGGAGATGGACTCTTTGGATACAGACTTGCTTAGAGATGCTATGGAACAAGTCCGTATGATTCAGTATAGACTGTTGACAGCCCAGAGTTGACAGAAGAGTTATGCAGACCGGAGAGTTAGAGCCTTGGTGTTTATGGAGGGTGATAATGTTTGACTCCGAGTATCACCCATGAAGGGTGTGATGAGGTTTTGAAAGAAGGGCAAGCTTAGCCCTAGGTTCATTGGACCTTTTGAGATTTTGAGCCGAGTGGGAGAGGTGGCCTATAAGTTGGCCTTGCCACCTAGTTTGTCGGTAGTTCATCCTATTTTCCATGTCTTTATGCTTCGGAAGTATATTCCGGATGAATCTCATGTGATTTCACTCGATTACGTGGAGCTGGGTCCAGACTTGACATATGAGGAGGAGCCTATAGCTATATTGGATAGGCAAATTCGAAAGCTTAGGACCAAGGAGATTGCTTCAGTGAAGGTGCAGTGGAAGCACCGATTGGTGAGAGAGGCAACTTGGGAGAGAGATTCTGACATGCGTTCCAGATACCCTCAGCTTTTTGAAGCTTCAGGTACTTTCTTTCACTTCATGTTCGAGGATGAACATGATTTTTAGTGGTGGATATTGTAATGACCCGCGAGGTCATTTTTGGAAATTTGGAATATTTGCTTAACTTGAGTTAATTAATGGATGAATAATTGTAGATAATTGATTAAATTAATAGTTAATGGGCTAAAGTGATAAAAATTTTAAGACCTTATACCCTTTAGAATATATTTAATAAAATATATAGGTAAAACCTATCACTTTTAGTACTTAGTTAATTCAAAAAAAAGGGAACAAGAAGAAAGGGCGAAGGGTTTTGACGGCTACGGCTTACGAACTGCTCCGAGTAAGTTTCTTTTGCCTTTAGGTGCTCGTTAGTTTCTGCACACGTATGCATGTATATAGCAATAATATAGGCAAGCTTGTGCATATTGACTCACTACTATTATTATTATTATATTATTATTATTATAATTAAATGTGAAACGTGTTGATCAGCAAGCAGTTGAATTTCTTATAGCATCGACCCATTTACAATTTGGTATTCGATAATGGGGAATTAATCATGATCGTCAAAGAGAAAATCCATGGACATTTTCTGTCTTCTTCATCATGCACGCTGGTTTGCATTTTGTTAGTTTTTTTATAAAAAAAAAAAAAAAAAAAAAAAAAAAAAAAAGTGGACCACTTTGTGTACATATGTTTGGAATTGGAAAAGCAACACATCAGTGGCCAATCATTATGTAATGATGGTCACGTGATTGCTAATTAATTAGGATAATCAATTGATAGTTTTGGGTTGTGAATTTTATGTCGTATGATGTAGTAAAGGTTAGTGTTTATGACATTAATTTTTGGTTTCACAATTTTCTTATAGTATATGTTAACCATAGTATTGTAGTGTTTGGAGAAATTATTACTTAACCCCACACTTGAAATTTAGGAAATATGAGATTTAACATTAGCCTTGAAACATGAAAAATATGGTAGTTGAAAAGTTAATTGACATCAAGAACTTCAAACTTGATAATAAATTTGGGGTGAATTCTTAGGTCAAGGTTAAAAACATAAAAGTGTGAGTGTTGTTAGTTCTGAAACCTTATTGTAAATCTATACTTGAATAGAATCCATTGGTTCGGAAGCTCAACGGAAGGGGAAGGCTCTAGTCCAAGAATAATTATTTGATTGACTAAGGCAAGTGGATTTCTAAACTCTTGTTAAGCGTATGAAATACGTGTATTTCCTTGTGTGGTGTTGAGAAAGATTTGGAGACTTGTTGCTTATTTGTTAGTGTTTTATTCCTTGCGGCAAATTGTGCTTTGTTATAAAAACGGTTATCTCCTAATTTCTCAATTGAGCATGTCATTTGCTTTGTATCTGAGACATGATTGTGATAAGAGTTAAGTGATAAGAGGATGTACTATTTCGAGGGTCGTATCGCGCGCCGGGATGGATATTATATTTCGAGGGACATATCGCGCGCCGTGATGGTTACTATTATCGAGGGTAGTGTCGTGCGCCGCGACAGATGCATGGACAGATATGTCCCCCATGGGTCCCGGACTGAGAGACAGCGGGTGTGTATCGTTAGGAAAGACATGCATCACTATACTTGACATTGCATCTCATGGCATTACACATTTTTTTATTGATGAACTTGAACACCTGTTTTGCTGATCTTGTGAGTGTTTCTCTGTGAAGCTTGTGACTGTTGAATATTGAGTTGTTATTGAGAATGTGTAAACTGATAGAGTGTGGTTATTGAGTTGTGTGTTTGGTAAACTGTAAACTGTTTGACTGTAGCGTGGAGGTTTAGATATGGTGTATGAAGTGCCCGTATTTTGTTCACTTAACTTGTGTTTAGAGGTTTGCTTGTTGGGTACCGCGTGGTTGGTACTCACCCCTTGTTTCTAAAATTTTTTGTAGGATATGAGCCTGGATCTTCGTGATACCTGTCATTCTTTTCGTTTCCGAGGCATCTTGTGGAGGATTGTGAGGTAGTTGCTTGTCATCTCAGCGAACTTTCCTACTCCAGTTTATGATTTTGTTTTTACTTGAAAGACAACTTCATTATAGACTCCTGTTTTATTTCAATTCTAATATTTACATTAGAGGCTTGTGCACGTGACAACCTGGTTTTGTGAATTGAATTAATATGACTTGGTTTCATAATAGAAATTGTTGTTGAATTGTCATTACTTCCACATTTTGTTAAATATTTGGTTTTAGGTGGAGTTTTCTTGGTGGGATAAGACGAGTGCCATCACACCCATTTTTGGGTCGTGACAATGTACTTGTTTCAATTGCGGAAAGATAGGACACATAGCTAAGGATTGTAAATTACCAAAAGATCCAAAAAGAAAACAAATAGCAGAATTAATCGTAGACAATGAAAAAAATATGCAAATAAAATACAAAGACTATGAATTAAGTGATAACGACAGCATATATGAAGTATCAGATATAGAAACTGAAAATGAAGAAGAAAATTTAGATAATAAAATAGAAGAAGAAATATAATTGTAAGAAAACGAAATAATATCTAAAGAAAATTATGAAAATGAAGAATTATCACACCAAAAGATTATATTTGATAATACAGTTTTTGAACAAATAAAAGGAAAAGAATTAGATTTAAGTGTTGAAAAGATACTTGAAATACCTACATTTAAAAACTGGTATAAAAGACAAAAAGAAGAATACTATTTAGTTAGTCAAATATGAAACTAAACAAAAACAAAAGGAAAAAGATAAAGAGCTTGAATTAACTAATTAAATAACAGAGATGGAACAAAAACTAAATGAAGATCTTGAAGTAAATGAAATAAATGAAAATGAATCAGATACAATAAATGATCTGTCATGACCCAAAACGAGCCGCGAGTGGCACCCACACTTATCCTACTATGTGAGCGAACCAAACAATCTAAACCCCAACATTTCAACCATAATAAACAGAATACAATGCGGAAGACTTAAAACTCATTAATATAACCAATAAATAACTTCTAAAATTTATCAATTACTATCTCCAAAATCTGGAAGTCATCATCACAAGAACATCTATCCTCAAATTCATAATCTAAGAGTATCTAAGAAACTAAACATAAATAACAGCTAGTCTATGCCAGAACTTCAAGGCATCCAAACATGAAGAAGAAGATCCAGTCCAAGCTAGAAGCTTTAGCTCACCCTTAAATCTGGTGTGACGAAGACTGGCTAGAGTTGCGATTGAGTTGAAGACGACGGTACGTTTGCTGCACTCCACGAATAATAAAAAGAAAACATACAAGTAGGGGTCAGTACAAAACACAGGTACTGAGTAGGTATCATCGGCCAACTCAAAATAGAAAACAGTATATATCAGATAATATCATAAAATCAACTACAATACTCAACAGGTAGCAACACAAGTACGAGAATCATTGATAAATAACGCCAAGTACACCCATGAGGACTCAAGCCTCTATACCATACTCATTTGGGAAATAGGTTCATTAAATTGAGTATATTAACATATTTCAAGATTCATTCTCTTTACTATCCTGGTGACGGAACGTGACACTCTGATCCTCATCATACTATCATGGTGTCGGAACGTGACACCCGATCCCATTCATACTATCCTGGTGTCGGAACGTGACACCCGATCCATTAATACTATCCTGGTGTCGGAACGTGACACCCAATCCATTAATACTATCCTGGTGTCGGAACGTGACACCCGATCCACTATTACTATCCTGGTGTCGGAACGTGACACCCGATCCCATTCATACTATCCTGGTGTCGGAACGTGACACCCGATCCATTAATACTATCCTGGTGTCGGAACATTACACCCGATCCACTAAACCTCATTCTTTTAGTTCATCAAGCCTGCTTTTATACCAAGGCATCATCATTAACAAAGAGGTTTCAAGGTTTAGGATTCAATAGCCTCGTCATGCTTATTTTATCGCAATTATATAATCACATCATGCAAGCATACAATTAAGCATATAGGAAACTTTACAAAACTACCCAATACATATCATTCGCTATCAAGAGTTTACTACGAAAAGCATAAAAACCATAACCTACCTCCACCGAAGAATTCGTGATCCGGAAATCTACTTTTCCAAAGCTTTGCTTTCCTCTTCGTTCTCTCCTCTTGATCGATCGTTTCTCCCTCTCTCTGTTCTTTTCTATTTTTCTTATTTCAACCCTTTTTCTTTTACCCTAATTACCATATAATTAAGTGTAAAAGATGGTAAAAGTAACCCACTATTTATTCCAAGGTTTTCTCCTTTAACCCCTAAGTAATTGAATTATTAACATTCAACCACTAACATTATAATTATAAGCAGGAATAGTCAAAAACGCCCCTTAAAATATTTAACAGAAATCCGACCCAGTCAGGGTTACGCAGTCTGTGACGGGCCGTCGTGCCTGTGACGGTCCGTCCTGCTGAGTCGTCACAGAATTCAGAGACTAACTTTTCACTAAGGGCCTGTGACGGTCCATCGTAACCACGACGGTCAGTCTTGCCATGTCGTCGCGAAGTTCAGAGAGTTGTTCTCATTACCCAATTTTTCATAATTCTAAGTGTTTTGGAACGAGACACCCTCGACGGTCCGTCGTGCCCATGACGGTGCGTCGTGTGATCCGTCGACTCAGTCAGTTATTACCAGAAATAAACTTTACAGCTCAAAACGACTAAACAGGTCGTTACAATAGATACCAATTTAGCCATCGTTCGTCCCCGAACGATCACAATAAGAAAAACAAGGACGAGAAAGAGTACTTGAATCTGTAAACAGATGTGGGTATATTTCTTGCATATCTGCCTCCTTCTCCCAAGTGGACTCTTCAACTGGTCGATTCTTCCATAGAACTTTGATGGATGCAATCTCCCTTGATCTCAACTTGCGGACTTCTCTATCTAAAACAGAAACAGGCTCCTCCTCATAAAACAAATTCTCTTCAAGAAGGACCGAATCCCAACGAATAATGTAGTTTCCATCACCATGGTATCTTTTCAACATAGACACATAAAATAACGGATGCACTCCTGACAGTCCTGGGGGCAAGGCTAATTCATAAGCCACCTCCCCCACGCGCTTCAGAACTTCAAATGGACCAATATACCTCGGACTAAGCTTACCTCGCTTACCAAACCGCATCACCCTTTCATAGGAGAAACCTTTAGCAAGACTTGCTCACCCTCCATAAACTCCAAGTCCCTAACCTTTCGGTCTGCATATTCCTTCTGTCTAATTTGAGCCGCTAAAAGCTTTTCTTGAATGCATTTCACTTTATCTAACGATTCCCTCAGAAGGTCAGTACCCCAAGGTCTAACCTCAAATGCATCGAACCACCCAATGGGAGACCTACATCTTCTCCCATACAATGCCTCAAATGGGGCCATATCAATACTTAAGTGATAGCTATTGTTGTATGAGAACTCTGCTAAGGGTAAGAAGTTATCCCAATGACCACCAAACTCTATCACACATGCACGAAGCATATCCTCCAAAACCTGAATCGTTCGCTCAGACTGACCATCGGTCTGAAAATGAAATGGAGTGCTAAGATCCAATCTAGTACCTAATTCAGCATGCAATGTTTTCCAAAACATAGAGGTAAACTGCGTACCTCTATCTGATATGATGGAGCATGGAACTCCATGCAATCGAACAATTTCTGAGATGTAAATTTTGGCTAACTTCTCTGCATTATTAGTCACCTTGACCGGAATGAAATGATCATACTTAGTTAACCTATCAACAATTACCCAAATGGAGTCATACTTACCCATTGTCTTTGGAAGACAAACCACGAAGTCCATTGCAATTCTCTCCCACTTCCATTCAGTAATGGGCATTCTCTGAAATGTCCCTCCAGGTCTCTGGTGTTCATACTTTACTTGCTGACAATTCGGGCATTGAGCAACAAAGTCAACAATGTCACACTTCATTCTACTCCACCAAAAATGTTGCTTTAGGTCACAATACATCTTGGTTGCATCAGGATGTATAGAATACCTTGAACTATGAGCCTCTGTAAGAATAGTGTGGATCAAATCATCGATGCGGGGTACACATACCCTTCCCTTAATTCTCAAAACACCTTCCTCATTGATTTTTGCTTCTTTAGCCTTTCCTCGCAAAACCTTATCTCGGATCCGGATCAGTTTCTCATCATTAAATTGCTTTCCCTTAATCTTGTCAAGAAAGGAAGATCTTGCCTCCACACAAGCCAAAAATCCTCCCTTCTCATTTACTTCTAGCCTCATAAAATTATTAGCCAGAGTCTGAACTTCTCTAGCCAATGGGCGTCTAGAAACCTGCAAGTGAGCTAGACTTCCCATGCTCCCTGCCTTTCTACTTAAAGCATCTGCCATAACGTTAGCTTTTCCTGGATGATACAAGATAGTGATGTCATAGTCTTTCAGTAGTTCCATCCACCTCCTCTGTCTTAAATTCAAATCCTTCTAAGTAAAGACATACTGTAAACTACGGTGATCTGTATAAACTTCACACTTAACCCCATATAGATAGTGCCTTCATTGCTTTAATTCAAACACTACCGCAGCCAACTCCAAATTATGGGTCGGATAATTACGTTCATGCACCTTTAATTTCCTCGAAGCATAAGCAATTACATTCTTCTCTTGCATTAGCACTGCACCCAAACAGGAATAGGACGCATCACAATAAACAATGAAATTCTTACCTTCCACTGGCAAGGTAAGAATTGGTGCAGTAGTCAAAAAAGTCTTGAGCTTCTGAAAGCTTTCTTCACACTCGTCCGACCATACAAATGGAACACTCTGCATATTCAAATTTGTAAGTTGGGAAGCAAAAGAAGAAAATCCCTTGACAAATCGACGGTAGAAGCTAGCTAAACCAACGAAGCTCCTTACCTCTGTAACATTAGTAAGTCTTACCCAATTCTTCAGTGCTTCAATCTTGGAAGGATCCACCATCACTCCATCCTTAGAAACCACATGCCCCAAGAAGGACACTGAATCTAGCCAAAATTCACACTTAGAGAATTTGGCATAAATCTTTTTCTCCCTAAACATTTCCAATACAATTCTCAAGTGCTCCTCATGTTCTTTCCTGCTCTTTGAGTATACCAGTATATCATCGATGAATACAATGACAAAGAGATCCAGATATGGCTTAAAATCCCGTTCATCAAACTCATGAAAGCAGCAGGGGAATTCATAAGCCCAAAAGACATTACTAAGAACTCGTAATGCCCATACCTGGTCCGAAAAGCCGTCTTGGGCACATCCATTGCCCGTACTTTCAATTGATGATAACCAGATCTCAAGTCAATTTTTGAGAAGGTACAAGCACCTTGTAGCTGATCAAACAAATCATCGATGCGAGGAAGAGGGTATTTGTTCTTAATAGTTACCTTATTCAGTTGTCTGTAGTCAATGCACATCCGAAAACTTCCATCCTTCTTCTTCACAAACAAAACCGGAGCACCCCAAGGAGATGCACTTGGTCTAATGAAGCCTTTGCTTAACAACTCTTGAAGTTGGGCCTTTAACTCTCTTAACTCAGCGGGAGCCATTCTATAAGGGGGTATAGAAATGGGGCGAGTACTCGGCTCCAGATCAATACAAAAGTCGATATCCCTATCCACTGGCATACCAGGAAGGTCTGCAGGAAACACATCCAGAAACTCAAGGACTATTGAAACCGACTCAATTGAAGGTACTTGGGTAGTATCATCCCTGAGGTGTGCCAAGAAAGCTAAACAAACCTTGCTAACCATTCTCTTAGCGCGAAGGAAGGAGATGATACGAACTGAAGTGGAAGTGTAGTCACCCTCCCACACTAACGGATCTGTCCCAGGCTTGGATATCGTCACAGTTTTAGCATTACAATCTAAGATTGCATAGTTTGGAGAAAGCCAAGTCATACCCAGAATTACATCGAAATCAACCATTTCTAAAATAACCAGGTCTACATGAGTATTGCTCCCCACAAACGTTACAAGACAAGACCTATACACCTTTTCAACTATCACAGACTCACCCACCGGAGTAGAAACACGAATAGGCATGTCAAGCAATTCACAATGTAAATTAAGACCAGTAGCACATGAAGAAGATACATATAAAAATGTGGATCAAGGATCAAATAATACGGAATCCATGCAATCACAAACCAAAAGATTACCTGTGATAACAGCATCGGATGTCTCCGCTTCCGACCGCCCGGGGAAAGCGTAACAATGGGCCCTATCGCCTGTATGCCCGTTGCCCCTACCATGTTGTGCTGTAGTGGTTCCAGTTTGCCCGCCACCCCGGTTGATTTGGTGACCACCATTACCTCAGCCACCACCTTCTCCAGAATAGCAGCCTCTTCCATGACCACCTCTACCTCTGACTATTGGGGGTCTGTAACTCTGTTTTGTAAAATATCTCTTAATATGTCCAATTTTCCCACATCCATAACACTCTCTGGGTTCAAGCATAGGTCTCTGTGAGAACGATGGAGTCTGGGGATAGCCTCCAAACTCAGAGAAATGTTGACCGGTCTGCGGTGGACCCCTTGCTACAGCCTGCAGTGAAGACTGAATAGGTCGGGCTGTATAACCTCCAGAACTCTGTCCTCTGGAGTAAGAACCACTAAACTCACCTCCCTTACAAAACTTCTTAGTAGTTGATGCCATGGTGAAATTATCTGGCTTCACTCCCTCCACCTCTATCACAATGTCTACCAATTCCTGAAAGGATTTTGCTGTAGCAGCTACCAGTAAGGCTGAGATCCGCAAATCTGACCTCAACCCCTTCACAAAATGGAGAATCCGCTCTTGTGGACTGAAGCAAAGCTGAGTGGCATATCTGGAGAGTGCACGAAACTTAGCCTCATAAGCAGTAACCGACATCCTGTCTTGCTCTAGGCTTAGAAACTCATGTCTCTTCCTATCCCTCAAAGTACGGGGTATATACTTCTCCATAAATAAACTAGAGAATGATGCCCAAGTCATAGGTGGTGCCTCTGTTGGTTGACACTCCACATGTGACCGCCACCACATTTTGGCGTTCCCTTGAAATTGATAGGTCACTAACTCGACGTCAAATCGTTCTACTATACACATCTTGTGTAGTAACTCATGACAGTCAACCAGAAAATCGTAGGCATCCTCAGATTCAGCACCCTTGAAGTCCGGAGGTTTCAATTTCAAGAACTTACTGAAAAGTTCATGCTGATCACTTGTCATTATAGGTCCTGCAGTCAAACGAGGAAATGTGCCTATTTCAAGTGAGGCATCTATGCGGGGAGCCCCAACAGTTGCATGTTGTACTCCCGGAACCTGAGGTGCTAGTGCAGAAAACACTAGAGGTGTCTGGCCCTGATCAGATAACCCGCTAAGATAAACAAGAACCTGATTAATCATCTCTGGGGTAGGATGGGGTGGTAATTCCTCATTCTGCACTTGCTCATTCTCCCCTTCCTCCCCCTCTCTTACTACTTCCTCAGTCGGTGGAGGAGTCACCGCCCTAGTACTAGATGGGCCAGGTGTCTGTCCTCTTCCTCTAGAGGACGTCCTCCCGCGACCTCTACCACGGCCTCTTGCCACTGCCCCTCTTCGAGCTACAGCCCCAGTGGCTGGCTCAGACGCATCTTGTCTTGCCGGTGTTGGTGTTGGCGCGGTTGTTGCTCTAGTTCTAACCATCTGTGAAATAGAGTGAAGATGGTCAGATACCAATTTGTATCACCTAGATACCAATTGGATCCAAGTAATAGCACAAAAGAAGAAAAGAATGGAATTTTCCTAAAGTCTTATAGCCTCTCAAAGAAAAGTAAAGGCGTCCAGCTACCGTTCCTCAAGACTCTACTAGACTCTTTCTTATGTGATGAGACCAACGAACCTAATGTTCTGATACCAAGTTTGTCACGACCGAAACGAGCCGCGAGTGGTACCCACACTTATCCTACTATGTGAGCGAACCAACCAATCTAAACCCCAACATTTCAACCATAATAAACAGAATACAACGCGGAAGACTTAAAACTCTTTAATATAACCAATAAATAACTTCTAAAATTTATCAATTACTATCCCCAAAACCTGGAAGTCATCATGACTAGAAAATCTATCCTCAAATTCCTAAGCTAAGAGTATCTAAGAAACTAAACATAAATAACAGCTAGTCTATGCAAGAACTTCAAGGCATCCAGACATGAAAAAGAAGATCCAATCCAAGCTAGATGCTTTAGCTCACCCTTAAATCTGGTGTGACGAAGATTGGCTATAGTTGCGATTGAGTTGAAGACGATGGTACGTTTGCTGCACTCCACGAATAATAAAAAGAAAACATACAAGTAGGGGTCAGTACAAAACACAGGTACTGAGTAGGTATCATCGGCCAACTCAAAATAGAAAACAGTATATATTAGATAATATCATAAAATCAACTATAATACTCAACAGGTAGCAACACAAGTACGAGAATCATTGATAAATAACGCCAAGTACACCCATGAGGACTCAAGCCTCCATACCATACTCATTTGGAAAATAGGTTCATTAAATTGAGTATATTAACATATTTCAAGATTCATTCTCTTTACTTTCCTGGTGTTGGAACGTGACACTCCGATCCTCATCATACTATACTGGTGTCGAAACGTGACACCCGATCCAATTCATACTATCCTGGTGTCGGAACGTGACACCCGATCCATTAATACTATCCTGGTGTCGGAACGTCACACCCGATCCATTAATACTATCCTTGTGTCAGAACGTGATACCCGATCCACTATTACTATCCTGGTGTCGGAACGTGACACCCGATCCCATTCATACAATCCTGGTGTCGGAACGTGACACCTGATCCATTAATACTATCCTGGTGTCGGAACGTGACACCCGATCAACTAACCTCATTCTTTTAGTTCATCAAGCCTGCTTTTATACCAAGGCATCATCATTAACAAAGAGGTTTCAAGGTTTAGGATTCAATAGCCTCGTCATGCTTATTTTATAGCAATTATATAATCACATCATGCAAGCATACAATTAAGCATATAGGAGACTTTACAAAACTACCCAATACATATCATTCGCTATCAAGAGTTTACTATGAAAAGCATAAAAACCATAACCTACCTCCACCGAAGAATTCGTGATCCAGAAATCTACTTTTCCAAAGCTTTGCTTTCCTCTTCGTTCTCTCCTCTTGATCGATCGCTTCTCCCTCTCTCTGTTCTTTTCTATTTTTCTTATTTCAACCCTTTTTATTTTACCCTAATTACCATATAATTAAGTATAAAAGATTGTAAAAGTAACCCACTATTTATTCCAAGGTTGTCTCCTTTAACCCCCAAGTAATTGAATTATTAACATTCAACCACTAACTTTATAATTATAAGCAGGAATAGTCCAAAACGCCCCTTAAAATATTTAACAGAAATCCGACCCAGTCAGGGTTACGCAGCCTGTGACGGGCCGTCGTGCCTGTGACGGTCCGTCCTGCTGAGTCGTCACAGAATTCAGAGACTAACTTTTCACTAAGGGCTTGTGACGGTCCGTCGTACCCACGAAGGTCCGTCCAGGAATGTCGTCGCGAAGTTCAGAGAGTTGTTCTCAGTACCCAATTTTTTAGAATTCTAAGTGGTTTGGAACGAGACACCCTCGACGGTCCGTCGTGCCCATGACGGTCCATCGTGGGATCCGTCGACTCAGACAGTTATTACCAGAAATAAACTCTACAGCTCAAAACGACTAAATAGGTCATTACATGATCAAAAATCAGAAATAAGTGATATAAGTGAGACATATACAGAAATTCTAGAACAAGTAGATAAACCAAAAAAATTAGAAATAAACACAGGAGATTTGAATAGACCTAGTACGTCAAAAGTTAAAACTCCAGATAATAGTCCCAAAAATAGTCCTAGAGCTAGTCCTAGATGGACACCACCAACTTATTATACAGAAAGTTACCAGCAATCAGATAGAACTAACGCAATATGGAACAGTAGATTAAAAAAAAATTGGATACAAAAACCAATAAGTGAACAATATAATTTCTTAGATCTAGATTGTGTCACAGACATAAATAAAGCAATATTAATGTGGATAGGAAATATATCTAAGCATCTAATAGATAACAAAATAGAAACAACAAAAACACCGAGATACATAGAAAGAACATTGGTAGGAACAACAAGATTATGGATAGAAAATCTACCCTCATAAAGTTTAGAAGTACTTAGAAGTGACAAGAAAATAGATGGAACTCCATCAGCAACAAATATAGATACACTAGATAAATATGAATCAGCAATAAGAAATGAAGTTGGAGGTATGACTACAGATATAAGAGAACAAAACAGAGAAAAAATAATAAATAGACAAGTTATGACAAAATTAGATATATGTAAAATGTGTTATATAGAAGAATACACTTGTGCATTTAAAGAATATTATTACAACGCAAAATACAATTTTGATGAAGCAAAAGAAATAAGAAAACAATATTTTATGAAATTACCAGAGCCATTTAGTACAAAAGTAATAAAAGATTGGAATAATAAAGGATTAGTAGATACTTTAGGAGCAAGAATAAAATTCCTATCTCAATGGTTTACACAATTATGTGAAAGCCAAAAAGAAAAATTAAAAATGGAAAAAGTACTAAATAAAAATTTAGCATGTTGCAAAAATAGAATGGCACCACAATTTGGATGTACAAATAAAGAACAAAATTCCAAAAGATATAAAAATTATAGAAAAAATAAAACTAAGTATTAATATAAACAACCAAGACGAAGGTATTATATAAAATATTATAAAGTAAAAAGACCATATAAACCAAAGAGGAAAATATCCCAATGTACTTGTTACAATTGCGGAAAGATAGGACACATAGCTAAGGATTGTAAATTACCAAAAGATCCAAACAGAAAACAAATAGCAGAATTAATCATAGACAATGAAAATTATATACAAATAGAATACATAGACTATGAATTATGTGATAACGATAGCATATATGAAGTATCAGATATAGAAACTGAAAATGAAGAAGAAAATTTAGATAATAAAATAGAAGAAGAAATATAATGTCTGAAAACGAATGAAGAACTATCACACCAAAAGATTATATTTGATAATACAATTTTTGAACAAATAAAAGGAAAAGAATTAGATTTAAGTGTTGAAAAGATACTTGAAATACCTACATTAAAAACTGGTTTAAAAGACAAAAAGAAGAATACTATGTAGTTAGTCAAAAAGACCACGTCATAGACTGTAAATATACAAGCGGAAAAGCATATATACCTATAATAAGCAAACGAATAATAAATAAAGAAATACAAGACATAAAAAATAAAGCAGCTATAAAATATGTACATTTAGGAGGAACAGAAATACTAATAAAAGCTTGTTTCAAAGAAGGAATAGATACACCCATTGAAATATATTTAGCAGATGACAGAATAATACACCCTACAGAAAAAAGTGTAATAAGTGCAGTTAAAGGAAATTTAATATACCAAAAATTTAAATTTATAATAAGTGCTAATTATACAGTAGCATTAACAGATACAAATATAGATAAATCATTAGTACTATATTGGAAAATGTCAGGAATAGAGTTAACACCAGGAAGTAAGGTATTCACAGCAAGATGTAAAAATCTATATATATTAACAACAAAACATAAAATAACAGCAAGGAATAATATTGATAAGATAAAAATAGAAAATCCTTTTGAAAAAATAATTATTGTAATAGATAATAATGACTATAGCCATAAAGAAATTGATACAGAAGGAGATTTGGAAATAGTAAAACAAAGATTAAGCACCTCAAGTACACCAAATACAAGCACATTAAATATGTTGACTAAAGCTACCTCATCAAGGATGAGTACATCTAAAAGAAAATATGAAATACCACAAAATTTATTAGAGGAAACGACGCCATATCATTATTTCATAACAGGAATAATGGACCAATGAAAATATAAAATCTTGATAAACACAGGACAAGAAGAAAATTACATAACAAGAGTATTAGTATTAGAAGAAGAAATTATAAAAACAGGACACATATGCCCTGGATTACCTAGTGAAATAGTAAATACAAATGAAGAAACAACAGAAAAAGAAATAATTATAGGAGGAATTCCATTAAAAATACAATTTAAGATATACCAAGGAAACCATAATATCACATTAGGAGTAAAATGGCTAGAGAAAGTTAAACCATATAATATAGAAAACGAACAATTAACAATAACATGTCAAAATAAGAAGATAATCATAAAAAGAACAAAATGAATAATGAAAATATATATACTCGAAAAAATTATCATAGAAGGATATCACAACATATATTATACCCCTATGATAGATACAGGAGCAGAAGCAAATATATGTAAATATAATTGTTTATCAGAAGATAAATGGGAAAAATTAAAATCACCAATGGTAGTAACAAGATTTAATAATGAAGGAAGTATGATTAAATATAAAGAAAAAAATATAAAAATACAAATGTGGGATAAAATATTAACAACAGAAGAAATTTATAATTTTGAATTCACAACAAAAGATATGTTGCTAGGAATGCCATTTCTAGACAAATTTTACCCACATATAATAACAAAAACACACTGGTGGCTTACTACGCCATGTGACAATAAAATAGGAGCAAAAAGAGTAAAAAATAAACAACGAAAATCTATGGAATGGATAAAAGGTAGTGGAAAAATAAACCAGGAAATGAAAAATATAAATGAAAAACAAATATCACAATTAGAAATAATTATATTTACAATAGACAAAGTTAAAATAATTAATGAACAACTAGAACAATTATACAACGAAAATCCATTACAAGGATGGGAAAAACATAAGACAAAAGTAAAAATTGAATTAATAGACGAAAATAGTATAATAACACAAAAACCATTAAAATATAACTTTGATGATTTACAAGAATTTAAAATACATATAAATGAACTATTAAAAAACAATTACATACAAGAGAGTAATAGCAAACACACAAGCCCAGCATTTATAGTTATATAACACAGTGAACAAAAAAGAGGTAAAAGTAGAATGGTTATAGATTACAGAAGTTTAAATGCCAAAACTAATCAAAATACTAAAAATAAGACAAATACAAGGATATAATTATTTTAGTAAATTTGACTGTAAATCAGGATTTTACCACCTAAAATTAGAAGAAGAATCCAAACAATTAACAGCATTCACAGTACCACAAGGATTCTATGAATGGAATGTATTACCATTTGGATATAAAAATTGTACCAGGTAGGTATCAACATTTCATGGATAACTACTTTAACCAATTAGAAAATTGCATTGTATACATAGATGACATATTATTATATTCTAAAACACAAGAAGAACATATATAAGATTATTAGAAAAATTTATACATATAATTAAACATTCAGGTATAAGCTTAAGTAAAAGTAAAGCAGAAATAATGAAACCACAGGTAGAATTTCTAGGAATACTAATAGACAAAAATGGAATAAAAATGCAAACCCATATAATACAAAAAATAATTACCCTTAAAGATAATATAGATACAAAAAAGAAATTACAATCATTTGTAGGATTAGTAAATCAAGTAAGAGAATATATACCAAAATTAGCAGAACAGTTAAAACCACTACATAAAAAACTTAAAAAGGACGTTAAATATTATTTTAACGATAAAGATAAAGAACATATAAGAAATATTAAGAATTTATGTAAAAAATTACCAAAACTATATTTTCCTGATGAAAATAAAACATTTACTTATATTGTTGAAACAGATTCGAGTGATCATAGTTATGGAGGAGTTTTAAAATACAAATATGAAAAAGAAAATATAGAACACCATTGTAGATATTATTGAGGATCTTATACAGAAAAGAATTATTCGCATTATATAAATGTTTATTAGCATTTGAACCATATATTGTTTACAATAAATTTATTGTAAGAACAGATAATACACAGGTAAAATGGTGGATAACAAAAAAGTTAGAAGATTTAGTTACAACAAAAGAAATAAGAAGATTAGTATTAAATATATTGAATTTTACATTTACAATTGAGATAATTAAAACTGACGAGAATATCATTGCAGACTATCTCTCAAGAGAAAGATACACTAAAAGATATATTGGCTATGATGACAAACATATGCCAAAATATGGAAAAGATTGAAACGGAAGTACAAAGTCTGAAAGAAAAAGCTAATAGTCAGCAGCATGACTCAAAATATGCGGAGCTAAGTCAGCAGCATGACTATAAACATGCGGAACTACAAGGAGACGTTGGGAAACTCCATTAAACCCATAATAATGTTTGTTTAAATACAGCTACAACCAGCACATCTACAGCAGGACAACCTACAAAAAAGGAGGAGGCTAAGGTAAAATATACAAATATAAACATGAATAAGTTATTCTCAAAACCATATACTCCTCAAAATACCGAAAAAGATACATTTGTACCACCACAGACAAATACCTATAAAGCCAGCTTAGACTCCCAGAAACAAACATAATAATACATCACAAGAACATACATAGAAAATATATACAAGGTACAAAACTTCCTAAACCAAAACCCCAGAGCTAAAGAATCAAAAAACCCAACTGAAGACTATATAACCCAGTATTTACAAGGATATAGTAAGCTAATTGCACAACCAGGAACAAATCCAAATCTAGTAGCAACTTGCTACAACTACGGACTACTAAGTACCGTATATACAGTAACAGGAGACGAGATATCCAAGATACCAGAACTATATAAGGCTTTCCTACAGTACAAAAGAGTAACTAAAGGAACTCTATTCTATATAAAATTCTACTCAGCTACAACAGAAATACTGTATGATGAAGTCAAGCCAACAATACAAGTTATAAAGATCGGACTTTCTAGGGGAATGACAATCCCTGAAAAGATAGATATCCAAGAGGAGATACAGAAAGTAGAAATTCCAGAGTTTTATGCAAATAAAAGGACTATCGGAATAGCTACTATATTGAACGAGATAACAAACAATTATTTGAATGAAAATGCCATATGGACATACTACAACCGAGATCAAACAATAATTTATTCAAATTGCAGAGATATACGATCAGCAGACATGGAAGAACTAAGACAATGGATACTAAGTCTATTAAGGCCAGAAGCTACACCAACAACAAGAGCTATAAGGAAAATTTTTATTTCTCCTAATCTGATGACAAGATACTGCAAGTTTATAGGACAAAAATATCCTGATCACCTATGCACAAAATGTGAAGGAGAAGAAAACTATGTCCCAGACGTACAACTAGAATTAAATATATATATATATATATATATATATATATATATAAAGTTAAGTCTTTTTGTTTTTGTCATTTTGCGTCGGCTGAATATCAGCCATATGTGAAAAAGTATTGTGTCGGTAAAAATTGAATTAATAGAAGAAAATAGTATAATAACACAGAAACCATTAAAATATAACTTTGATGATTTTAAAGAATTTAAAATACATATAGATGAATTATTAGAAAATAATTACATACAAGAAAGCAATAGTAAACATACAAGTCCAGCATTTATAGTTATAAAACATAGTGAACAAAAAAGAGGTAAAAGTAGAATGGTCATAGATTATCGTAATCTAAATGCTAAAACTAAAACATATAACTACCCAATACCAAATAAAATATTAAAGATAAGACAAATACAAGGATACAACTATTTTAGTAAATTTGATTGCAAATCAGGATTTTACCACCTAAAATTAGAAGAAGAATCCAAACAATTAACAGCATTCACAGTACCACAAGGATTCTATGAATTGAATGTATTACCATTTGGATATAAAAATGCACCAGGTAGATATCAACATTTCATGGATAACTACTTAAACAAATTAGAAAATTGCATTGTATACATAGATAACATATTATTATATTCTAAAACACAAGTAAAACATATAAGATTATTAGAAAAATTTATACATATAATTAAACATTCAGGTATAAGCTTAAGTAAAAGTAAAGCAGAAATAATGAAATCACTGGTAGAATTTCTAGGAATACAAATAGACAAAAATGGAATAAAAATGCAAACCCATATAATACCAAAAATAATTACCCTTAACGAAAATATAGATACAAAAAAAAAATTACAATCCTTTCTAGGATTAGTAAATCAAGTAAGAGAATATATACAAAAATTAGCAGAACAGTTAAAACCACTACATAAAAAACTTTAAAAAAGACGTTGAATATTATTTTAACGACAAAGATTGTCACGACCCAAAAATGGACGTGATGGAACTCGTCTTATCCCACCAAGACAAGTCAGCCTAAAACTCAACCATTATAATAAAGTGCGGAAATAAAATACAAGTAACTTAATAAAACCCCCAAAACCTGGTAGTCACGTGCACAAGCCTCTAAAGTATTACAAGTTTCAAAAGAAAAACTCAAGTCTCAAATGAACTTGTTTCTAGAATAGAACAAGTTCATAATTATGGAGAAGAAAGTCTGCTGAGATGGAAACAGCTACCTCACAAATCTCCATGAAGCCTCAGAAAAGAAGAGACTGACAAGTACAACAAAAATCCAGGCTCATAACCTACAAAAATTTGTGGAAGCAAGGGGTGAGTACCAAACCACACAGTACTCAACAAGTAAACCTCTAAACACAAGCTAAGGGGATGAAATATGGGTACTCCTACCACCCCTCAACCGAACCTCCACAACTACAACCTGCATTATAATCAACCCAACCTAACAGCTCACAGTTTACATAGCACGTAGCTCAATAACAACAGTTAGAAAAATTACATATCCTCAACAACAACACTTTCACAAACTACATATCCTCAATGACAATACTTCAACAAACTACATATCCGCAATAACAAGCTCAATATTGATCAATCACAAGTTCCGCAGAAAGGCAATCAGAAGATCAGCAAAACATGATATCAATTCACTAATGATAAGTATGTGCAATGCAATGGAATGCAATGTCAAGTATAATGATGCATGTCTGACTTAGTGATACACACCCGCTGTCTCTCAGTCCGGGACCCATGGGGACATATCTGTCCATGAATCTGTCGCGGCGCACGACACGACCCTCGATAATAGTAACCATCGCGGCGCGCGATACATCCCTCGAAATATAGTATCCATCGCGGCGCGCGATACGTCCATCGAAATGGTACATCCTCTTTAGTACTCATTCTTTCTCAATGCACATAACACTTTTCACAACCAATGCCTCAGAATAATGCAGATGTCAAGTTCACACAAATAATGAGAAGATGACCATTTTCATAACATCGCACAGTTCACAACCAGACAAACATGAAGTTACATCAACAATGATTCAACAAGACTTCAACCCTTTCTCAACACAACACACATAAACAATTAATCACATTGCCTTTTGTTATCCCCATTCTTTTTATCATTAGAATTAATCAATGTGGGCTAGTCAACTTATCACCAATCCCGTTACTTGCAAACATATACCACAAGGACATACACGTATTTCATACACTTAACAAGAGTTTAGAAATCCACTTGCCTCAAATAGTCGAACAATAACTCCAAAACTTGAGCCTTCCTCTTTTTGTTGACTTCCAAACCAATAAAATCTATTCAAATAAATAACCACGATATGATTTCGAAACTAACAACATTAATATTGCTATATCTCTAGCTTAGACCCAAAACTCATCCAAATTTATGATAAAATTTCTAATTCTTTATTCCAACCAATTGATCAAATCTCATTTTTTCTGAATTTCAAGATTAGGGTTAAATCTTAATTCTCCGAATAACATAATTATAATGATTTTTATATATCATAATGCACCCACTATTTAACGCATATCTCAATATATCAAAACTTGAATCCTAATATGATAATCAAATGAAAATAATTAAAGCTGAAACTAACTGCCCAACACATCAATGGCGGACTACAAAACTATCTGCTAAAACCACTTATCTTCAATGTTCCGATTCATATTTATTGTTCGACTATTAATAATCCTAATCTTGGAGTAATCATTGTCCAATGATTAGGACTAATCATTGTCCAATGATTGAACCATAATACTTATACACATTTATAATCCCAAGTTCACATATTAGTATAAATTATACACGTTTTAACCTAAAAATCTATTCCTAGTTACACAAAAATTTAATAGAAAGGATAAAAATAATTACCTTAATATCTCGAGATAAAAATATCGTTGTTTCTCCTCCTTTTTCCTTTCTTTTTCTCCCTTTCTTTTCTTTTCTTTATCTGCGTATTTTTTTCCAGAGACCGTTCCTAATCTTTTTTTTCTCACAAGCCGTGTGCGGCTTCATTCATTTAGGGCACTTGTGCCCTTTTTTTATTATTATTTTATTATTATTTATTTATTTGATTTTCTTTTTTTTTCTGTTTTTCATTATTCTTAGCAACAAAATAATCCTTTATTAAATCTAAAAATTATGTCACTCATTCTTATAAGTCATATAAATTATTTACAAAATCTACTAAAAAGGTTAATATAATAATGCTGGTTAAAATTTCTAAAACGACTAAGAGGATCATTACATATCCACCACTAAAAATCACGTTCGTCCTCGAACATAAAGTAGGAGAAGGAAGAATAACTAACATGACCAAAAACTTGAGGTATGATTTTCAAAGTCGTGTTCATCTCTCCAAGTGATCAATTCATCTTTAGCACATTCCATTAAATATCAACTACCAAGAACTGAAGTTTTGAATAAAACTTCGGAAGATTTACATATCACGCCATAAACCAACCAATGAACCCAATCTAAACTGAAACCCACTGGAACATAACACAATCATAACAACAAATCTTTTCTTACATAACAAGGACAACGTTGTGAATCCATACCCACTACAATCTCAAGTGAACCTAGATTAACGATCACATACACCTATTACACAAACCATCATAGACCTTATCAAGATTCCCTTGTCACAACCTAATCTTTTCATGAGCTTAAACTATGAAAATCTGATCTTTAGACATCGAATACTCATCAAGGGATAATCAAACACATCTAATCCAATAAAGAACAAGATCAAGTAAGCACCCTACAAATGGTACACGCTAGGATGCAGAACCTTTTACAACACTGTCGGATAACCATAACTATTCATGAAAGCTCTTTTGTAAGTTCCCATAAGCAAGGTTGTGCATATAAAAATAGTGATATATTTCTTTATTTTCGAACAACATCAAATAAGTCATAACTTAAGTGAACAAGTCTAAGCAAGGATCCTACCCTATCAAGAATACATAAGAGGATCGGTACATCCGATCCACCACTAGGAATTCACCCATAGATGTAAAAAAACGTGGGCATATTCAATGAATCATACTCCTAATCATGTCCGAAACGAAGTAGGTGGTCAACTTAAGAATATACGGAATCAAGGTCGAATAACACTAGATACTTTCTCCATAATTCCCATATCAATATTTTCATTCATCTGACTACATCCCTTGATTTATTTATTTTTTTAATTAATTTTTTTTTCCCATCCAAAATCAACCAGTCTGATCTCCATTACAATTTTACACATGCTGGATTTGCCAAACCCCACATACTTCTCACAGTACTCCATCAAAGCCAACACTATTAATATTAACAAATATCATAACCACACCAACCATTTACCTTACTTTCACACCGTCAGTAGTATCACATTCTCCTTAGCAAGCACATTGTAGTCTCCAAGACTTTGAACTATGGTTTCTTATCTTTCCATTTAAGAGCCCCATGATAGATATAACTCACACCCCAGACCGAAAACACTAATTTCAAATCTATATTTCTCCTTTAGGGTAAAATAATTAAGTCACACTTAATGTCAACTTCACCTAAACTTTCACATACCATTTTCAACCATCATTTACCTCATGCCAATACTTAGAGAAATATTAGGTCTCCCCAATTATTCTATATACTATGGGCACATAATCTCTATTTACCATCACGTATCTATGTAACACATCACAACAAGTGATTCCAAAAAAAATCATCAATGACCATGTAGAATTGTATTTACATACTATTACGTATCCATAAGTCACTTAACAAAATCTGAACCGTTTAGCTCCACTTAACAACACATACTCTTACACATCTCACGGGTTTTACCCAAATCGACACTCAATCTTCATAAAAATTGCTGATAAATTCCTAGTAAGTCTATACCGAATTGATTTACAATCATAGTCATATTAGAACTATATATGTCCATTCATGGACCCTTTTTACTCAGAACCAAGAGTATTCTTATTCCTTCACATCTTCATAATTCTTTCGATGACACAAATTTTAAATACATGGAACTCTTCAATACACCAAAATCTTTTTCTCTTCGCTGACTTGCTTACCAATCTTATCCTTTGACCAACAACCTATGGTATTTTTATCTTATCCTTGAAATAAAAACATTACATGAAGTCCCATTTAGGTGTAACAATCAAAAGTAATCAAATTTACTACTCAAATTATTTTTAAGTCCTTCAAATGTTTCATACTCAATGTGATCAATCATTTCTTACCCCTTACCAATTCATACCTTGACAAAACACACTACCACAAATCTAAACTCACAATGAAAAACTTGAATTTTGAATTCAATTATGTAACTCAATCCTTTTATCTATTGAAATTAGCTCATACATAGAAAATATTTACATATTTGGACATCTTAGCTTATTATTGATCGCCTATCCATCGACCTTGTCATACCCTTTCTTAAAAATCCAATGGTACCCGTTACCAAATTCGAAACTATAAAAGAACTTATCACCACACTCGAGTCGAACTGTTTCATCAACATGAATCCTTAAACCCAGTTATACCAATCCAATTCAAAGAACTAACCCACTTTTATCCGCACTTCCTTACTAAAACTCTTAATTGTCTTCACATAAGTATACTCGTTAGGACTTTCTTTACCCATATGTTTGTCATTCAATATTGATCCAATTTCTTGGACATTACGATGAAATCACCACTCATTTAAAATTTCATAAAATACATTTCATGATCTCAACATATCAATATTATACCAAAGATCCACTACTAAAAGCTTTCTTATATATAATGTTTAACACATCTACCCATACCAACAAGCTAGTTGGGTTAACAAATATGAGTTCAACACCAAATCTTATCATATGAGCATGTATACCATAGATAACTCCTTAAGTAGTTAATATTTGCACTTAACAATCAACATGACGGTTTTCATGTACCACTAGTAATACATCGTGAAAATTCATTACATCCACCACTAGAACGTATCATATCTATTGAGAAGATCATTTCCAAATAGGTCACATACATTATAAATCAGATAGCTGTAAAATATTACCAGATTAGTTTTGTATCTAACTCAAGCTATATGTATTCTTTCGTAAGCAAGGTCAATATCAAAAGTAACACACTCCATAATTCTAACCAAGTACCCATCAGTACCATTGTAATAGTCGTATCATGACCTTCTTTGATATACACTCAATCTGTGAAACCACAGAAGGGATTCTGACCTGAATTGGTGCAACATCATTTACTAAGCAACCCATTAATGGTATGACAACTATATCAATTGTATTACACTATTTATTATCTAGTCAATTCTTTAAACATTTAACTTTTAATTGTCGAACCACTCCATATTTTGCTTATACCAGATAAGTACTATATTTATTATTATTATTATTATTTTACAATGATAACTAACCTTACTCAACTCTTTCAAATATGATCACACATTCGTTTCATAAGTATATCATTTTCACCTTAATACCAGATCTAACATCAAACCAATACACGACATGCCAATGATTCACAAAAGGAACTACGCACGAGTCATCACATAAATGAGAGCGAATGGAATGAAGCGATAAGAATCAAAATAGGACCAAGTACGCAAAATAGAGATCCAAGAAGTGAAGATATTTCCTTAAAGTCATTATTGCCTCTCGAAGATAGGTACAGACGTCTCCGTACCGATCATCGAGACTCTATTTAGACTCGACTTGTACACACGTGAGACCTATGAACCTAGGGCTCTGATACCATTTTGTCACGACCCAAAAATGGACGTGATGGCACTCGTCTTATCCCACTAAGACAAGTTAGCCTAAAACTCAACCATTATAATAAAGTGCGGAACTAAAATATAAGTAACTTAATAAAACCCCCAAAACCTGGTAGTTACGTGTACAAGCCTCTAAAGTATTACAAGATTCAAAAGAAAAACTCAAGTCTCAAATGAACTTGTTTCTAGAATAGAACAAGATCATAATTATGGAGAAGAAAGTCTGCTGAGATGGAAATAGCTACCTCACAAATCTCCATGAAGCCTCAGAAAAGAAGAGACTGACAAGTACAACAAAAATCCAGGCTCATATCCTACAAAAATTTGTGGAAGCAAGCGGTGAGTACCAAACCACATGGTACTCAGCAAGTAAACCTCTAAACGCAAGCTAAGGGGATGAAATACGGGTACTCCTACCACCCCCAACCGAACCTCCACAACTACAACCTGCATTATAATCAACCCAACTTAACAGCTCACAGTTAACATAGCACGTAGCTCAATAACAACAGTTAGACAAATTACATATCCTCAACAACAACACTTTAACAAATTACATATCCTCAATGACAATACTTCAACAAACTACATATCCGCAATAACAAGCTCAATATTGATCAATCACAAGTTCCGCAGAAAGGCAATCAGAAGATCAGCAAAACATTATATCAAATTCACTAATGATAAGTATGTGCAATGCAATGGAATGCAATGTCAAGTATAATGATGCATGTCTGACTTAGTGATACACACCCGCTGTCTCTCAGTTCGGGACCCATGGGGGACATATCTGTCCATGCATCTTTCGCGGCGCACGAGACGACCCTCGATAATAGTAACCATCACGGCGCGCGATACGTCCTTCGAAATATAGTATCTATCGCGGCGCGCGATACGTCCCTCGAAATGGTACATCCTCTTTAGTACTCATTCTTTCTCAATGCACATAACACTTGTCACAACCAATGCCTCAGAATAATGCAGATTACAAGTTCACACAAATAATGAGGAGATGACCATTTTCATAACATCGCACAGTTCACAACCAGACAAACATGAAGTTACATCAACAATGATTCAACAAGACTTCAACCCTTTCTCAACACAACACACATAAACAATTAATCACATTGCCTTTTGTTATCCCCATTCTTTTCATCATTAGAATTAATCAATGTGCGCAAGTCAACTTATCACCAATCCAGTTACTTGCAAACATATACCACAAGGACATACACGCATTTCATACACTTAACAAGAGTTTAGAAATCCACTTGCCTCAAATAGTCGAACAATGACTCCAAAACATGAGCCTTCTTCTTTTTGTCGACTTCCAAGCCAATAAAATCTATTCAAATAAATAACCACGATATGATTTCAAAACTAACAACATTAATATTGCTATATCTCTAGATTAGACCCAAAACTTATCCAAATTTATAATAAAATTTCTAAATCTTTATTCCAACCAATTGATCAAATCTCATAATTTCTGAATTTCAAGTTTAGGGTTAAATCTAATTCTCTGAATAACATAATTATAATAATTTTTATATATCATAATGCACATATCTCAGTATATCAAAACTTGAATCCTAATATGATAATCAAATGAAAATAATTAAAGCTGAAACTAACTGCCCAACACATCAATGGCGGACTACAAAACTATCTGCTAAAACCACTTATCTTCAATGTTCCAATTCATATTAATCGTTCGACTATTAATAATCCTAATCTTGGAGTAGTCATTTTCCAATGATTAGGACTAATCATTGTCCAATGATTGAACCATAATACTTATAGACATTTATAATCCCAAGTTCACATATTAGTATAAATTATAGACGTTTTAACCTAAAAATCTATTCCTAGTTACACAAAAATTTAATAGAAAGGATAAGAATTATTACCTTAATATCTCGAAATAAAAATATCGTTGTTTCTCCTCCTTATTCCTTTTCTTTTCTCCCTTTCTTTTCTTTTCTTTATCTGCGTATTTTTTTTCCACAGATCGTTCCTTCTTTTTTTTCTCTCACAAGTCGTGTGTGGCTTTATTCATTTAGGGCACTTGTGCCCTTTTTTTTTATTATTTTATTATTAGGATCAAGACTAGAATCTCCATGGATGGACTCTTTATTTATTTGATTTTCTTTTTTTTTCTTTCTTTTTTTCATTATTCTTAGCAACAAAATAATCCTTTATTAAATCTAAAAATTATGTCACTCATTCTAATAAGTCATATAAATTATTTACAAAATCTACAAAAAAGGTTAATATAATAATGCTGGTTAAAATTTCTAAAACGACTAAGAGGATCATTACAAAGATAAATGTCACGACCCAAATCGGATCGCGACTGGCACCCACACTTACCCTCCTATGTGAGCGAACCAACCAATCTAAACCTATGTCAACAGAAAGTAATGCGGAAGACTTAACTCATTAATAAAAACCAATTCAATAACTTCTAAAATCCAACATCTATTATTCCCCAAAATCTGGAAGTCATCAACACAAGAACATCTATGATCAAATTACTAAACTAAGAGTATTCTAAGAAGCTAAATAAGTAAAAGCTAGTCCATGCCGGAAGTTTAAGGCATCAAGACAGGAGGAAGAAAGTCCAGTCCAAGCTAGAAGCGTTAGCTCACCCTGAAGATCCGATGTGACGAAGACTGGCTAGAATTGCGGTTGAGTTGAAGACGACGGCACGTTCGCTGCACTCCACAAATAACAAGAAGAAAACATAAAAGTAGGGGTCAGTAAAAAACACGGGTACTGAGTAGATATCATCGGCCAACTCAAAATAGAAAACAGTATATACCAAGTAATATCATAAAATCAACTATAATACTCAACATGTAGCAACAACAAGTACTATATCATTAACAATTACCGTCAAGTTCACACATGAGGACTCAAGCCTCAATACCATACTCATTTGGGAATTAGTTTCATTAGATTGAGTATATTAACATCTTTCAAGATTCATTATCTTTATTCCTCTTGTGTCGGTACGTGACACTCCGATCCCCTACTACTATGTGTCGGAACGTGACACTCCGATCCCCTAATTCTACGTGTCGGTTCGTGACACCCGATCCCCTAAATCTACGTATCGGTTCGTGACACCCGATCCCCTAAATCTACGTGTCGGTTCGTGAGATCCGATCCCCTAAATCTACGTGTCGGTTCATGACACCCGATCCCCTAAATCTTCGTGTCGGTTCGTGACACCCGATCCCCTAATCTCATTCTATCAATTCATCAAGCCTTCTATTATACCAAGGCATCATCAATCTCATTACTTTAGTTCATCAAGCCTTCTTTTATACCAAGGCATCATCATTAACAAGAAATTGGGTTTTTATCATGATTTGGGATTCAATAGCTTCATCATGCTTATTTCATCACAATCATATAATCACATTCATGCATGCATACAATTAAGCACATAGAAGGGTTTACAATACTACCCAATACATATCATTCTCTATTAAGAGTTTACTATGAATAGCATAAAACCATAACCTACCTCCACCGAAGATTAGTGATCAAGCAAGCAATTTCCCCAAGCTTTGTTCTTCGTTTTCTTTCTTCCTCGTTTGATCCTCTCTCTCTCTTTGTTCTTTCTACTTTTCTTATTCAAACCCTCTTTCTTTTACCCTAATTAGTATATACTTAAGAATAAAAGATGGCAATAATAACACACTAATTAACTTAAGGTTACCTCTTTTAACCCCCAAGTAATTAGACTTATTAAAAATTAACCCACTAACTTTATAATTAAAGTAGGAATAGTCCAAAACGCCCCTTAAAATAATTACAGAAATCCGACCCAGCCTGGGACTACGCAGCCTGTGACGGCCCGTCGCGCCTGTGACGGCCCGTCGCGCCTGTGACGGCCCGTCGCGCCTGCGACGGTCCGTCCTGCTGCTCCGTCACAGACTTCAGAGACTCAATTTCTATGAAGAGTCTGTGACGGTTCGTCACACCTGTGACGGTCCGTCCTGCCATTCCGTTACGAAGTTCAGAGAGTCGATTTTAGTGCCCAATTTTCAGAATTCTAAGTATTTTGGAACGAGATACCCTCGACGGTCCGTCGTGCCTACGACGGTTCGTCGTGGGGCCCGTTGTCTTTGCCAATTTTTCCAGAATCGAAGTCTGCTGCTCAAAACGACTAAACAGGTCGTTACAATAGATACCAATTTACCCATCGTTCGTCCTCGAACGATCATAAGAAGAAAAACAAGGGCGAAAAGCAGTACCTGAGTCTGTAAACAGGTGTGGGTATCTTTCTTGCATATCAGCCTCTTTCTCCCAAGTGGCTTCTTCGACTGGTCGATTCTTCCAGTGAACTTTGATGGATGCAATCTCCCTTGACCTCAATTTGCGAACTTCTCTATCTAAAATAGCAACAGGCTCCTCCTCATAAGACAAATTCTCATCAAGCAAAACTGAATCCCAACGAATGATGTAGTTTCCATCCCCATGGTATCTTTTCAACATAGACACATGAAATACCGGATGCACTCCGGACAGCCCAGGAGGCAAGGCTAACTCATAATCCACCTCCCCTACTCGCTTAAGTACTTCAAATGGACCAATATACCTTGGGCTCAATTTACCCCTTTTACCAAAACGCATCACCCCTTTCATGGGTGAAACCTTCAGCAAGACTTGTTCACCCTCCATGAACTCCAAGTCTCTAACCTTTCGATCTACATATTCCTTTTGCCTACTTTGCGCAGCTAACAGCTTTTCTTTAATAGATTTCACTTTCTCTAATGAATCCCTCAAAAGGTCGGTACCCCAAGGTCTAACCTCAAATGCATCAAACCACCCAATGGGAGACCTACATCTTCTCCCATATAGTGCCTCAAATGGGGCCATATCATTGCTTGAGTGATAGCTATTGTTGTAGGAGAACTCTGCTAAGGGTAAGAAGCTATCCCAATGACTACCAAAGTCTATCACACATGCACGAAGCATATCCTCCAACACTTGAATCGTTCGCTCAGACTGACCATCGGTCTGAGGATGGAACGCAGTACTAAGGTCCAACCTAGTAGCCAATTCCGGATGCAATGTTTTCCAAAACTTAGAAGTAAACTGCATACCTCTATCTGATATGATGGATAGTGGAACCCCATGCAACCGAACAATTTCTGAGATATAGATTTTGGCTAACTTCTCTGCATTGTAAGTCACCTTGACCGGAATGAAATGAGCAGACTTAGTTAACCTATCAACAATCACCCAAATAGAGTCATACTTACCCATTGTCTTTGGAAGACCAACCACGAAATCCATTGCAATCCTTTCCCACTTCCATTGAGGAATGGGCATTCTCTGAAGTGTTCCTCCGGGCCTCTGGTGTTCATACTTTACTTGCTGAAAGTTTGGACATTTGGCAATAAAATCAACAATATCACGCTTCATTCTACTCCACCAAAAGTGTTGCTTTAGGTCACGATACATCTTGGTTGCACCAGGATGTATAGAATACCTTGAGCTATGAGCCTCTGTCAGAATAGTGTTGATCAAATCATCGACGTGGGGTACACATACCCTTCCCTTGATTCTCAAAACACCTTCCTCATCGATTTGTGCTTCCTTAGCCTCTCCTCGCAATACCTTATCTTGGATTCTGCTTAGTTTCTCATCATAAAACTGTTTTCCCTTAATCTTGTCAAGAAAAGAAGACCTTGCTTCCACACAAGCCAACAATCCTCCCTACTCATTTACTTCTAACCTCATCAAGTCGTTAGCCAGAGTCTGAACCTCTCTAGCCTATGGACGTCTAGAAACTTGCAAGTGAGCTAGACTTCCCATGCTCCCTGCCTTTCTACTTAAGGCATATGCCACAACATTAGCCTTTCCCGGATGATACAAGATAGTGATATCGTAGTCCTTCAGTAGTTCCATCCATCTCCTCTGTCTCAAGTTCAAATCCTTCTAAGTAAAAAAATATTGTAGGCTACGATGATCCGTGTATACTTCGCACTTAACCCCATATAGATAGTGTCTCCATTGCTTTAATGCAAACACTACCGCAGCCAACTCCGAATCATGGGTCGGATAATCACGTTCATGCACCTTTAATTGCCTCGAAGCATAAGCAATTACATTCTTCTCTTCAATTAGAACTGCACCCAAACCAGAATAGGATGCATCACAGTAGACAATGAAATTCCTACCTTCCACGGGCAAGGTGAGAATTGGTGCAGTAGTTAACAAAGTCTTGAGCTTCTGAAAGCTTTCTTCACACTCGTCCGACCATACAAATGGAACGTTCTGCTTAGTCAAGTTCGTCAATTGGGATGCAATGGAAGAGAATCCCTGGACAAATCGACGGTAATATCTAGCTAAACCAACAAAGCTCCTTATTTCTGACACACTAGTAGGTCTTACCCAATTCTTCACTGTCTCAATCTTAGAAGGATCCACCATCACTCCATCTTTAGACACTACGTGACCCAAGAAGGACACTGAATCTAGCCAAAACTCACACTTTGAGAATTTGGCATAAAGCTTTTTCTCCCTCAACATTTCCAATACCATTCTCAAATGCTCCTCATGTTCTTTCTCGCTCTTTGAGTATATCAGTATATCATCAATAGATACGATCACAAAGAGATCCAAATATGGATTAAAAATCCCGTTCATCAAGCTCATGAACGCAGCAGGGGCATTCGTAAGACCAAAAGACATCACTACAAATTCGTAATGCCCATACCTCGTTCGAAAAGCAGTCTTTGGCACATCCGTTGCCCGTATTTTCAATCGATGATAACTGGATCTCAAGTCAATCTTAGAGAAGACACAAGCACCTTGTAACTGATCGAACAAGTCATCAATGCGAGGAAGAGGATACTTGTTCTTAATAGTTACCTTGTTCAACTGCCGGTAGTCTATGCACATCCGAAAAATCCCATCCTTCTTCTTCACAAATAACACCGGAGCACCCCAAGGAGATGCACTTGGTCTAATGAAGCCTTTGCTCAACAACTCTTGAAGTTGGGCCTTTAACTCTCTTAACTCCGCAGGAACCATTCTATAAGGGGGTATAGAAATGGGGCGAGTACCCGGTTCAAGATCAATGCAGAAGTCAATATCTCTATCAGGTGGCATACCCGGAAGGTCTGCAGGGAACACATCCAAAAACTCACGGACTATCGAAACCGACTCAATCGAAGGTACTTGAGTAGTGTCATCCCTACGGTGTGCCAAGAAAGCTAAACAACCCTTACTAACCATTTTCTTAGCACGAAGAAAGGAGATGATACGCACCGGATTGGAAGTGTAGTCACCCTCCCACACTAACGGATCTGTCCCAGGTTTGGCTAACGTCACAGTCTTAGCATTACAATCCAAAATCGCAAAATTTTGAGAAAGCCAAGTCATACCCAGAATTACATCAAAGTCAACCATTTCTAAGATAACCAAATCTACATAAATGTTACTCCCCACAAAAGTCACCAAACAAGACCTATATACTTTTTCAACTACCACAGACTCACCCACCGGGGTAGAAACACGAATAGGCATGTCAAGCAATTCACAAGGTAAATTAAGACCATTAGCAAATGAGGAAGATACATAAGAAAATGTGGATCCAGGATCAAACAATACAGAAGCCATGCAATCACAAACTGAAAGATTACATGTGATGACAGCATCAGATGTCTCCGCCTCAGATCGCCCAGGGAAAGCGTAACAATGGGCCCCATTACTTGTCTGTCTGTTGCCCCTACCATGTTGTGTTGTAGTGGCTCCAGTTTTCCCATCACCCCGGCCATTTTGGTGACCACCATTACCTCGGCCACCACGTCCTCCAGAATAACGGCCTCTACCATGACCACCTCTACCTCTAGCTATTGGGGGTCTATAACTCTGTTTTGGACAATTCCTCCTAATATGTCCAGTCTCCCCACATCCACAACACTCTCTGGAGTCAAGCATAGGTCTCTCAGAGAAGTGTTGACCGGTTTGAGGTGGACCCCCAACTACAGTCTGTAGTGAAGACTGAATTGGTCGGACTGAGTAACCTCCTGAACCCTGCCCTCTAGAATAAGAACCATTAAAATCACCTCCCTTTCGAAACCTTTTTGATGTCGATGCCATGGTGAAGTCATCTGGCTTCACTCCCTCTACCTCTATCACGAAGTCTACCACTTCTTGAAAATATTTCGCTGTAGCCGCTATCTGTAAGGCTGAAATTCGCAACTCTGATCTCAACCCCTTCACAAAATGGCGAATCCGCTCTTGTGGACTGAAACAAAGTTGAGTGGCATATCTGGAAAGTGCACGAAACTTAGCCTCATATGCAGTAACCGACATCCTACCTTGCTCTACGCTCAAGAATTCATCTCTTTTTCTATCCCTCAAAGTCCGGGGGATATACTTCTCCATAAACAAGCTAGAGAATGATGCCCAAGTCATAGGTGGTGCCTCTGTTGGTTGACACTCAACATGTGACCGCCACCACATTTTGGCGTTCCCTTGAAACTGATAAGTCACAAACTCAACACCAAACCGTTCTACTATACCCATCTTGTGTAGTAGCTCATGACAGTCAACCAGAAAATCATAGGCATCCTCAGATTCAGCACCCTTGAAGACTGGAGGTTTCAATTTCAAGAACTTACTGAAAAGTTCATGTTGATCATTTGTCATTATAGGCCCTGTAGTCAGACGAGGAAACGTGCCTATTTCCAATGGAACATCCATGCGGGGAGCCGCAGTAGCCGCATGTTGTACCTCCGGACCCTGAGGTGCTGGTGCAGAAAACACTGGAGGTGTTTGACCTTGATCAGACAACCCACTAAGATAAGCAAGAACCTGATTGATCATCTCTGGGGTAGGTTGGGGATGCAATCCCTCATTATTTACTTTTTCAGTTTCCCCTTCCTCACCCTCTCTTACTACTTCTTCAGTCGGTGGAGGAGTCACTGCCCTAGTATCAGATGGGCTAGGTGCTCGTCCTCTTCCTCTAGAGGACGTCCTCCCACGACCTCTACCACGGCCTCTTGCCGTTACTCTTCCTTGAGCTACAGCCCCAGTGGCTGGCTCAGACGCTTCTTGTCTTGCCGATGTTGATGTTGGCGCAGTCATTGCTCTAGTTCTAACCATCTGCGAAATAGAGTGAAGATGGTCAGATACCAATTTGTATCACCTAGATACCAATTGGACCCAAGTAATAGCACGAAAGAAGAAAAGAATGGAATTTTCCTAAAGTCTTATAGCCTTTCAAAGAAAAGTAAAGGCGTCCCCCTACCGTTCCTCAAGACTCTACTAGATTCGTTCTTGTGTGATAAGACCAACGAACCTAATGCTTTGATACCAAGTTTGTCATGACCCAAATCGGATCGCGACTGGCACCCACACTTACCCTCCTATGTGAGCGAACCAACCAATCTAAACCTTAACATTTCAATATAATATTAAAAGAAAGTAATGCGGAAGACTTAACTCATTAATAAAAACCAATTCAATAACTTCTAAAATCCAACATCTATTATTCCCCAAAATCTGGAAGTCATCACCACAAGAACATCTATGATCAAATTACTAAACTAAGAGTATTCTAAGAAGCTAAATAAGTAAAAGCTAGTCCATGCCGGAAGTTCAAGGCATCAAGACAGGAGGAAGAAAGTCCAGTCCAAGCTAGAAGCGTTAGCTCACCCTGAAGATCCGATGTGACGAAGACTGGCTAGAATTGCGGTTGAGTTGAAGACGACGGCACGTTCGCTGCACTCCACAAATAACAAAAAGAAAACATAAAAGTAGGGTCAGTACAAAACACGGGTACTGAGTAGATATCATCGGCCAACTCAAAATAGAAAACAGTATATACCAAGTAATATCATAAAATCAACTATAATACTCAACATGTAGCAACAACAAGTACTATATCATTAACAATTACCGTCAAGTTCACACATGAGGACTCAAGCCTCAATACCATACTCATTTGGGATTTAGATTCATTAGATTGAGTATATTAACATCTTTCAAGATTCATTATCTTTATTCCTCTTGTGTCGGTACGTGACACTCTGATCCCCTACTACTATGTGTCGGAACGTGACACTCCGATCCCCTAATTCTACGTGTCGGTTCGTGACACCCGATCCCCTAAATCTACGTGTCGGTTCGTGACACCCGATCCACTAAATCTACGTGTTGGTTCGTGACACCCGATCCCCTAAATCTACGTGTCGGTTTGTGACACCCGATCCCCTAAATCTACATGTCGGTTCGTGAAACCCGATCCCCTAATCTCATTCTATCAATTCATCAAGCCTTCTCTTGTACCAAGGCATCATCAATCTCATTACTTTAGTTCATCAAGCCTTCTTTTATACCAAGGCATCATCATTAACAAGAAATTGGGTTATTATCAAGATTTGGGATTCAATAGCTTCATCATGCATATTTCATCACAATCATATAATCACATTCATGCATGCATACAATTAAGCACATAGAAGGGTTTACAATACTACCCAATACATATCATTCTCTATTAAGAGTTTACTATGAATAGCATAAAACCGTAACCTACCTCCACCGAAGATTAGTGATCAAGCAAGCAATTTCCCCAAGCTTTGTTCTTCGTTTTCTTTCTTCCTCGTTCGATCCTCTCTCTCTCTCTTTGTTCTTTCTACTTTTCTTATTCAAACCCTCTTTCTTTTACCCTAATTAGTATATACTTAAGAATAAAAGATGGCAATAATAACCCACTAATTAACTTAAGGTTACCTCTTTTAACCCCCAAGTAATTAGACTTACTAAAAATTAACCCACTAAATTTATAATTAAAGTAGGAATAGTCCAAAACGCCCCTTAAAATAATTACAGAAATCCGACCCAGCCTGGGACTACGCAGCCTGTGACGGCCCGTCGCGCCTGCGACGGTCCGTCCTGCTGCTCCGTCACAGACTTCAGAGACTCAATTTCTCTGAAGAGTCTGTGACGGTCCGTCCTGCTATTCCGTTACGAAATTCAGAGAGTCGATTTCAGTGCCCAATTTTCAGAATTCTAAGTATTTTGGAACGAGATACCCTCGACGGTCCGTCGTGCCTACGACGGTCCGTCGTGGGGCCCGTTGTCTTTGCCAGTTTTTCCAGAATCGAAGTCTGCTGCTCAAAACGACTAAACAGGTCGTTACAATAAAGAACATATAAGAAATATTAAGAATTTACGTAAAAAATTACCAAAACTATATTTTCCTAATGAAAATAAAACATTTACTTATATTGTTGAAACAGATTCGAGTGATCATAGTTATGGAGGAGTTTTAAAATACAAATTTGAAAAAGAAAAAATAGAACACCATTGTAGATATTATTCAGGATCTTATACAGAAGCACAAATAAAATGGGAAATAAATAGAAAAGAATTATTCGCATTATATAAATGTTTATTAGCATTTGAACCATATATTGTTTACAATAAATTTATTGTAAGAACAGATAATACACAGGTAAAATGGTGGATAACAAAAAAGCTAGAAGATTCAGTTTCAACAAAAGAAATAAGAAGATTAGTATTAAATATATTGAATTTTACATTTACAATTGAGATAATTAAAACTGACGAGAATATCATTGCAGACTATCTCTCAAGAGAAAGATACACTAAAATATATATTGGCTATGATGACAAACCTATGCCAAAAGATGGAAAAGATAGAAACGGAAGTACAAAGTCTGAAAGAAAAAGCTAATAGTCAGCAACATTACTCAAAATATGCGGAGCTAAGTCAGCAGCATGACTATAAACATGCGGAACTACAAGGAGACGTTGGGAAACTCCAAAAAACCCATAACAATGTTTGTTTAAATACAGCTACAGTCAGCACATCTACAACAGGACAACCTACGAAAAAGGAGGAGACTAAGGTAAAATACACAAATATAAACATGAATAAGTTATTCTCAAAACCATATACTCCTCAAAATACCAAAAAAGATACATTTGTACCACCACAGACAAATACCTATAAAGCCAGCTTAGACTCCCAAAAACAAACATATAATTACATCACAAGAACATACATAGAAAATATATACAAGGTACAAAACATCCTAAACCAAAACCCCAGAGCTAAAGAAACAAAAAACCCAACTGAAGACTATATAACCCAGTATTTTCAAGGATATAATAAGCTAATTGCACAACCAGGAACAAATCCAAATATAGTAGCAACTTGCTACAACTACGGACTGCTAAGTACCGTATATACACTAACAGGAGACGAGATATCCAAAATACCAGAACTATATAAGGCTTTCCTACAATACAAAAGAGTAACTAAAGGAACTCTATTCTATATAAAATTCTACTCAGCTACAGCAAAAATACTGTAGGATGAAGTCAAGCCAACAATACAAGCTATAAAGATTGCACTTACTAGGGAAATGATAATCCCTCAAAAGATAGATATCCAAGAGGAGATACAGAAAGTACATATTCCAGAGTATTATGCAAATAAAAGGACTATTGGAATAGCTACCATATTGAATGAGATAACAAACAATTATTTAAACGAAAATGCAATTTGGATATATTACAATAGAGACCAGACAATTATCTACTCAAACTGCAGATATATTAGAGTAGCAGATATGGAAGATTTAAGATAATGGATATTGAGCCTACTAAAGCCAGAACAAACACCCACAACAAGAGCTATACAGAAGAATTTCATTTCTGCTAATTTAATGACAAGATATTGTAAACTAATAGGACAAAAATATCCTGATCATCTATGTTCAAAATGTGAAGGAGAAGATAATTACGTGCCAGATGTACAGTTAGAGTAAAGAAGGAAGAAGCAAGATATCGGAGATAAGATTTACTATAAAAATCGTATAGTAGATAGTTAGTGTGTCGGCCATAAAAGGCCAATCATGTAAAAAGTATTTTGTTTTCTTGTGTTAGTCATAAAGTAAATAGTGTGTGTGTAGTAAATAGTGTGTGTGTCGGCCAGAAATAAAAAAGAAGAGGCCATTATGTAAAGTAGTAATAGTAAGTATTTTGTTTTCTTGTGTCGGCCGAATATATAAAGGCCAGGTGTAATGTAGGAGTGTCGGCCATTAGGCCAAAAGGTGTCAAGTTTTCTTGTATAAATAGAGGGTTCTCCCTCATAATAAAGGCATCCCCCTTTCAAATACATCTCTCTTTCACTATTAATTCTTCTTCCATCCCTTCCACCCAAAATTGGTATCAGAGCATAGGTGTAACCTGTGTGATGACTCAGCTATGCATGCGAACTCTCCGATGCGAAAGTCACGGTGTTACATCCTTGCATACGTTTCCCTCGGAGTAAAAAGTACCGTTGGCTACGGTCAGGTAATATAGCTGAGGGGCCAAGATGATGGCGAAATTTGTATCAGAGCATAGGTTTAACCTGTGTGATGGTTCAACTATGCATGTGAACTCTCCGATGCGAAAGTCACGGTGTTACATCCTTCCATACATCTCCCTCGAAGTAAAAAGTACCGTTGGCTACGGTCAGGTAATATAGCTGAGAGACCAAGATGATTGCGAAATTGGTATCAGAGCTGGCTATTTAAATTAATAATTATGGAAAAACCTGGAGTTACAAATCTACAAAAACAGGTATACACTCTTAAATTTATGAGTAGCTAAATAGATTTATTCCTGAAAATCTCTAGTTGATTATAATTGTTTATCATAACTTAATAATGTTATAATAAACATCTTTAGAATGTTTGCTACAGAAATATTCTTCGAATAAGTATGCCCAGACTATGCCATCCTAAAGTTGAAACCGGTAGGCAAGAAGGCCGTTTAGGGGAGTAAACAAAGTTGAGGCGCTGTTAGGGTAACTAATCAAAGAAGAAAGCTGTAGTAGTGACTAGACGAGATGATTATTAAAGCATTATTATTTCATAATAGATAAGTATAATCCATTAAGAGGTCTGAAGGAATAAAACTTTTAGTCAAAATGGATAAGATGAATACTTATTTAATAGATGATGATGATGATTATAAGATATTACTACTCTATATACTAAAAAATCTTAGTACTGATATAAAAAGAGAAATTTATGACAAATTGGTAACATATGAAATAATAGAAATAATAACCAAAGGTTTGACTGAGTTAACCATACAAAATATACAAGATGAACTTTACTATGATATGTATGATTTATATGATGATCTAGATATATTTACAGATTAATGATTGAATCAGAAAAGTTTGAGATATGGCAAAAGAGAAGTACGAATAAATATAAGATAAAAGTAATTAAGAACCCAGATAAATTAAGTAGACTTTTTAAAATTTTATACAGAAAAATATAATGAACAAAAATAAAGAAATCACTATAAAAAGAACCAAAATAGGTAAAAAAGTACGAAGGATATGGAAAAAATTAAAATCCTTATATATAGAATATGAACTATCACAGCTAACTAAAACAAGTAATGATAAGAAAGATAATTTAATAAATATAATTTAAAAAACAGAATATAAATATGTTTGTTATTTGAAAAAACAGTATGAACAAAGAAAAATATAAACAACAATTGATAGAAAAAATAACTGAAAAAGAACAAGAATTACAACATAGAAAAAGAAGATTAGAAGAAAATATTTTAGCAGGAGTATGTAATAAATCAATACTAGCACAAAGAAAAGTTATATTTATGATAGAACTAGAATTAGATTGTCTTGAATATAAGTTACAACATAATATAATACATAAATTATAATGAACAAAGAAGAATTTGCAGTACACGAAAAGACATATGAAAATCAAGACGGAATGATAATAAAAATAATATTTTCAAATTTAGGAATAAGATATAAGAAAATAGGAAATAACCTATATTTAATGTTAGAAAAAGAAACAGCAAAATTAGAAGATAGTTTAACAGCTATGATAAGAATAACAAAAGAAAATGAAGAAATAGACATATCAAAAGAAATTGTAAAAATAAAAATACAAGCAAAACAAGAATTACAACATTTAGAAGAAATAAAAAATACAAGAATAAGTGAATTAGAAAAAGAATTAGCTAGGTTAAAATTATTATATGAAACTAAACAAAAACAAAAGGAAAAAGATAAAGAGCTTGAATTAACTAATAAAATAACAGAGATGGAATAAAAACTAAATGAAGATCTTCAAGTAAATGAAATAAACGAAAATGAATCAGATATAATAAATGATCAAAAATCAGAAATAAGTGATATAAGTGAGACATATACAGAAATTCTAGAACAAGTAGATAAACCAAAAAAATTAGAAATAAACACAGGAGATATGAATAGACCTAGTACGTCAAGAGTTAAAACTCCAGATAATTGTACCGACCTGTTAGTCGTTTTGAGCAGTAGAGATTATTTTTTGGTAATAAATGTCTGAGTCGACGGATCCCACGATGGACTGTCATGGGCACGACGGACCGTCGAGTGGGTCTCGTTCCAAAACACTTAGATTCTAAAATTTTGGGTACTGAGAACAACTCTCTGAACTTCGCGACGACATGGCAGGACGGACCGTCGTAGGCACGACGGACCGTCACAATGTCTTAAATAACATCGACTCTCTGAACTTTGTGACGGAAGCAGCAGGAGGGACCGTCGCAGGCACGACAGGCCGTCACAGGCTGCGTAACCCTGACTGGGTTGGATTTCTGTTAAATGTTTTAAGGGGCATTTTGGACTATTCCTGCTTATAATTATAAAGTTAGTGGTTTAATGTTAATAATTCAATTACTTGGGGGTTAAAGGAGACAACCTTGGAATAAATAGTGGGTTACTTTTACCATTATTTATACTTAATTATATGGTAATTAGGGTAAAAGAAAAAGAGTTGAATAAGGAAAAATCAGAAAAAGAGAAGAGGGAGAACGAACGAACGAGAGAAACGAAGAGGAAAGCAAAGCATTGGAAAAGTAGATTTCTTGATCACGATTCTTCGGTGGAGGTAGGTTATGGTTTTTATGCTATTTCATAGTAAACTCTTAATAGCGAATGATATGTGTTGGGTGGTATTGTAGAGTTTTCTATATGCTTAATTGTGTGCTTGCATGATGTGATTATATAATTGTGATAAAATAAGCATGATGAAGCTGTTGAATCTTAAATCTTAAAACCTCTTTGTTAATGATGATGCCTTGGTATAAAAGAAGGCTTGATGAAAAAAAAGAATGAGGTTAATGGATCGGGTGTCACGAACCGACACATAGTATTAGTGGATCGGGTGTCACGAACCGACACATAGTATTAGGGGATCGGGTGTCATGAACCGACACGTAGTATTAGGGGATCGGGTGTCACGAACCGACACGTAGTATTAGGGGATCGGGTGTCACGAACCGACACGTAGTATTAGGGGATCGGGTGTCACGAACCGACACGTAGTATTAGGGGATCGGGTGACACGAACCGACACGTAGTATTAGGGGATCGGAGTGTCACGTTCCGACACAAGAGGAATAAAGAGAATGAATCTTGAACTATCTTAATATACTCAAAATTTAATGAACCTATTTCCCAAATGAGTATAGTATGGAGGCTTGAGTCCTCATGGGTGTACTTGGCATTATTATCAATGATCCTTGAACTTGTTGTTGCTACCTGTTGAGTATTGTAGTTGATTTTATGATATTATCTAATATATATTGCTTTCTGTATTGAGTTGGCCGATGATATCCACTCAGTACTTGTGTTTTGTACTGACCCCTACTTGTATGTTTTCTTTTTGTTAATTGTGGAGTGCATAAAACGTACCGCCGTCTTCAAATCAACCGCAACTCTTGCCAGTCCTCATCACCTCAGATTTCAGGGTGAGCTATTGTTTCTAGCTTGGACTGGATCTTCTTCTCCACGTCTTGATGCCTTGAAGTTCTGGCATGGACTACATGTTTAGTTATTTTAGCTTCTTAGATACTCTTAGACTTAGTAACTCGAGGATAGATGTTTTTGTGATGATGACTTCCAGATTTGGGGGATAATAATAAGTTTTGAATTATAGAAGTTATTTACTGGTTATATTAATGTGTTTTAAGTCCTTCGCATTGTATTCTGTTTATTGTGGTTGAAATGTTGGGGTTTAGATTGGTTGGTTTGCTCACATAGGAGGGAAAGTGTGGGTGCCACTCGCGGCTCGTTTTGGGTCGTGACAATAATAGTCCCAAAAATAGTCCTAGAGCTAGTCCTAGATGGACACCACCAACTTATTATACAGAATGTTATCAGCAATCAGATAGACTAACGCAATATGGAACAGTAGATTAAATAAAAATTGAATACCAAAACCAATAAGTGAACAATATAATTTCTTACATCTAGATTGTGTCACAGACATAAATAAAGCAATTTTAATGTGGATAGGAAATATATCTAAGCAACTAATAGATAACAAAATAGAAACAACAAAAACACCGAGATACATAGAAAGAACATTCGTAGGAACAAAAAGATTATGGATTGAAAATATACCCTCAGAAAATTTATAAGTACTTAGAAGTGACAAGAAAATAGATGGATCTCCATCAGCAACAAATATAGATACACTAGATAAATATGAATCAGCAATAAGAAATGAATTTGGAGGTATGACTACGGATATAAGAGAACAAAACAGAGAAAAAATAATAAATAGACAACTTATGACAAAATTAGCTATATGTAAAATGTGTTATATATAAGAATACACTTGTGCATTTAAAGAATATTATTACAAAGCAAAATACAATTTTGATGAAGAAAAAGAAATAAGAAAATAATATTTTACGAAATTACCAGAGCCATTTAGTACAAAAGTAATAAAAGATTGGAATAATGAAGGATTAGTAGATACTTTAGGAGCTAGAATAAAATTCCTATCTCAATGGTTTACACAATAATAAGAAAGCCAAAAAGAAAATTTAAAAATGGAAAAAGTACTAAATAAAAATTTAGCATGTTGCAAAAATAGAATGGCACCACAGTTTGGATATACAAATAAAAAACAAAAATCCAAAAGATATAAAAATTATAGAAAAAATAAAACTAAGTATAAATATAAAAAACCAAGACGAAGATATTATATAAAAAATTATAAAGTAAAAAGACCATATAAACCAAAGAGGAAAATATCCCAATGTACTTGTTACAATTGAGGAAAGATAGGACACATAGCTAACGATTGTAAATTACCAAAAGATCATAAAAGAAAACAAATAGCAGAATTAATCATAGGCAATGAAAAATATATGCAAATAGAATACATAGACTATGAATTAAGTGATAACGACAGCATATATGAAGTATCAGATATAGAAACTGAAAATGAAGAAGAAAATTTAGATAATAAAATAGAAGAAGAAATATAATGTCTGAAAACAAAATAATATCTAAAGAAAATTATGAAAATGAAGAATTATCACACCAAAAGATTATATTTGATAATACAGTTTTTGAACAAATAAAAGGAAAAGAATAAGATTTAAGTGTTGAAAAGATACTTGAAATACCTACATTAAAAAACTGGTTTAAAAGACAAAAAGAAGAATACTATGTAGTTAGTCAAAAAGAACACGTCATAGACTGTAAATATACAAGCGGAAAAGCATATATACCTATAATAAGCAAACGAATAATAAATAAAGAAATACAAGACATAAAAAATAAAGCAGCTATAAAATATGTACATTTAGGAGGAACAGAAATACTAATAAAAGCTTGTTTCAGAGAAGGAATAGATACACCCATTGAAATATATTTAGCAGATGACAGAATAATATACCCTATAGAAAAAAGTGTAATAAGTGTAGTTAAAGGAAATTTAATATACCAAAAATTTAAATTTATAATAAGTGCTAATTATACAGTAGCATTAACAGATACAAATATAGATAAATCATTAGTACTATATTGGAAAATGTCAGGAATAAAGTTAACACCAGGAAGTAAGGTATTCACAGCAAGATGTAAAAATCTATATATATTAACAACAAAACATAAAATAACAGCAAGGAATAAAATTTATAAGATAAAAATAGAAAATCCTTTTGAAAAAATAATTACTGTAATAGATAATAATGACTATAGCTATAAAGAATTTGATACAGAAGGAGATTTGGAAATAGTAAAAGAAAGATTAAGCACCTCAAGTACACCAAATACAAGCACATTAAATATGTTGACTAGAGCTACCTCATCAAGGATGAGAACATCTAAAAGAAAATATGAAATGCCACAAAATTTATTAGAGGAAACGACGCTATATCATTATTTCATAACAGGAATAATGGACCAAAGAAAATATAAAATCTTGATAAACACAGGACAAGAAGAAAATTACATAACAAGAGAATTAGTATTAGAAGAAGAAATTATAAAAACAGGACATATATGCCCTGGATTACCTAGTGAGATAGTAAACATAAATGAAGAAACTACGGAAAAAGAAATAATTATAGGAGGAATACCCTTAGTAATACCATTTAAAATATACCAAGGAAACCATAATATTACATTAGGAATAAAATGGTTAGAAAAAGTTAAACCATACAATATAGAAAATGAACAAATAACAATAACTTGTCAAGATCAAGCTCATGAAAACAGCAGGGGCATTCGTAAGCCCAAAAGACATTACTAAGAACTCATAATGCCCATACCGGGTCCGAAAAGCAGTCTTGGGCACATCTGTTGCCCGTATTTTCAATTGATGATAACCAGATCCCAAATCGATTTTTGAGAAGGTACATGCACCTTGTAATTGATCGAACAAATCATCGATGCGAGGAAGAGGATACTTGTTCTTAACAGTTACCTTATTCAGTTGTCTGTAGTCAATGCACATCCGAAAACTTCCATCCTTCTTCTTTACAAACAAAACAGGAGCACCCCAAGGGGATGCACTTGGTCTAATAAAGCCTTTCCCTAACAACTCTTGAAGTTGGACCTTTAACTCCCTTAACTCAGCGGGAGCCATTATATAAGGGGGTATGGAAATGGGGCGAGTACCCGGCTCCAGATCAATACAGAAATCAATATCCCTATCCGGTGGCATACCAGGAAGGTCTGCAGGAAACACATCCAGAAACTCACGGACTATCGAAACCGACTCAATATAAGGTACTTGGGTAGTATCATCCCTGAGGTGCGCCAAGAAAGCTAAACACCCTTTACTAACCATTCTCTTAGCACGAAGAAAGGAGATGATACAAACTGGAGTGGGAGTGTAGTCACCCTCCCACACTAACGGATCTGTCCCAGGCTTGGCCAATGTCACAGTTTTGGCATTACAATCTAAGATTGCAAAGTTTGGAGAAAGCCAAGTCATACCCAGAATTACATCGAAATCAACCATTTCGAAGATAACCAAGTCTACATGAGTATTGCTCCCCATAAAAGTCACAAGACAAGACCAATACACCTTTTCAACTATCACCGACTCACCTACCGGAGTAGAAACACGAATAGACATGTCAAGAAAATCACTATGTAAATCAAAACCAGTAGCAAGTGAGGAAGATACATATGAAAATGTGGATCCAGGATCAAATAATACAGAAGTCATGCAATCGCAGACCAAAAGATTACCTGTGATAACAACATCAGATGTCTCCGCTTCAGACCTCCCAGGGAAAGCATAACAATGGGCCCTATCACCTGTCTATCTGTTGCCCCTACCATGTTGTGCTGCAGTCGCTCCGGCTTGCCCGCCACCCCGATTGGTTTGGTGACCACCATTACCTTGACCACAACGTCCTCCAGAATGGCGGCCTCTTCCATGACCACCTCTACCTCTGACTATTGGGGGTCTGTAACTCTATTTTGGACAATATCTCTTAATATGTCCAATTTCCCCACATCCATCACACTCTCTAGGTTCAATCATAGGTCTCTGTGAGAACGATGGAGTCTGGGGATAACCTCCAAACTCAGAGAAATGTTGACCGGTCTGCGGTGGACCCCCAGCTACAGCCTGTAGTGAAGACTAAATAGGTCGGGCTGGATAACCTCCTGAACTCTGCCCTCTGGAGTAAGAACCACTAAACTCACTTCCCTTACGAAACTTCTTAGTTGCTGATGTCATGGTGAAGTCATCTGGCTTCACTCCCTCCACCTCTATCACAAAGTCTACCACTTCCTGAAAGGATTTTGCTACAGTAGATACCTGTAAGGCTGGAATCTGCAAATATGACCTCAATCCCTACACAAAACGGCGAATCCGCTCTTGTGGACTGAAGAAAAGCTGGGTGGCATACCTAGATAATGCACAAAACTTAGCCTCATACGCAGTAACCGACATCGTGCCTTGCTCTAGGCTCAGGAACTCATCTCTCCTCCTATCCCTCAAAGTACGGGGTATATACTTCTCCACAAACAAGCTAGAGAATGATGCCCAAGTCATAGGTGGTGCTTGTGCTGGTTGACACTCATCATACGATTGCCACCACATTTTGGCATTTCCCTGAAACTGATAGGTTACAAACTCGACGCCAAATTGTTCTACTATGCCCATCTTGTGTAGTAGCTCATGACAATCAACCAAAAAATCATAGGCATCCTCAGATTCAGCACCCTTGAAGACTGGAGGTTTCAATTTCAAAAACTTACTGAAAAGTTCATGCTGATCACTTGTCATTATAGGCCCTGTAGTCAACCGAGGAAACGTGCCTATTTCTAATGAGGCATCCATGCGGGGAGCCACAGCAGCTACATGTTGTACTCCCGGAACCTGAGGTGCTGGTGTAGAAAACACTGGAGGTGTCTGGACTTGGTCAGATAGCCCGTTAAGATAAGCAAGAACCTGATTAATCATCTCTGGGGTAGGTTGGGGTGGTAATTCCTCATTCTGCACTTGTTCATTTTCCCCTTCCTCATTCTCTCTTAATACTTCCTCAGTCGGTGGAGGAGTCACCGCCTTAGTACTAGATGGGACAAGTGCTTGTCCTCTTCCTCTAGAGGACGTCCTCCCGCGACCTCTACCACGGCCTCTTGCCATTGTTCCTCTTCGAGCTACAGCCTTAGTGGCTGGTTGAGACGCATCTTGTCTTGCCGGTGTTGGTGTTGGCGCAGTTGTTGCTCTAGTTCTAACCATCTGCGAAATAGAGTGAAGATCGTCAGATCAATTTGTATCACCCAGATACCAATTGGATCCAAGTAATAGCACGAAAGAAAGAAAGAATGGAATATTCCTAAAGTCTTGTAGCCTCTCAAAGAACAGTAAAGGCGTCCCCCTACCGTTCCTCAAGACTGTACTAGACTCGTTCTTGTGTGATGAGACCAACGAACCTAATGCTCTGATAGCATGTTTGTCACGACTTAAAACGAGCCGCGAGTGGCACCCACACTTACCCTCCTATGTGAGCGAACCAACCAATCTAAACCCCAACATTTCAACCATAATAAACAGAATATAATGCAGAACACTTAAAACTTATTAACAAAATCAAGAAATAACTTCTAAAACTCAAAACTTATTATTATCCCCAAAATCTGGAAGTCATCACCACAAGAACATCTATCCTCAAATTTCTAAGTCTAAGAGTATTTAAGAAACTAAAATAGGTAAAGAGATGGTCCGTGTCCGAACTTCAAGATATCAAGACACGAATGAGAGAGAATCCAGTCCGAGCTAGGAACAATAGCTCACCCTGAAATCTGACGTGATGAAGACGGGCTAGAGTTGCGGTTGAGTTGAAGACGACGGTACGTTTGCTGCACTCCACAAATAATAAAGGGAAAAACATACAAATAGGGGTCAGTACAAAACACAAGTACTGAGTAGGTATCATCGGCCAACTCAGAATAGAGAGCAATATATATCAAATAATAACATAAAATCAACTATAACACTTAACAGGTGACAACAACAAGTACCATAACCATTGGGCACAACCCAAGCACATTTATGAGGAATCAAGCCTCCACACCATACTCATTTGGGAAACAGGTTCATTAAATCTGAGTATATTAGCATAATTCAAGATTCATTCTCTCTACTATCCTGGTGTCGGAACGTGACACACGATCCATACTATCCTGGTGTCGGAACGTGACACTCTGATCCTTTACTATCCTGGTGTCGGAACGTGACACCCGATCCATACTATCCTGGTGTCGGAACGTGACACCCGATCCACTACTACTATCCTGGTGTTGGACGTGACACCCGATCCACTAACCACATTCTTTTAGTTCATCAAGCCTTCTTTTATACCAAGGCATCATCATTAACAGAGAGGGTTTTAGGTTTAAGCTTCACAACCTCATCTTTCCAACCCATTACAATTACATAATCACATCATGCACGCATACAATTAAGCATATAGAAGACTTTACAATACTACCCAATACATATCATTCGCTATTAAGAGTTTAATATAAAATAGCATAAACCATAACCTACCTCCACCGAAGAATTCGTGATCACGCAAGCTACTCCTCAAGGTCTTTGCTTTCCTCTTCGTTCTCTCTTCTCTCGCTCGTTCGTCCCTCTCTTCTGTTATTTCTATTTTTTTCTTATTCAAACTCTTTTTCTTTTACCCTAATTACCATATAATTAAGTATAAAAGATGACAAAAGTAACCCACTATTTATTTCAAGGGTATCTCTCTTAACCCCCAAGTAATTGAATTATTAACATTAAACCACTAACTTTATAATCATAAGCAGGAATAGTCCAAAACACCCCTTAAAAACTTTAAACAGAAATCCGACCCAGTCAGGGATACGCAGCCTGTGACGGTCCGTCGTGCCTGTGACGGTCCGTCGTGCCTGCGACGGTCCGTCCTGCTGAGTCCTCACTGAGTTCAGAGACTCAATTTTATTTAAGAGGTCTGTGACGGCCCGTCATGCCTGCGACGGTCCGTCCTGCCATTCCGTCGCGAAGTTCAGAGAGTTGTTCTCAGTACCCAATTTTCCAGAGTCTAAGTGTTTTGGAACGATACCCCCTCGACGGTCCGTCGTGCCCATGACGGTCCATCGTGGGATCCGTCGACCCAGACAGTTATTACCAGAAATAAACTCTACTGCTCAAAACGACTAAACAGGTCGTTACAATATATACCTATAATAAGCAAACGAATAATAAATAAAGAAATACAAGACATAAAAAATAAAACAACTATAAAATATGTACATTTAGGAGGAACAGAAATATTAATAAAAGCTTGTTTCAGAGAAGAAATAGATACACCCATTGAAATATATTTAGCAGATGACAGAATAATACACCCTATAGAAAAAAGTGTAATAAGTGCAGTTAAAGGAAATTTAATATACCAAAAATTTAAATTTATAATAAGTGCTAATTATACAGTAGCATTAACAAATACAAATATAGATAAATCATTTGTACTATATTGGAAAATGTCAGGAATAGAGTTAACACCAGGAAGTAAGGTATTCACAGCAAGATGTAAAAATCTATATATATTAACAACAAAACATAAAATAACAGCAAGGAATAAAATTGATAAGATAAAAATAGAAAATCCTTTTGAAAAAATAATTACTGTAATAGATAATAATGACTATAGCTATAAAGAAATTGATACAGAAGGAGATTTGGAAATAGTAAAAGAAAGATTAAGCACCTCAAGTACACCAAATACAAGCACATTAAATATGTTGACCAGAGCTACCTCATCAAGGATGAGTACATCTAAAAGAAAATATGAAATACCACAAAATTTATTAGAGGAAACGACGTCATATCATTATTTCATAACAGGATTAATGGGCCAAAGAAAATATAAAATCTTGATAAACACAGGACAAGAAGAAAATTACATAACAAGAGAATTAGTATTAGAAGAAGAAATTATAAAAACAGGACACATATGCCCTGGATTACCTAGTGAGATAGTAAACATAAATGAAGAAACAACGGAAAAAGAAATAATTATAGGAGAAATACCCTTAGTAATACCATTTAAAATATACCAAGGAAACCATAATATTACATTAGGAATAAAATGGTTAGAGAAAGTTAAACCATATAAAATAGAAAACGAACAATTAACAATAACATGTCAAAATAAGAAGATAATCATAAAAAGAACAAAATGAATAATGAAAATATATATACTCGCAAAAATTATCATAGAAGGATATCACAACAGATATTATACCCCTATGATAGGTACAGGAGCATAAGCAAATATATGTAAATATAATTGTTTACCAGAAGATAAATGGGAAAAATTAAAAACACCTATGGTAGTAACAGGATTTAATAATGAAGGAAGTATGATTAAATATAAAGCAAAAAATATAAAAATATAAATATGGGATAAAATATTAATAATAGAAGAAATGTATAATTTTGAGTTCACAACAAAAGATATGTTACTAGGAATGCCATTTTTAGACAAATTTTACCCACATATAATAACAAAAACACACTGGTGGCTTACTACGCCATGTGGCAATAAAATAGGAGCAAAAAGAGTAAAAATTAAACAACGAAAATTTATGGAATGGATAAAAGGTAGTGAAAAAATAAACCAGGAAATGGAAAATATAAATAAGAAACAAATATCACAATAAGAAATAATTATATTTACAATAGACAAAGTTAAAATAATTAATGAACAACTAGAACAATTATACAGCGAAAATTCATTACAAGGATGGGAAAAACATAAGACAAAAGTAAAAATTGAATTAATAGAAGAAAATAGTATAATAACACAGAAACCATTAAAATATAACTTTGATAATTTAAAAGAATTTAAAATACATATAGATGAATTATTAGAAAATAATTACATACAAGAAAGCAATAGTAAAGATACAAGTCCAGCATTTATAGTTATAAAACATAGTGAACAAAAAAGAGGTAAAAGTAGAATGGTCATAGATTATCGTAATCTAAATGCTAAAACTAAAACATACAAGTATCCAATACCAAACAAAATACTAAAAATAAGACAAATACAAGGATATAATTATTTTAGTAAATTTGACTGTAAATCAGGATTTTACCACATAAAATTAGAAGAAGAATCTAAACAACTAACACCATTCACAGTACCGCAAGGTTTCTATGAATGGAATGTTTTACCATTTGGATATAAAAATGCACTAGGTAGATACCAACACTTTATGGACAACTGTTTTAACCAATTAAAAAATTGTATTGTATATATAGATGATATATTACTATATTCTAAAACACAAGATGAACACATAAGATTATTAGAAAAATTTATACACATAATTAAACACTCAGGTATAAGCTTAAGTAAAAAGAAAGCAGAAATAATGAAACCACAGGTAGAATTTCTAGGAATACAAATAGACAAAAATGGAATAAAAATGCAAACCCATATAATACAAAAAATAATTACCCTTAACGAAAATATAGATACAAAAAAGAAATTACAATCCTTTCTAGGATTAGTAAATCAAGTAAGAGAATATATACCAAAATTAGCAGAACAGTTAAAACCACTACATAAAAAACTTAAAAAGGACGTTGAATATTATTTTAACGATAAAGATAAAGAACATATAAGAAATATTAAGAATTTATGTAAAAAATTACCAAAACTATATTTTCCTGATGAAAATAAAACATTTGCTTATATTGTTGAAACAGATTCGAGTGATCATAGTTATGGAGGAGTTTTAAAATACAAATATGAAAAAGAAAAAATAAAACACCATTGTAGATATTATTCAGGATCTTATACTGAAGCACAAACGAAATGGGAGATAAATAGAAAGGAATTATTTGCATTATATAGATGTTTATTAGCATTCGAACCATATATTGTTTACAATAAATTTATCGTAAGGACAGATAACACACAGGTAAAATGGTGGATAACTAAAAAGGTAGATGATTCAGTTACAACAAAAGAAATAAGAAGATTAGTATTAAATATATTGAATTTTACATTTACAATTGAGATAATTAAAGCTGACGAGAATATCATTGCAGACTATCTCTCAAGAGAAAGATACACTAAAAGATATATTGGCTATGATGACAAACCTATGCCAAAAGATGGAAAAGATAGAAACGGAAGTACAAAGTCTGAAAGAAAAAGCTAATAGTCAGCAGCATGACTCAAAATATGCGGAGCTAAGTCAGCAGCATGACTATAAACATGCGGAACTACAAGGAGATGTTGGGAAACTCCAAAAAACCCATAACAATGTTTGTTTAAATACAGCTACATCTAGCACATCTACAGCAGGACAACCTACGAAAAAGGAGGAGACTAAGGTAAAATACACAAATATAAACATGAATAAGTTATTCTCAAAACCATATACTCCTCAAAATACCCAAAAAGATACATTTGTACCACCACAGACAAATACCTATAAAGCCAGCTTAGACTCCCAAAAACAAACATATAATTACATCACAAGAACATACATAGAAAATATATACAAGGTACAAAACTTCCTAAACCAAAACCCCAGAGCTAAAGAAACAAAAAACTCAACTGAAGACTATATAACCCAGTATTTACAAGGATATAATAAGCTAATTGCACAACCAGGAACAAATCCAAATCTAGTAGCAACTTGCTACAACTACGGACTACTAAGTACCGTATATACAGTAACAGGAGACGAGATATCCAAGATACCGGAACTATATAAGGCTTTCCTACAGTACAAAAGAGTAACTAAAGGAACTCTATTCTATATAAAATTCTACTCAGCTACAGCAGAAATACGGTATGATGAAGTCAAGTCAACAATACAAGCTATAAAGATCGGACTTACTAGGGAAATGATAATCCCTGAAAAGATACATATCCAAGAGGAGATACAGAAAGTAGATATTCCAGAGTTTTATGCAAATAAAAGGACTACTGGAATAGCTACCATATTGAATGAGATAACAAACAATTATTTAAACGAAAATGCAATTTGGATATATTACAATAGAGACCAGACAATTATCTACTCAAACTGCAGAGATATTAGAGTAGCAGATATGGAAGATTTAAGACAATGGATATTGAGCCTACTAAAGCCAGAACAAACACCCACAACAAGAGCTATACGGAAGAATTTCATTTCTGCTAATTTAATGACAAGATATTGTAAACTAATAGGACAAAAATATCCTGATCATCTATGTTCAAAATGTGAAGGAGAAGATAATTACGTGCCAGATGTACAGTTAGAGTAAAGATGGAAGAAGCAAGATATCAGAGATAAGATTTACTGTAATAATCGTAAAGTAGATAGTTAGTGTGTCAGCCATAAAAGGCCAATCATGTAAAAAGTATTTTGTTTTCTTGTGTTAGTCATAAAGTAAATAGTGTGTGTGTAGTAAATAGTGTGTGTGTCGGCCAGAAATAAAAAAAAAGAAGAAGAGGGCATTAAGTAAAGTAGTAATAGTAAGTATTTTATTTTCTTGTGTCGGCCGAATATAAAAAGGCCAGGTGTAAAGTAGGAGTGTCGTCCATTAGGCCAAAAGGTGTCAAGTTTTCTTGTATAAATAGAGGGTTCTCCCTCATAATAAAGGCATCCCCCTTTCAAATACATCTCTCTTTCACTATTAATTCCGCTTCCATCCCTTCCACCCAGAACAGTTAGAGTAAAGATGGAAGAAGCAAGATATCGGAGATAGGATTTACTGTAAAAATCGTAAAGTAGATAGTTAGTGTGTCGGCCATAAAAGGTCAATCATGTAAAAAGTATTTTGTTTTTTTGTGTTAGTCATAAAGTAAATAGTGTGTGTGTAGTAAACAGTGTGTGTGTCGGCTGGAAATAAAAAAGAACAGGTCATTATGTAAAGTAGTAATAGTAAGTATTTTGTTTTCTTGTGTCGGCCGAATATAAAAAGGCCAGGTGTAAAGTAGGAGTGTCGGCCATTAGGCCAAAAGGTATCAAGTTTTCTTGTATAAATAGAGGGTTCTCCCTCATAATAAAGGCATCCCCCTTTCAAATACATCTCTCTTTCACTATTAATTCCGCTTCCATCCCTTCCACCCAAAATAACAATTATATAATGAAGATCCACTACAAGGATGGGAAAAACATAAGACAAAAGTAAAAATTGAATTAATAGACGAAAATAGTATAATAACACAAAAACCATTAAAATATAACTTTGATGATTTACAAGAATTTAAAATACATATAAATGAACTATTAAAAAACAATTACATACAAGCGAGTAATAGCAAACACACAAGCCCGGCATTTATAGTTATAAAACACAGTGAACAAAAAAGAGGTAAAAGTAGAATGGTTATACGCTATTTCATTGAAATTCAAGAGATTTGTTTTTATATTTAATAAATTTATCAAGTACACAACTAATTATATAAGATGTACAATATTTAGATTTTGTATGTAGATGCCTTGAATAGGAGAAACACTCTCGTAGTTAATGAAAAATGTTTGTACCACTTTTTGAAAACACAAATATAGACAATGAAACAATTACACATCCTTTTGAATGACTTTGGTGATGAACAACTCTAGTAAAAAGAAGAATTAATAACAAAATCTATAAACACTATGTTCAGAAGTAGATTATTGACGTAATTTATTTAAACTAGTTCAAAATAGTAAATGAAAATGGTAGAATCAAAACTATATGATTTCTTACATTTTTCCCAATTGACCTCTAAAAATTAAAATTTCATTATCTATTAAATCAAAACAACTCAATGAGAAAATATATTCATTTTTATTAATTTTATTTTTTCATATCAAACATAACTAAAATAGGGAAATATTATGTGAAGCAGATTTATTGAGGACAAATTAAAAATGAAAAAAAAAATTATTATGCAAGATAGAAAGGGGCTGGTTAAAACTTTTGCAATATACGTTCAACCCATCCCACACCCACCCCATTGACATCTCTACTTAAGGACACAACAGATTTGTATTTATGGATAATTTATTTAAAGTTTGTGTCTTCTGTTTTCAGTTTATCCCGAATAAAATCTTGTTTACTATTTCTACTTTCTGTTTTCAATTTATTTAGTAAAAATCTTGTCTACTGTTTTTGAACACAATACCATCATTTAGAAAATATCTTGTTTACTGTTTCCAACTCATGCATGTAGGTAATTCTCATTGCAAAACTGCTAGACAAACCCACCCTACCGTTCAAGGTTCAATTGTACAGACAAAAGGTTCAAAGAAGAACTGTAGGTTTATATCTACTCCACACTACATTCATTTTTGCTGTGCTAAGTTAGACAATCCGTCACGAAGAAACCACTGGAACCTTGTGGTGTATGCAACAAACTGCAAGGTTCCTGGAAGACCAAAAACAGCTATAGCTCGAGGAGTTTCTTCTGTTGAAGCCTTGCTATGCAGGGGAAAATGATAAATGAACAATCATTTCTAGTCCAGTAAGCTTTACTTATTTGACCCAAAGTCACCAGGAACAAACACGGGAAGTTGATGGGAGGCTGCATCCCTTCTGAACCTGGATTCGCGAGGTAAATTAAATGGCAGCCTTTCTTGGCTCTCTCTGGAGCCACAGCCTCGCTCATTTCTCAGCCCATCCTTAATTGGACCACGCAAAAGTGGACCACCAAAGAATATGGACTCTCCAGTATACATAAGCTTTTCTGACTGCTCGACTGGAGGTTTCACAGGAGGCTGTGAAGGTTCTTGAGGGACAGGGACTGGGCTCTTGTCATTGCTAGCAGATGCAGCATTTGGATTTGATGATCCTCCTTGCATAAGGGGCCTTATACGAGCATCTGAAGCTGATACCGGAACCGAAACATACCTTCCAGCTTCTTGGTCCCAAACAACAGATGTTCGTTTAACATCTCTGAGTAGAGAAGCTGCTGGGGCAGCAGCTGAATGCAATAACGGATCGGTGGTACTATTCCTCTGCATGATTTTCTCATCAAATTCCGAAGAATGTAAGAGGTGATGGTTATTATTAGGTGGTGCAGCCCGAGTCGTTCGGGCCCTCTCTGGGACAATGCCGGCATTGAGATGGCCTGAACTGTGAGCTTGTGGGAGAGGGCTTAGTGTGACTGACTCATGCACATGGCTGGGACTGCTAAAGCTACTGATGCTGTGAGTTCCAGTTTCATACTCATCTCGGCTACCTTGACTAGGAGCAAGTGAATTCCTTAATTCATTTCTCATATCTCTATTTCCTCCGGTATCAGCACTGATACTGCTTCTGACACTCATATTCTCACTGGAACTTAATTCAGTGTCAAAACGACGGTTATCAACAGGACGTAAAACAGATGAGGATGCTCTAGCTTTTGCTGCGGCTCTCATTGCTTCACTTGAATCCAATTTGGCAAGTTTCCATGCACTGATCTTAACAGGCCGCTTAGGTCCCTTGTTTCCCTTTTCAACAAACCCAGCTGCATCTGGATCAACGGTTGATGGGATCATTCCAGGCTCTAACTGAGGTGCTACTTCTTCCTGGTGAAATGCAGGGTAACAATTCAGAACATCAGAGTTAAATAGGAGATTACAGTTATATATTGAATAACTTGCAGCTATAGAAACAATGGAAAATTTTCATGATTAGAACACAAACATGGAGTAATTGCAAGCAATTTGTCCAGTGTGGTACTTATCCAACTCTTTTAGGAAAAATCAACTGCAAACTAGCAACAGAATTTGAGTTATAGCATCATCGTTTGATAATGCATAGCAGCTCTGAGAAATACGTGACTGAAGGTGCATATTTCTTCACTGTTGTTCAGCTGCAGGCCTGCAGCATGGGTCTCTCTCTCTCTCTCTCTCTCTCTTTACAGTTAGCACCTTGATCAAACTGGAATCACCTACTTCTTAGATTTCTTGGTCTACTAGCACATTCTAAGGTTTGACTCTTTTGTTGTACTACCTCTTGCATCGAATGCCCCCTTTGGTTATATGCACTTATATTTTGACTACCGCTTCTGATTGTTTTGACTTTTCCTTAATTATCCAATCTTTTTGTACATATGATGTTTCTACTACCGAGAATAATTTTGGTTTCATGTTCATGAGGATATAAAATTTGAGAAGCATAAGCCTGACCATTGGAGCTTCTTGGCTCAAGCTTGAAGAGGTTCACACCCAATTCATTACATGATGAGTCAAACAAGAGCATCATTAGGAGAATGCACACGTGTGACTGAGTTATTTCTCAAGCCCCCTTAACAATGTAAATATCTATTTAAGCAATGTGGGACATCAAACTGCATTACATCAGGTATAACTGTTTAACCTTAACCATTTAACTTAGCTATCTATCATATGCATTAGCAGTATACTTTGAATAAACAACAATACATCTTTTTCTTCCTGGGTAAGGCTAATAATACATGTTCTTAGTAACATATTTCGAGAAAAGCCATGCAAGAAGTTTAGACATCAACAGTAGTAACTAATCATATATTACTAACAGCATGAACAAAAAAGTTGAAAGTTGAATTACGGTTTTACCCTTTCTACAAATTAAATTATTATAAAATATTTAAATATTTGATTGTATAAATTTAATTAAATGTTAATGACTTTTAGACTTCCTAAGATTAATTCCTAATTAAATATCTAATTTATTAATATTTATCATCTATAATCTATATGTATATAATAGTTATAATTTTTTTTAAGAAAAATCTTTACCTAAATTTCTTTTCTTTCCCTCTTCTTATAACTTTTTCCTTAACCCCTCTCATGAATAATATAATTGATGTGGATAAAGTATTATCCTTTATGATAAATAACGAAATTTAATAAATTAAAGGGTGCAAATCTACAATATGGAGACGCACATTAATAATGTCCTCTTGATTATTATTAAAGAATGACTCGAGCTTCACAAATTTAATTCATTAATGCTTAATTACATGATAAGAACTTTAGTTGTTCTTTTTACATGGTTTGCTAACTTAAAATTTTTTTTTCATATTCTTCATTTATTTATTATTATTTTCTAATTACTTATTTAACTTTTATACTCTTAATATTCATAACTCTCATCTTTTCATATTCATAACCTCCAAAAACATTTAAACTAAAATTTTAAGATATCTTTTGATATTCCTTCTATTCTATTTATATAAATTCAACTTCTTTATCTCACGAAACCCCTATGAAGATTATTAGGCTATTATTTTTATTCTATAGTAAAAACAGATGATGAAGACTCTTGAATTTTGATAGGATATGAAAGGAGTCGATAAAAACACAGAGAGTTATGTACTAATTTTGTACTTATATTTTCATCTATATACATCAATCTTATAAGAATAATGTCTATATTGTATTTTTACTTAAATATTCTGTTTCTTTTTGTCTTTTTTTCACTCTTTTAGACTTCTTAATTTAGTTTTCTATGAATGTTTTATTGCCGTAAGTCTTTGAATTTTGTAATTGATACATTTTATTATTCATTATAATTATATATATATTTCCATGAGATTTTAGTCATTCTAACGTATCTATAAAAATTTACATGAAACACACGTGCGAAGCACGTCCTCAGAAACTAGTAAGTAATACATATTTCTTAAATGTATGGAACACAGAAAGTCTAAAAGCAACAGTAAAGTTTTCAGATCAACAAAATCCATCACCCATCTAAAATGGATAGTGAAATGGCAATCAAGCACCAACTACTGCACCTGTGTCTCAAGTTGAGTATAGGCCTTGGAAGCCAAATTATTGGCTATTTATGTTTGACAGCTGCCCTCTCCCATGTAATTGGGGAGAAGTTGACGATGATGGGAGCTTGAAGTAGTAGTGGGGATGTAGCAGCTTTTGAAACACTGAATGCGGAACTAGGAGACAAGAACGCAGATTTGAAGTTGTACAGGCTCGCGAAGGTGAGGAGAGGAAGGACCAAGACTTGGATCAAGTGAAGTGTATCAAGGCTGAACTATGAAGAAGGCAAGATGTTAGTGGAGGAGACCCTCATTAAGCAAAGATGGCAACCATATTTTCACAAACTTTTAAAAAAGTAGTAGGGGACAAAGACATTATTTTGGGTGATTTGGAGCACTCTGAGAGACATCAGAAACTTCAGGTATTGCAGGCGTTAAGGTTGAGGAAGTGAAGTGTGCTATTAGTAGGATGAGCAGGGAAAAAAGTGGCAGGTTGAGTAGGTGAGATTCCGGCGGAGTTTTGGAAGAGCACCAATAGAACAGGTTTGGAGTGGCTGACTGACTTGTTCAATGTCATTTTTAAGACGGTTAAGATACCCAAGAAATGAAGGTGGAGTACAATGGTTCCGTTGTACAAGAACAAGGTGATATACAAAATTCCAACAACTAGAGGGGGATTAAGTTGTTAAGCCACAGTATGAAAGTTTGGGTCAGAGTGGTGGAGATGAGGTGAGAAGGGGTGTCTCTATTTCCGAGAACCGATTTGGGTTCAGGCAGGGCAATCGACCACAAAAGCCATCCATCTTGCGAGAAGACTGATGGAAAAATATTGAGAAAGGAAGAGGGGTTTGCAGATGGTGTTCATTGACCTTGAGAAAGCCTATGATAAAGCCTCAAAGGAAGACTTGTGGCGATGTCTAGGGATGAGAGGTGTACCAGTGGCTTATATTATGGTGATAAAGCACGTGTACAAAAGAGTTAAAACACAACTAAGAACGATGGAAGGAGACTCAGAGCACTTCCATTGTGCAGATAGGATTACACCAGCGGTCAACTCTTAGTCCGTTTCTACTTGCCATGGTGATGGATGTATTGACGCGAGATATTGAAGATAGGGTGTCGTGGTGTATGTTATTTTTGGATGACATAGTTCTGATGTGATGCATGAGGTAGGCATGGAAGTGAGACTTGACAAAAAATATCCCCAAGTGAGATAGATTCAAATATCTTGGGTCTTTAATTCAGGAGAGTGGTGATAGCGAGAATGATATTAGACAGTGTATTAGTGCAGCGTGGATGAACTGGAGGTTTGCCTCTGGAGTCTAGTGTGATAAAAAGGTACCGCGAAACTCAAGGTAAATTTTATCGAGTGGTGGTTCATCCGACATTGTTGTATGGAACTAAGCATTGGCCAGTCAAGAACTCCCACGTCCAAAAGATGGTTGTTGCGGAGATGAGGATGCTGAGGTGGATGTGTGGTCATACTAAGAGCATAAGATTGGGAATGACAATCTCCAAGATACAATGGGAGGTGGCTTTCTTGGTGGACCGAGATGGCGTGGACCTGTGAGGAGGAAATGCATAGACACACCAAGGATACTTTCCTTTGTAACCGGTCACAAAAAAATGTCACCTTTCTTTAATCAAAAAGAATTTAACTTTAAAATGATTGAAAGTACTCCAATCAACATACAAGACCATTAAGATCAATGAAAGCTCAGATACCGCCATTGGTTTTTTAAAAGATGGCAGAGTAACAAAAATTTAACAAACATTGAAATTGTCTCACAATATCTTTATTAAGAGGACTGTACGAGGGCTTTATTAGCCAACTTAAAATCATAATATGCAAAAAATCTGCATAACAAGAATTCAAAAGAACTAACATGTCTCAACAAACGAATCTATCCAATAGAAATTTAAAATTCAAAAAAGTAGATGCATTCTTATCCTAATGAACTTATTATGCTAAAATAAATATTACTGCAGTAACTGGAAACAAATTCAATAAGATGCATTCTTATCCTAATCAAGTAGATGCTCACTAATGAAATTCTTGAAAGTTTGGAGTTTCAAAAGCTAAAAAATAATAACTTAATTTCTCTAGGTATAATAATTATAAAATGAATGTTTGGGGCAGCAGCAATGGAAGTTGTGAGACAGCGAAGCGACTAGCAACTTTTTATATATCATAGCATCACACAAACAAGAAAATCGAATGGAAAGATTTTGTATCAACAAAGCATACGTTCAGCATGATGTAATTTTGATCAAAATAAGTACTTTGAACCTTCCTCTTTTATAAGCCTCAACTATTTTATCACACATTCAGATCAAGGCAAGGTGATATACATAAATTAAAACTACTCAACGAAAAACTTAGCTTCCAAGTATTTAATGATACCAAATATAAATTCCAATTTAAAATTATATATTTTATCTTACGGTTATACTTGTCATTCATCTGGCCCAAGGTTCACTGTTAGATATCATTGTAGAAGAATGGAGCAAAGGTTTCAAAACGGAAACATAAGAAGGATAAATCATCCTCTCTGACTACCAACAAAGACTTGGAAGTTTTCAGTACTTTAACTTCTCTAATTGTAACTAATACCTGATAATCAACAAACACCCTAGGAGGGGTGCACCATGCTCCTTTGTATTGAAGTCCCAAAGAACTGCCACCACTAAAGCCAGTTGTAGCTGATCCTGATGGAGAGTATACAATGTTAGGCTGTTCTTCATCTACAGATTCTCCCCCAGGTGCCTCACTCATGGCTCTCATAGCAACTACATACTCGTATGTTGTAATGCCCTGATAGGAAGATCATTTTGAGAGAGAATCAGAATAATTTTTCAGTTAGCTTCTAGTTATGAATCACCCAACTGTGATCTCCAAAAAACTCAGTTTCCTCTTTAATATATGCACCAGTTATGGTAAAAACTCTAGGCATTTTCAAAGCAAAATCTCAAACTTGACAATTGTCTCAGAAACATAAAGTTCCAACTCATAATAGAAAGAGAAAACAATAACAATCTACCTTTCTTATGAGTATCATGTGGAAAAAGAAAAGCTCTCCTAAGGGCACACACGCTAGCAATGAAACGGCAGTACATACAGCCTGCATAAAGTCAATATGCGTCACAAATATAACAGCATTTTATTTCATCAAACAGTCCGAATAGTAAGCTCACTGCAAGTTGTAGCTCAAGTAAAATACCACAACAGTTGCAAATGGGGCCAGTGAGAAACCATTCCCTAGTCTATCAACTATTTCAGCCTCCATGTTCTTTTTGTTCACAAAGCATCGTACCAGAACAGCAATTCCAACTCCAGCTTCAGTAACAAGCTGCAAAAGAGTGTGTGAATGATCCACTAATAAAAACACAACCATTTCATTGCTAACATTTCCCTCGAACATACCCAGACCAAGCTGGTAGCCATCAGTGATATAAAGGTAATATAGTTCTTCCTCCCAACACAGTTGTTGAGCCACTGCCAGTTTGATAAATGTGGTTAGTTTCCTGGTAATAATTTGAAAAAGTGGGCTCCATAACAGAAATCAGAACAAGAAGTACCATAGATGACTGAGATGTATACCCGACAATGATGATCAAATCCATCAACACATTTATCACAGCTTCGACAATGTTTACTGAATTTGCGCACCTGCAGCACCAAGCAGTCAGTATATAGATGAACATGCCTAAAGTGCATAAGCACAAATATAAATTGGTTGTAATGATTATACATGTCCCATGATGAGGAATCTGTACTAAGTCATATGTCTAAGCAACAAAACCAGGAAAGAAACAGGAGCATAAAATGACTATCTGTTGATTTGTCTGGCATTCACATGGACATACATACCTCATTCAATTTTATAAACTACCAGATCTCTCAATTTGTACATTATTGAACAATTTGTTCAGCAGATCATGTTGTCAAATAGTCTATGAAGAATTGAAAGTAAAAGAATGGACGAATTATATCGTAGAATGTACTTCAAAGCACGTAGGCTATGTAATATAATGTACTCAATTGTGCAAAATAATCACTTACCTTACTATGCATAGAGAATTAATAGTTTACAATCAAGTAGAATAAGATTCCTACCAGAGGAGCCCCTCTTGCATATTGTCAATTATAAGAGACAAACTCCCTATTTTTTTCTCTATTTTCACAGTTTGATTCATGAAAGGACAGTTCCCAATCCAAATTCCAACTTGAAATCCTCATTAAATGTCTTTTCTTTTGATTGGTGAGGGCATACTATTCAGTATTTGACAGTCACATTACAACAATGTAATGACCTCAAAAAGAATCTATCATGGCCCCTGTGTCATTTGAATTACCATGTCACACCAAGAAAAGGAAAAAAAAAACAGCAAAAAAACTAGCGACTGATTCCTTTTTGCTTTAAAAAATTCTTGTGTTCGTTTCCTTCCAGATGAACCACCATATGACTTAGGGCGGTGCATTCCAAGTTTTCAGCTTTTCCTTTCCCAGTACTTCATCTGCCAGCTTTGCAGTAGTTCCTTAGTTGTCTTAGGCATTTCCCAGGCGTCACTGGATGTCATTGTCAATAATATAATAAGTTGCACACAGAAATATTGTTTTCCCATGGATTATATTGATATTAAGATATCTCCATAGCATCGTGCCAACATATTTGGTCCACAATTTTAAGGTTAATTTCAATCTTACGCTGTTATTTATGTGAATTGCTAAACTGCACATCCAAGACTTTATGGGCTAAAGGAAATTTCTGCTCTTTTGGCTTATGAAACACGTCATGACTCTAAGAGCAATTACCAAGCCTAACTTTCACAACTTTGGTACAATGCAAGTTTCAAACTATGCCATCACGAATGGTGAAAAGCACATGTCAAAAACAAAATAATAGATTAGCTACCTCAGCATTGCACAATGTGCAAAACAGAGCATCTTCAGCTGTCCCTTCCTCCTCCGCAGCTCCATCCTCGTTGCGGCAATCCTCGTGCACAAATAAAAAGCAGAAAACTCCTCCAATTTTACAACAAGAGGAACTTCTGGTCAAAGAAACCACTTCATTACCTAGTCTCCCTGCTTCTTGTTGACCTTTCTTGATGGATTTAGCAGCAGCAATGGATGTTCTTGAAGCTGACGACAGAGAAGATCGTGCATCATTACTAAGTTCATCAAATTTTCCAGACCGATTTCTCGCAGACAATCCATGCTTTGAGTTGGTATCATTCATTTTTCCAGAATCAAATTTAGACATTATGCCTGGATCTGCAGGATTGATTGCAGTACTCCGAACATAAAGAACAAAAACAAGCAATGCCTGCAATATGACATATATAGGTACTTCAACTTCAAGTAACCTACGTTAGAAAAATATACAAAATAATAGTTCCTCAGTTCCATCTTTTTATGGCTATTTGACGGGATATGGAGATTAAGAAGCTAATTTGATTTATAATATGGTAGTAACAATTTTTTTTTCCAGAGTTCCTTCATTTTCTTTTTAAAAGATTATATGATTTTAAAAGCATCATATAGTTATTTGAATTTGTCCCATAGTTAAATATTTATACCTTGGGTATGTTGTTGTTGTAGTCAAATATTTTGGGGATGTCAAAAACAGAGTTCGTCACATAGATTAGGACAAAGATAGCATGCTAAATAATGAATCAAGATGGAGATACATGTAATAGAATCATAGCAATTTCTCCACAGCACATACAGATAAATTACTCCAATTCACATACCACTGGAGAATAAACTGCAATAGAAGCATACTCCCAAAAGCGTCCTCCGAGGAAAGGTGAGAAGAAAGCATAAAATGCAACCGCTAACAAGCAAAATACAGTTATAGCAACAACCTACACAAAGAGTCCAAGATTTAGTCCATATTGAATAGGCACACAACCAAAACATTTAACACAAAAAGATCGACTTTATCTAAAAATAGATTTAGAAAGGGTAATGCCCCCACCACCCATCCACCCACCTATAGAACAGCCATATCCAATACATTCTGATAGCAAATCATTGAACATGTATAATTGTTGCAAGAGAAATAAAAATCGAGCTCAGTAAAATAAGTTACCAAGCAATATCAGGATTATATGGCTAAAAATTATTATATTATTGTCACAAGTTTAGTCAATGACTAGAAACATGATGCATTTCTCTTTCTACTTCTAGAACACTAAGTACTTAGAGGTTGTCCCTAACAAATATCGACCATTTCCTTTCATCTCAGTAATTTTTTAATTGATATTCCTTCATTTAGGTATTCCTAGCTCATGTATCTTAATTTCTAACTGCCGGGGTATGGGGATCAACCTATCCAAAAAAAATTGAAAATCATCTGTGCTACCTTCCTTATATCTTCATATCATGACAAGCAACGAAACTTGGCAATATTTTATAAAGGGAACCAAGTTTCGTAATACAAATCCCTAGTTGTTATCAATTTGAACATCAATTTGAACAGCAACAACTTTCTGATCCATACAAACTCATCTACAATTGCATTTATCTTAAATGATATCTATGTGAGTTTTTAACCATTGACAACTTAGTTGCCTTAACCTACCCTTGTTTTTCCTCCCATATTGATAAACACAATTTCATTTATGTACAAAAACAGAAACCACCTTAGGATAATATATCATCTAGTAATAGCTGTGCTCAACATAATTGCTGGACAAGTCTTTAATACTTAACTACTCAACTAGTTTCAAGAATGAACCATAAGTGTAGAGAAATCAGAAGGACAAGAATGATCAAATGGGAAAGCAATTGTCAACAGAAATCAGCTGAGAGACAGGAAAAGCACAGTCCAGACCTGAAAGGTATGTGCAGGTAGCTGCCATCCGTGTTTCCTCACCATAATTCAAACCCCCAGAAGCTCTTTTTACACACTTCCTCTCAACAGAAACAAGTGAATTAAATTTTCACCAATTAACTCACTTCTTTCTCCCAGGAAAAACAAATAAACAAATACCAAATCTTGACAACCTTTCTGGAACAAATTTCAGTGGTTGTTCTTCATAAGCCCTGACATTCTCCAGATTTACAAGGGAAACGGTTCTTTCACAAAAAGGCAACAATGCTTTAAAGATGGGAAAGAAAAGAAAATAAACCAAGAAAGCTTTCCCTTTTTTCCCACAACACCCAGTAGATAAAACCCACTTTTTTTCTCTCCAAACAACAAGATAAAAACCCTACTACCCTTCTGGTTCAATTTAGCAGTACTTCCATACAAATAAAGAATCTACAAGAAAAAACATTTCTTTACACATGAGAAAAAAGAAAGAAAAAAAGAGGGGGAAGAATGTTAGGAGAATACTACTAGTAAAACATAGGAAAGAAAGGTAGGATTAGTGAGACAAAAGGGTACAAATCAAGGGACAGAAGAGTTGACTGTAAAGAGTATGTTTTGTTTTTGGGTTCAACAAAAGAGTGGTTGTGAAGTGATGAAGGGAAGGTGGAGTTTTCTTGGTGGAAAGATAGTGCAAGTTTTAATTAGGACGGCCCCCGCTGTCTCTTATTCTTGTCTTTTGGTTTTTTCCTTTTAGCTGACCTGAGAAATTAATTCTACCAAAAAACAACATTAGGCCAATTTGGTTCAAATTAACATGCTTTACTAAAAGGACAAAACATATATCTTAATGATGAGTAAAAGAAAGAAATTTTTAACACGGTGGTTCGAAAAGATCCTACATTTACTTGGATTAATTTTTTCAAACGCATTTTTTCGCGTAGTCTCAAGGCGAGGTCCATCAATATCACACGAAAATATACTAGCTGAGGGTAATTATCGTGGGGTTTTAAGCCTCAATACTTTAGCATATGTCTCAAAGTTTTGAATTTTTTCTTCAAATTTAACGAAAATTTGCTTAATAATTTTTTAATTATTAAATATTTAAAAATAACTTATATAGTATATTCTCAAACCTAAAAAAAAAACTCATAAGTAAAAGATCTCTAATTATAAGTCCTAATTTCATACTCCATTTGACCCTTTTTACTTGCTCTTTTTTACTTGCCCTTTTTTTACAAATCAAGAACAAACAATATTTTTGCATATTATACCCTCAAATTATTTAGCAAGTTAATTTTTTTTAAAGGTAGAACTTTTTTAACGACTAAGTGTAGACACATAAATTTTATAGGATTAAATTCATACAAAATTTGAGTTAAATCCATGTTCATTTGGGTTGAGTGATAAATTTGGGTTTTACAAATAAATTAGTCTATTTTATTGAATTCAAGTCCAAGGTCCCTTTTACCTTGAAGTCCAAACTCGTGTCACATGTTACAATGACTAGGCATCCAAGGCCAACAAGGTGATGTCACTTGTTGGTGCAAGTGCATATTCATCTTTTGTTTATAGGCATCGGTGTTGTAACTCCCGTATAAAAAAACAGACTAGAAATTTGTAGGTGTAACCTACTGTCACATCCGGGTTTACCCCCTATATGTAATCGGCGTCATCGTTCTCTTTGAGGACTAATACAAGCCTCTTAGTTTACATCATTACATTCATAGGTCAAATTTAGCGGAAAATTTAAAACTTTTCAATACTTCTACTTGGAGGTTTACATAGCCTCTACACACACACACACACACACACACACAAAGATTACTTAGTCTTCTACTTTTATTGCACATATGTATATAAATATAACAGTCATAATAGACGTCTCATCTCATAACCATCTAATAGGAGTGTAATAACTTGGGCATAACCCATACATCAAAGTAAGAATGTCTCACGTGGGCTATACAATATTTCATACTAAATGGAAAAGAAAGAACATAATAGTCTTAAACTCAAAACAACTCCATAAAATAGATAGTAACATCGCCCTCGGAAAGTGAGGACCTACCCTACCTTGATGAATAAGAGATCCAAGCCTACTTCAAGTCGTCTTCAAAGCACTTCAACAATCGGAACCTATAACATTGGGGAAAAGGAAGAAATGGGGTTAGTACACCACTTGTACTAAGTATGAGATCATATGCACACATACTACGAAATCATGCTAAGAAAAGGGAAATTTCATAAATTATGCACTTTTCATTTAAAACCTTTGTACACATTCAACAAGACCATACCAATCATTATTGCATATTCATTAAGTCATAGGCATGTACATCATAAAACCATCAACATCAAGTCTAGTCAAATCAACATGCATAGCTTATAGTTGAATACCTATCCAAGTAACCCTATCATCAAGTCATATTAGCCACAAACATATATAAGAGCACAATTCAACATAACCAAATTAAGTGAAATACCCATGAACCCCTATCAAGTCAACAAGTCCAATAACCAAGCAAAGCCCCATAACCTGACTTAATCAAGTAACCCAGCAACAATCATGACTAACATCCTACTTCACATATCATAACATTTAAGAGTACCTAGCATCAAACTTTAACAATAGACCAACACATATTCATAAGTGAAACTAACAAACATATAGTATCAACAATGTGAGAGTTCATCATATACATGTCATATAGCATTATAAGTATTTCCATACATAAGAACATCCTTCTAAGATTCCCCTCAAGGCTCACTAGTGCAATTCTTAGGTAGAGTCCCATACCCCTACCGAGACTAAGCTAGACCCCTTAGGTTATCATAGTTAGAGTTCACTCCTTTAGTTTATTTTACCTTTTTGGGAACATCCTGCCCTAACTGACATAGACCACATGAGCTAATGTGGAATCTGGTGTCATAAAAACCTACTCCGAAGGAAGGAGGACTACTTGCCAAGGTAGTACCAAAACATGAAACATAGAAACTACTAAAATCCACTAGCTAGTATTCCCTATAGGGGCAACATAGTTCAAGAACTAGGAGATATAGTTGGGACCCTCTTTCTGTTACATGCATTGTAGTCTCCAATCTCGAGAGTACATTAGTGATCCTACCTTCCATATGTATAAAGGGACACTCCTCACTCTATTTCAGTTGGTTCTAAGTGATATACAATGGTTTCACGGTATTATTAATACTTTTTCCGTAAGTTTAGTGTGTCCAAAAGCCTTTTTGTGCTAATTTTTATATAAGTTTCTCCTTATTTGCAGGGAATCTGTCCAAAAATGAATGCGGAGGTTTGTGAGCGAAGAAATGCAGAAGAGACCCCCTACGGAGCTTGTGACGGTCCGTAGGTGGCAGCGTAGTGCAACTGCTGAAGGAAGATGGGGAAGTCTGACCAAGTGTGGGGTTACGGAATCCATGACGGTCCGTCCAGTAGGTTCGTGATGATGTTCAGAGAAGTAGTCCCAGTACCCATATTCCAAGAGTTTAAGTGTTTTGAAACAAAGATCCTTGACGGACCGTTGTGACTGTGACAGTCTGTCATACTTGCCGTCGAGGGTAATGAAGAGAGCAGTAGAAGAAATTGCACAAGTATGGGACGACGGAGTCAATGATGGTCCGTCGTGACGACGACGATCCGTCGCGAGGTCCGTCGACCCAGCCTTATTTTGACAGATTTCCAGCAATTAGAATCCTTGTTTAATTAGGTTTTTATTTTCTATAAATAGTTCAAAAAACCTCGTTTTTGAGCTTAGAATCTGGACCATTGTGAGACTCTGGACCATTGTTAGACTTTTGAATATTGTGAGACTCTTGATTATTTTGTAGACTCTTTGAGAGATTATTGATTATCTTGAGACTTTTATCATTGATTATTGGTGACTTTTACTGATTAATCAAGTAAACTTTCGGATTTTACTCTTTCTCATTTAAGTAGGTACATGAATTCTTATATCATATATTTGAATATTGTGATTATGACTATGGGTAACTAAACTCCATAACTAGGGTTGTGGGAATCATAGGCAAATAATGAGGTAAAACCTAACTAAAATAACAATTCTAGAATAGTGTCTTGCATGTATTAATAATTCTTTCGCTTAGAAGTCTTTTTAACGGATGGCCAACGTTAGAGAACTCATCTTAATGCTACTTGCCGGACCAAGGAGGTAGATAATAGGAAAAGAATTATCAACATAGATTTAGTGTACACTATCTAATAGGCTAGTATTGATTGGTACGAGGTAATAACTTAGTCAAATATCGAATACGATGCTTAATATGAGGTGAAGATAAGGGTTAGGATAGCAACACACGTAGCCGGACCAAGGAGCGGAGTGACATTTTCTAGATGCCGGACCAAAGATTTAGAAATACATAACTTATCACTTTGCATGCAAGATACTAGGAAAGAATTGTTATAGTTAGACTTATCAAGTTATGAACCTGTGGGGAACACGTAAACCCTAGTTACCTTGATTAATTGATTAAACTCCAACATTCAAAGCTGTTAATTGTCTCCTTTTATTTTGCTAGTTATTTTCATTTACTTAGAAATAGAAACCCCCCTTTTATTGTTTTTGCTTTCCAAGGAAGTAATTGACAGAACAATAGTAGTAATAGATTGAAGTTAAGTCTAAACTATTTTCCTCGTGGGAACGATCCCAACCTCACTAGTTGGGTTATTTACTTGACACGACCGCTTTACTTCTTATTTGAGAAGTAAGTTTGAGCGTATCAAATTTTGGCGCCGTTGCCGGGGAAAGTAGATTTTAGATTAACTTAAACTTATTACTATAGTTTAGTTGATATTTTCTTGATTTTACTTTGTTTTATTGTTTTTGATTCTTGCAGAACCATCTTCCTTGTATGCCAAATACACGGAGAGGAAGAGAACCCTTGTTTCCCTACTATCACATATTAGAGCGTACACTACGCAACATGAATCGAAACATGAGAATCAATGATGATGATCCAAACCAGAACATCCCAGCTACGGTTGATGTTCATGGTCAGTTGTTACCCGATGCTCCGGGTGAACACCAACAGAGGGGACAAAATCCCGCTCCACGGCCCCAAGCATACTACAGAGGCTCTGACCACATAGCAGACTCCGATGGGCCACTTGTCTTGCCTCATCTACCACCAGGCCACACATTCGTGGTAACTAGTAGTCTGATGCAAATGCTCACTGCCAGAGGTTTGTTTTCAGGGCTACCTTTTGAGGATCCACATGCCCATATAGCTAAGGTAAGGGCAGTGTGTAAAAGCTATGTAGGGAGGCTTGACTTGGACTTGGATGTAATAGGGCTTAGAGTGTTTCCTCTCTCACTGACGGGAGAGGCGGCTATATGGTTCACTGAGCTCCATTACAACTCAATTATCACTTGGAACCAACTAAGGGATGTTTTCTTAGCACGCTACTACCCGGTCTCCAAGAAACTAAACCACAAAGACAGAGTGAACAACTTCGTGGTACTACCAGGAGAGTCAGTTAGTAGTTCTTGGGATAGATTCACCTCGTTCTTGAGAAGTGTCCCAAATCACCGTATAGATGATGAGTTACTGAAGGAATACTTCTATCAGGGACAGGATGATAATAATAAGGCGGTGTTGGACACTATAGCAGGTGGATCTTATAGGGAGTGTCCTTATGCTGAGATTGCGGAAAAATTAGAGAAAATCTCCCGGAATAATAAAGCTTGAAGTACTAGGAAGTCAGATACCAGGAGAAATACCTTCGCAGTGCAGTCCACCACAACCCAGCCACAGATGAGATTTGTGAAGAAATGGCTCAGATGAGTGGGTTGGTACTAAAACATGTCACTAGGGGTGCATAAAAGATAAATGCAGTTAACTACTTGCCTAAACCACCACCTCCTAATGATGAATGCTATTATGTGGAGGACTCCTATGTAGTAAATGAGCAGACGGGGGGTTAACGACCGAGCGCCCAAGGCTCAAATCAGGATAAGTGGCGCCAAGGTCAAGTGAACCAAGGTCGGATCTATGGTAACTACAATTGTGAGGGTCATTATGTCCGAGATGGAGACTACAACCGCGACATTAACTTCAACAGTGGTAACTACGGTAACAGAAATGATAGGAATGTGTCCTATGTCCCTCCTCAAAATCGTGAAGTTACTCCTAGGGATGGGGAGATAGTATGGCGCGAGTTGAGAATATGTTGCACAAAATGATGAGGAGGTTCGATGCTAGTGATGAGCAGATTAAAGAGTTAAGGTGTGATTTATCAAGTATTGGGCAAAAAGTTGATACACATGCAATATCGATTAAGCAGATCGAGTTGCAAATGGCCCAATTATCTGCGACAGTGAACACACGACAACCGGGCACTCTTCCTAGCAACACTGTCCAAAATCCAAAAAATGATGCGCACTTATGACAATCACTACTCGGGGTGGTAAGCAAACTATTGACCCACCTATGCCGTCTAATGAGGAAAATGTGACAAAGGATGATGATAAGGTGGTAAATGGTAGTGATGAAGTAGAGAAAGCAATGGAAAAGATGCAGAAGTCCCTATGAAGGTAATTCCCATGCCTAGGCCACCACCACGCTTCCCTCAGAGATTAGTGAAAAAGACCGAGGATGGTAAATATCGGCGTTTTATAACAATGCTGAAGCAACTTTCTATCAATGTCCCTTTGGTCGAAGCTCTTGAACAAATGCCCGGTTATGCCAAGTTTATGAAAGATCTGGTTACAAAGAAAAGATCGATCACTTTTGAGGATGATGATAGACTGCAACATTGTAGTGTTATTGCTATAAGATCTCTCGTACAAAAGAAAGAAGATCCGAGTGCGTTCACTATTCCTTGTATAGTCGGGTCATTACATTTTGCGAAAGCATTATGTGATCTGGGGGCAAGCATAAATCTCACGCCCCTCTCGATTTACAAGAAGTTGGGTTTCGGTGACCCAAAACCCACTGCGATGCGGCTACTGATGGCTAATCGAACAGTGAAAAGGCCTATAGGGATACTCCATGATGTGCTAATAAAAGTGGAGTCATTCATATTTTCGGCAGATTTTGTTATTCTTTATTGTGAAGTCGATTTTGAAGTGCCTATTATTCTTGGGAGGCCATTCCTTGCTACAGGTAGAACCTTAGTTGATATGGAAAAGGGATGAAATTTCGGTTGAATAATGAAGAAGCGGCCTTTAAAATTTGTAGGTCCATGAGGCAGAGTGGTGATCTCCATTCAGTATCCGCCATATCCCACCAAGAAAAGATGAAGAAGGAGAATGAACAAAAAAGTGCCAAACAAGAGTTTATGGTTGAGGATTTGGTGCTTTTAGACAGATCTGGGTTGCCTTGTCTTTCGGGCAAGCTCAAGTCCAAACGGATTGGCCCTTACATGATTACCCAAGTATGCCCTTATGGAGCAGTTGAGTTAAAAACCAAGGAGAGAGTGCGGTTTATGGTAAATAGAGAACGAATAAAACTCTATTTTGGGCATACTGCATCGGTGAATGAAATGATAGAGGCATACAATCTTGATGAAGACTGAGTAATCAAGTGTCCTCAGTCGTGCCGCGACGTTAAATCAGGCGCTTGTTGGGAGGCAACCCAATACTTATAGTTTTTTCTTTCTTTCTTTCTTTCTAGTAATGGTAGCATTTTCTACTAATAGGTTTTAAATTTGCAGGCACATCACCAGGAAATTCTGCAGAAAGTCTCTCTGCAACAGTCACCAACGGACACATGTGACGGACTGTCGTTCTCTCGATGGTCCATCCTGCACAACCGTTCTGGTTGTCAGAGACCCTATTCCTAAGGGTCTCTCACATTTTCTAAGTGTCCTCCAACGGACATCTACGACGGATCATCATACTATCGACGGTCCGTCCTGCATAACCGTCATGACAGCCAGAGACCCCTCTCTTAAGTGTCTCCATTTTTTAAGTGTCCCACGTCGTACAGCGACAACGGACCGTCAGAATCACAACAGTCCGTGCTGATTGTCGGCGCTTTGCACCACAGGTTTGATTCACCTACCACTTTAGTATTTCAATTTTTTATGCATTGGGGACAATTGCATGTTTTTTTGTTGGGGGTAAGGGTAAATGGAAAGTGAGTGTTAGGGTGAAGTCTGAGTAGCCCAATTCACTATCCTCTTTTGGGGTTTTCTTGCCTGTGTTCTTTTTCCCCAAGAGACTGATTACTTTTTCTGTTGAATTGGCATGTCTATATCTTGTGTACATAGTTTAATTCTGGAGCATGATGGCTAAAATGATATCCTGATAAAATGAAAAATGATGCATGACTAGGCATAGAAATTGATAAGTGTGTGGCTCTAAGCATGACATAGAGGTACACCACTGCATTATTCTAAGTCTAAAATTCGAACTAAGTGTCTGATAATCTAGTAGAGTGATGAGATGTCAAGTGAGTGTGAGGAAGATTTGAATAGTCCACTATTTGTACTGAGCTATAACTTGCCTGGTTAGTCCTGCTAAAAGTAAGTTGTAATAGACAATTAGGAAAGGATCATAGGCCCTTATTCAATATAGCCCATTGTTTAGCCTAAATAAAAAAAACAAAATGAAATTTATCCTTCTTTGATCCAAATGATTTGAGCTTAAATTAGACCTTTCTTTCTCACCCTAACTGATCTTTTCTGGGAATAATGTGTTGGCCCTGGTTCCTCCTTGGACATGTGCATCTCAGCTTATGCCAAAAGCATAAGTTGAGGGTGGCTAATGCAGTAAACAACCTTTTTATGGCCCTGACCCAACTTTGGGTATTGTGTACTTTGACTCATGGCAAAGCCATGAGTTGAGGGTGGCTATTATGAGGAATGATCTGGAAAATGGGGTTGAAAGAACAAAGAGAGATAAAGAACAAAAGTAAAGTGACTCAAGAATTAGTTGAAAGAAAAGTAAAGAAAAAAAATACAAGAAATACAAGAAAGAAAAGAAGAGAGTCACTTACACAAATAAAGAAAGAAGAGAAAATAGCAAGGTGAAAAAATATGAGAAACTGGGCGAGATAAAATGATAGAAAATGGTATGTTTAGCCAATATGTAAAGGAGGGCAAAAAGTCACTAAAGTATACCTAAATATACCCTACCTGACCCTGAGCCTATGTTACAAGCTAGGAAAGTCCTATCGTTATCCTAAGGGTTGTATAGCGAACTTAAAGCAGTGAAAATAAGGTCAAGCTTATGGCAATAGGTATGAATGAGTGTGAATTTGTTCTAAGAGTGAGTGTGGAAAAGTAATCCTTATATTCAAATTGAAATCATTGTGTGAAAAAATGAGGATTTTGTTTTGAAGTGAGGACAATAAATGCATTACCGGAAATATTAGCAACTCGGTGAGAAATTGAAGAGGATAGTTATTAGTGCATGGTGAGTCTGTGTCATGGTCTGATTCCACATAATTCAAGCCTAATAGTGATAGCATTCATAAACATGATGAGATTAATCGGGATTGATAGCTAAATGATTGCAAAGGATAAAACATGGATACTATTGTACAAAGATTGTGTAGTGAGTAATAGTGCATCGCTTGAGGACAAACAACGAATTTAAGTTGAGAGTGTTGATCTACCGTGGTTTCACGGTATTATTAATACTTTTTCCTTAAGTTTAGTGTGTCCAAAAGCCTTTTTGTGCTAATTTTTATATAAGTTTCTCCTTATTTGCAGGAAATCTCTCCAAAGATGAATGCGGAGGTTTGTGAGGGAAGAAATGCAGAAGAGACCACCTACGGAGCTTGTGAAATACATAACTTATCACTTTGCTTGCAAGATACTAGGAAAGAATTGTTATAGTTAGACTTATCAAGTTATGAACATGTGGGGAACACGTAAACCCTAGTTACTTTGATTAATTGATTAAACTCCAACATACGAAGCTTTTAGTTGTCTCCTTTTATTTTGCTAGTTATTTTCATTTACTTAGAAATAGAAACCCACTTTTATTGTTTTTGCTTTCCAAGGAAGTAATTGACTGAACAATAGTAGTAACAGATTGAAGTTAAGTCTAAAATATTTTTTTCCTCGTGGGAACGATCCCAACCTCACTAGTTGGGTTTTTTACTTGACACGACCGCTTTACTTCTTATTTGAGAAGTAAGTTTGAGCATATCACTAATCTAGAGTCCCTTTTTGAAATATCTTTAAGCTTTTATTATCAATCATAGCTTAGTTTAGGTCATAGGGTCTAACCCTTGTATAACATCATCATCATCATAGATCAATAAGAATTTCATGAGTACAAATCCTTTCATTACAATTTATATGGGTGAGGTTAGCACATTAACATCTTCATATCATGAGAAGTCACATTGGTAAATCATTCACCATCCTTATATCTTCATATCATGAGAAGGCACATTGGTAAATCTTTTACCATCCTTATAACATTTACATCTTACCAACACCTCACAATCATAATCAAGACATTTCAATTCACCATCATACCACACTTTCAATCCTAATACAAGGCATACTCAAACACAACATCATGACTTAATCACAATTAACCACAATTTGAAGTAAATGATATAGATCATTAGACTTACCAAGTCTCCTTCATAGTTCATCATCAAGGTCTTACCATAAACTCTCAAATCAACCCAATTTGGGTATACATCAACCTAAGTCAATAATAAACATGATAATAAGTCTAAAAGAATCACTACATCACAATTCAATACTAGATCATAGCTTAAGACAAAATACTTGGGTCAATTCACAATATACTTTATAACCTAGATCATCTTCTCTCAAGAACTAGCATAAAAGACTCTAATCATCCAAATTTTGTTCATTATTAGTATTAAAACATCATCTTGTAGTAATTCAATCAATAACCAAGTCAATTAAACCAAATAAAACCTAATTCATATCAAGATCAAACCTAAAGTTATGGGTCATCTTCTACAAACTAGACCAAACCATCAAGATATATCATAATTAAGTCATAATACATGTTAATATATTTATAATATCCAAAATAAATCATAAACAAATCAATTTATGACACAATTTTCGAGATTGAGAAAAACGCACATGAAAACTCAACTTTTGAAAATACTTTGAAAGAACCCTTTGAGGAATGAGGTCTTAAAGGTGAATTAGATCTAATACCTTATTGTTCAATGAAATTGATGGTGAAATACTCCATTTAAAGCCCCCAAAACCCTCCCCTAGCTTGGTTTTCAATGGTGTCTTCCAATAGAGAGAGAAAGAAGAGAGAAGGAAAAGAGTTTTGTTTTGTGAGTTGTAATTAGTATAATGGGGTTGGGGTTTTTATATGGGGGGTTAATTAAGTTAATCAGAATTCCCTTAATACCTAAATAACCACCAAACCCCTTAATTAATTATTTAAGACTTAGTTAAATTGGTAGCAAAAATAGGCCACTCACCTACGAGGCCCCGTCGACGCCTCGTGCCTCAAACGATGGACCAGCCCCCCTTTCATGTTGCACATCCATCAATGAGTTCTGAGAGTGTGCAAGAGATCCGCTTCAATTAATTGTCTATGTGTTGGGTCGAAGAATGGCATCGACTCCCCATCATTCCACACACGCCTCGTCGATGCCCTCTCGTGGGTGCACACTGCTCAAGTAGTGTTTGACTCCACTTGCAAGGGTCCTCCTCAAGGGACCTTGGTTGGTCCTTGGGGAGTCATAACCAGACGTTTTGACCATGAATCAACTTAAACCCATGTTATACACCTTTCTACCAATTTTCATCATTTTCGGACTCCTAAAATCTAGTCAAATAGGCTAAGGCACGTTAGTACCTCCTTGAACTACTTTTTGAACGTTCTTGGACATTTTGGTTCCTAGACTTTCTAAATGACTTATAAACATTAGAATGGAACTTAAAATATTTTATAAACCCTATGACCCTTATGTTAGGCTCTAGAACCCGTCTTGAATTTTTGAAGTGTTATATTACCCCCCCCCCCCCCGCCCCTTAGGAACATTCAACCCCGAATGACACAAAAATCTTTTGAAGGAATGAATAAACTAATACTAGCAGACCAACCAACAACAATACATAAAAACATCAACGTATCACTTACACAAGGCAATTCAAAACTTAAATTACCACACATAAGATTCAGCATTTCATTATGAGGAATATCTTTCTCACAACAACAAGAGCTCAACTCAGCATTTATGAGTCAATTATTTCAAAATTCAACTTACCAACATGACACATATTATTTCATAAAGGCTCACCACATCAAAATGCACAACATAACTCAAAACAAGTCAAAGAGCAAAATTTCAAGTTCAAATGCACTATTTCACAGTAATTCACTGTAACAATATCCAAAAATGCACTTTTTGCAAAACTTCACTAAAAATCTAAGCAACTTAAATTTTATTCATTATTTCCATTATCAGTAGGAACTAATAACCTTAGTTATCAAATAGATGAGGGTAACATGACTGTCACATCCGGGTTTACCCTCTAGGCATAACTCGCGTCGTCGTCCTCTTTGAGGACTAAGACTAGCCCCTTAGTCTCATGTCATTACCTTCGTAGGTTGAAAATGCGAAAAAAATTTAAAACTTTCATTACATCTACTTGGAGGTTTACATATACCTCTACATACACATAGTATATCCGTATCGAGTACACATAGACCCTTCGTATAGGAAGGTTACATAGCCTTCTACTTTTATTGCACATACATATATTTAAAATAGAAAATACTCTTAAAGATTGTCTCATCTCATGCCATCTAAACGATCATAACAATTTGGGCATAGCCATAAATCAAAGGTAAAGAAGCCATATATTGGCCGATAAAATTCGTACACAATGAAAGTGGAATGAACGTAAAAATCATACAAAAACAAACGAACTTCATAGGTATGATATTGGCATCACCCTCCAAAAGTAAGGACCTACCCACTTGGATGATAAAGAATATCCAAGTCTTCTTCAAGTCGTCTCAAATGAGCCTTCAACGATCGGAACCTAAAATGTTTGCGAAAAGGCAAAAAATGGGGTTAGTACTCCATATGTACTAAGTATGAGATCATATGCACATATAATAGCAAAACATGCTAAAAAGGGATAGTTAGTCAAGACATGTCATTTTACCCTTTTAAAAGTCTCATGCATAATCAAGCAAGTCATACCAATTAACCAAACATGCTTACTAACTCAACCAAGTAATATGTATCCCAACATATTTGAACCCATGATTTACTACAACCCTATCATGAAGGAATAACATCACAAGTACGAATAAGAGTTAATCATATCATAATAATCAAGACAACTACTCATGAATCCTCATAAAGTCAACTAGTGCAATGACCAAGCAAAGCCCCATGACCTTACTCAATCAAGTATAAACTGAACAAGAGACCATAACCAATGTCCAACTTCACATAACATAACCTTTAAGGAAACCTAACATCATATTTTAATAGTACAACCCAATTACATGTTTAAGAGGATAATCATCACCATATAATATCATTTATATTGTAGCATCGACATGTTATCACCATATACATCATTATCATATACATACATAATATTAACATCCTAAAGGTTCCGTCAAGGTCAACTAGTGCAAGGCATAAGTAGAGTCCCATACCCCTGCTAAGACTCCGTGCGGCACTTGACAACTTACACACGAATCTTTCACGATCTTGTAATCTCAAGTAAGCCTTTAAGACTCAGAATGCAAAGAAAGATTTAGAAAGAACAAAAGGGATCTTTGGAAGAAGGCTTTGTATTACTTTGGAAGATTGCTTTACAACTTGCTTGTTTTTTTTTACAAATGAGAGCCCACCTTTTTATACTACTTCCTAGGGGCTAAAGTTTAAATAAAAATTACTTACAAGTCCCTATTCTAGAAAAGTCTACACTTTCTAGGATCTTCCAAAGCCTTTCTTGAAATGTCTAAGTTATTTTAGATAATTCTAAGGAATTCTCTAGCCTTCTAGATTAATCTACAAGGTTCTAGAGTTATCCGCTAACCTCTCCAAAACTCTAGAGTCTGCCGCCTCTATCCGAATGTAAAATTTAACTATAATATGGCGGGACGTCAAACGCTCCCCCACCCGATGATGCGACGATCGTGGCACATTTCTGTAAAAACTCCTGGACTTTGTCTTTAAATTTCCACAAGTCTTCATATTTCTCCTATGTGGCCTCTTGTGGAGTTTGTCCCTTCCAATGCACAAAGAACATGGCGTTGGCTTTTTGACCTCGCTTCTGTTTGGCTTGATAATATATGATAGCCTCAATCTCTAGGTCATGCGATGCGGTGACTGTAATGGGTGTCCGTTGTGATCGGTTCCACCTAAGATCCTTCTTTTCGTCAAGGTATGGCTTGAGGATGCTCGCATGAAACACCAGATGGATCTTGAAGTGTGGAGGTAACTCTAACTTGTACGAGATCTTTCCCACCTTGGCAACGATATTGAACGGACCCTCATATTTGCACAACAAGTTTTTATAGACGCCCCTTAGTGCCTTGAACTGTCTTAGGTTGAATTTAACCAATACCATGTCGTCTTTTTTATAGTCCATGGGAAGACTGTTTCAGTCGGCGAACTTTTTCATCTTTTTGGCTGCCTTGTCCAAGTAGGACTTGGTAGTGTCAAGATGCTCCTCCCATACCTTGGCGAGATGGTAGGCACCCAATCTCTTTCCCTATAAAGTAGTTGGAAACGAATGAGGAGTTTGGGGTTGTTGTCCTGTTGCCAACTCAAATGGTATGCGCCCAATCCTTCTGATGCATACTAATATAGTTCCTTAGATAGCACTCCAATAGGGCATTGACGCGTTCGGTCTGGCCATCGATCTGCAGAAGGAATCTTGTGGAGAAGTGAAGCTCCGTGCAAAGTATCTCGAATAGCTCTCTCCTAAAGTTCCTGATAAAGCAAGGGTCTAGGTCGCTAATGATATGTCTCGGCAGCCCCCTATATTTCACCACGCTCTTAAAGAATAATAGAGTAGCTTCCTTTGTGGTCCAACCAGCTTTGGCGGGCATGAAGGTAACATACTTTGAAAACCTATCCACCACAACCATGATTGTACCAAACCCGTCAGACTTCAGCAAGAAAGTGATGAATTCCATAGTCACGCTCTCCAATAAGCGCTCTGCTACGGGTAGTATCTCTAGTAACCCTCCAGGTTGCCTTTGCTATACCTTGTCTTGTTGGCACACAAGACATGTTTTTACATAGCACTCGATGTCATCTCGCATGCGAGGCCAGAAGTAAATAGCCTTGATCAGCACCCTCGTACGTCGCTGCCCTAGATGCCCTTCCCACATTGTATCGTGGCTTTCCTTAATGATGTGCCGCCTTATAGACCCAAACATGGGCATATAAAACCTTCGACCGGTAGTGAGTAAAAAGCCATTTTATACCCAAAAGCTTCTGGTTTTGCCTTGGGACACCAACTTCATCAGCTTATTGGCCTTTGGATCGTGTTGCATACCATCTTTGATCGCATCTTGAATGTCACAGTGAGCTGTAGTGATGGCAGCAAGTTCGGCCTTCCTACTTAGTGCGTCGGCCATGACATTTGTACTCCAAAACGTAGTCAAACTCGGCCAGAAAATCTTGCCATATATCTTGATTCAGGGTGATCTTTATTTGTGATTGGAAATAGCTAGTGGCCATGTTGTTGGTCATGACCACGAATTTGGAGCCTAGTAAGTATTGTCTCCACGTGTGTAGGCAGTGCACAATGGCCATCATGTATTTCTCCTGCACCGTGTACCGTCGTTTTTCCTCGTTTAGTTTGCAACTATCGAATGCTATTGGGTGTCTATCCTGCATTAAGACTCCCCCCCAGTGGTAAATTCTAAGGCATCCGTATGTATTTCAAAGGTCTTGGAGAAGTCGGGCAGTGTCAAAACTGGCTCTTCTGTTACTGCGGCCTTGAGACCTTTGAACGCTCTTTGGCACTCTTTGCTCCAGACCCACGACTTATTCTTCTTTAACAACTTAGTCAGTAGAGCGACTATAACGGAGTAGTCACTGATGAACCTGTAATAGTAGTTTGCAAGTCGAAGGAAGGATCACAACTCGATCACCTTCGTGGGCGCCTCCCGTTCCTGGATCGCCATAATCTTTGCCTCATCTATCCATAGTTCTCCCTGGATGATAACATGGCCTAATTAGTGCACCTCGTGTTGGGCGAACTCGCCCTTCTCCCGCTTGACATAGAGCTGGTTCTCCCGTTAGATTTGGAAGACTTTCCTCAAGTGCTCCACGTGCTACTCTAAGGTGTTGCTATAGATGACTATGTCATCCAAGTACACCACCACAAACTGGTCCAAGAAGGGATGAAAGATTTTGTTCATCAAGGTGCAAAAGGTGGTGGATGTGTTGGTTAAGCCAAAAAGCATCACCAACCACTCGTATGCTTCATATCTAGTAACGCACGTTGCCTTTGACTCATCTTCCTCCGTGATGCGTAGCCATTCTAGAGATCCATCTTGGTGAAGTACTTTGACTACCCAAGCCTATCAAACAAATTTGCAATTAGCGGGATAGGATATTTCTTCTTAATTTTGACCTTATTGAGCACCCGATAATCAATGCATAAGCGCAACGACCCATATTTCTTTTTCTAGAATAGCAGTGCGCGCCATAATGTGCCTTGGGAGGAAAGATATGACCGTCTTTGATGAGCTCCTTCAACTGCTTCCTTAGCTCCTCTAACTCAGATGGAGCCATACGGTAAGGTGCATGTGCGGGTGGCTTGGCTCCGACCTCCAACTCTATCTTGTTATCTACTTCGTGCCTCAGAGGTAGAGTCTTTGATAGCTCGTCCGTCATCACGTCCTTGTTCTCTTCAAGAAAAGTCTCAATGATTGGTGGCAAGGACTCCAAGTACCATTGTCTTCTCCTAAACTTGCAATGGTAGTTAGGAACGTAGATTATCCTTTCTTTAGGCCCTTCACAATGTGCATACCCGATAAGTGGGCGTGTCCTTCCTTCTTTGGCCCCTTGACTAGAGGTACCATGCATAAACCTTCCCGCTCCATGACCATGAGTCGTTGGAGGTAGGGATCGATAATTGTGTGGAAGCACTGAAAGAACTCTTCGAGGATGATATCAAATATATGTAAAGGAGAGACGGTAAAGTTTTGCCACTTTTTCAACGTGATGCTCACTTTTTAGGCGACCCCGCATATTGGAGTCGGCGGGGAATCAACTGTCTTGAGGCGGATTTGCTTGGCACGTAATTCAGCCCTAACCTCTCTACCATTGTCTAGGTTAAGATGTTTGCTTCGGCCCCGGAGTCTAACATGACATGAGATGGTCGTCCATTTATGGATATGTCAACATGCTACATGCTGAAATCTCCTAGCTTCTTAGTCTGCTTGGCAATCGCACTACATAATCCTATCGTGCCTAGTTGCATCATTGCCGCATCTTGTCCTTGTTCCTGCATCCTTCTCTTTCAGCTCGCGTAGGATGGCATCAAGGTTCTATATTTCGGGGCACCTGGCATAGCTGTGCGGTATTCAGCATATGTAGTAACTATCTCCTTTGTTGGTCTGTGCCCAATGATCTGTGCCCAATGATCTGTGCAGTTTTGGCGCCGTTTGCTGTCGGGCTTGTGGGGGATGTGATGCGTGGGGTGTGCTTGCTGCTCCTTGCCTCGTACACGGTCTCCCCCACCTTTGGCATGACAACTACTTGCATCTCTGCCCTTCGCCTTGTCATGTCGCTCATGCTTGAAGTCCTTCAAGGACTCAACTTGTGTGATGGCTTCGTCTATGGTCTTGACCTGACACTGCTCAAACTCCGTCTTGGCCCAATTCTGTAGTCCGTCCATGAGGTTGGGAATTTGAAGCGTGAAATCCTTGACATATGCCCGAATGCTCCCCGTTTGCTTCAGCTCCCTAAACTAGCACTTTGCCTCATAGATGACGTTGTTAGGGAAGAAGACTTTTTTGAACTCCTTGGAAAATTACTCCCAAGTGTTGATGCTACGACGCCCCTTCCCTATTTGCGACTCTTTACGCATCCACCTTAACATGGACATCTCCGAAAGATACAACACAGCCGTGTTAATCTTATTTTCGTCGTTCTTCACTCAATTACACTTAGAGTAATTCTCCAAGTGCAATAGAAATTTTCCACCTCTTGAGCGTCAGGGACGACCTTGAATATAGGTGGCTTGGGATCCTTGACCCTGACCTCCCTATCACGGTCAGGTTATGCCGATCCTTCAACCTTCATGCCTTTCTTTAGTGTTTTAACTTCGGCCTTCAGCGTCTCGATCGTGCTAAGCGCATCCATAAGCTGGCACTCCAAGGAAGTGATGGCCTCCTTTATCTTGAACTCGGTCCGCTGGAGACCCTCAAACTTCTTATGGATGTGTTTGTTCTCCTCAAGGGTCTTGAACTTGTTGTCTTCCACGTTCATGTGCCGGCCTAATATCTTTACGACCTGCCTTGCCACTTCGACCCTTCTGACCCATTCTTCTCTAGCAGTGACGTCTATGGCATCTTCGTCCAATTCATCGTCAGTTGCTTCGACAGTGGAGGGTGGATGAAGTGCTAGCGTATCGCTAGGTGTGGGGTCGGGCTGAACATCCTCATTACCCTTTTGATGTTTCTTCCCCTTTTAGTTCTTTTTTCCACCATCAATACGGACGTTGGTGGTGCTAGCGTCGTTTATGTCTCCTTCGGTAGACATTCCCTTAGTATCAAACCTCGCTTTGGTATAACTTTGTCACAGACTTAGAGTAGTTTGTAAGATTCCGTGTGGCACTTGACAACTTACTCACGAATCTTTCACGATCTTATAAGCTCAAATAAGCCTCTAAGACTCAGAAAGTTAAGATAATGAAAAGAAAGACTTAGAAAGAACAAAAGAGATTGTTGGAAAAAGGCTTTGTATTACTTTGGAAGATTGCTTTACAACTTGCTTGGTTGGTTTACAAATGAGAGACCACCTATTTATACTACTTCTTAGGGGATAAAGTGTAAATAAAAATTACTTACAAGTCCCTATTCTAGAAAAGTCTACACTTTCTAGGATCTTCCAAAGCCTTTCTTGAAATGTCTAAGTTATTCTAGAGAATTCTAAGGAATTCTCTAGCCTTCTTGATTAATCTAGAAGGTTCTAGAGTTCTCCTCTAACCTCTCCACAATTTTAGACTCTTCCACCTCTATTCAGATGCAAAATTTAACTATGATGTGGTGGGACTTCACACTAGGGTAAGTTAAACCTCTAAAGTCACCTTAGTTAGTTTATACGTCTTTACTGTATTTTAATTTAGGGAGCACTTGCCTTAACTGACATAGACCACAAGAGCTAAGTGTGGAATTATGTGTTATAAAACCTTACACCGATGGAAGATTGTCTACCGGCCATAGTAAAACCAAACACATACATAGCTTTCTAGGTGGATCCACTAGCTAGTCTTCCTATGGGGACAACATAGTTCAAGAACTAAAAGATAGTATATTCCCTCTTGATTCCACTTGGTAATTTGAGAATCCTCTCATGGTAATCCATTGGATGAATACCCCTCTTTGGGAAGTCAACATCTCATATAGAACTATAGGGCGAATCTTCCTCTTTGGGAAGTCATCACCACCCGTTGTCAAGTTCACTCGAAGCTAAGATAAGTCCCTTTATTGAAATGTGTTTAAGCCTTTAATTATCAATCATAGCATAGTTTAAGTCATAGGGTCTACCCCTTATATAATCATCATCGTCAATAGCTTAATAAGAATTGCAAGGGTATAGTCCTTTCATCACGATTCATATAAGTGAGGTTAACATATTAGATTTTCAGAGCATATCAAGTCACATTGAATAAGGCAGCCCTTATATCTTTATCCATCAAGGGTGGAGGATTGACCCGAGCTTGGTCAACATTAGCATCTTCTTCAAGTGTAGGAACTTGTTCACCACGGAGAGGAGCTCCCGTATTGGCAATTACCTCTTCAAGCCTTCAAGCCACATTCCTTCAAGTGTTCATTCTTCCTATAAGCACAAAAATAGGATTAGACACAAAAGCACACCATAAGTATTCTCTAACGGCACGATAAAGGATTTCCAAGAAACAGAGTGATTCCTAGGCATCAGATAGGTTCCTATTCAGAAGTGTGGCGCGCTTCACAATTATGAATACAAACCTACATAGACATGGTAGAGAGAGAGAGAGACATAACTCAACGATATTCAACCTCAAGCTCTGATACCAAGTTTGTCACATTCGGGTTTACCCTCTTAGATGTAACCGGCATCATCGTCCTCCTTGATGACTAAGACTAGCCCCTCAGACTTATGTCATTACATTTATAGGTTGAAAATGCGGAAAAAATTTAAAACTTTCATTACATCTACTTGGAGGTTTACATAGACCTCTACATACACATATTATATATACATATTGAGTATACATAGACCCTTCGTATAGGATGGTTACATAGACTTCTACTTTTATTGCACATACATATATTTGAAATAGCAAATAGTCTCAAAGATTGTCTCATCTCATTCCATTTAAATAAAATTAACAATTTGGGCATAGCCCCACATTAAAGGTAAAGAAGACACATATAGGCTTATATAAGTCGTACACAATAAAAGTGGAATGAACATAAAAGTCTTAGAAAATCAAAGGAACTTCATAGGCAAGATATTGGCATCGCCCTTGGAAAGTGAGGACCTACCCACTTGGATGATAAAGAATATCCAAGCCTTGTTCAAGTCGTCACAAATGAGCCTTCAACGACCGGAAATTAAAATGTTTGGGAAAAGGGAATAAAATGGGGTTAGTACTCCACATGTAATAAGTATGAGACCCTATGCACATATAATAGCAAAACATGCTAAAAAGGGATATTTACTCAAAACATGGCATTTTACCCTATGAAAAGTCTCATACATAATTAAGCAAGTGATACCAATTAACCAAACATTCTTACTAACTCAACCAAGTAATATGTATCCCAACATACTTGAACACATGATTTACTACAACCCTATCATCAAGGAATAACATCACAAGTATCAATAAGAGTTAATCATATCATAATAAGCAAGACAACTACTCATGAATCCTCATTAAGTCAACTAGTGTAATGACCAAGCAAAGCCCCATAACCTTACTCAATCATGTAACCTCAACAAGAAACAATAATCAATGTCCAACTTAACATAACATAACCTTTAAGGAAACCTAACATCATACTTTAATAGTACAAGCCCATTACATGTTCAAGAGGATAATCATCACCATATCATATACTTCATATTGTAGAATTAACATGTCATAACCATATACATCATTATCATATACATACATAATATCAACATCCTAAAGGTTCCATCAAGATCAACTAGTGCAAGGCATATGTAGAGTCCCTTACCCCTACCTAGGATAAGTTAAACCTCTCAAGTCACCTTAGTTAGTTTATACTTCATAACTTTATTTTAATTTAGGCAAAACTTGCCTTAACCGACATAGACCACAAGAGCTAAGTGTGGAATTGGGTGTTGTATAACCTTACACCGATGGAACGTTGTCTACCGGCCAAAGTAAAACCAAACATAAACATAGCTTTCTAGGTGGATCCACTAGATAGCCTTCCTATGGGGGCAACATAGTTCAAGAACTAAGAGATAATATATTCCCTCTTGATACAACATGGTAATTGGTTCCTTCTCTCATCAAGATTCATATAAGTGAGGTTAACAGATTAGCATTTCATAGCATATCAAGTCACATTGATAGTCATCACCATTTTTATATCACATACACCTTAATCAACCTCACAACATAGTCAAGATATTTCAATTCAACATTATACCATCCTTTCAATCCTAATACAAGGCATACTCTAATATAACATCAGAACTTAACCATAATTAATCACAATGGGAAGTTAAGATAGAGATTCTAAGACTTACCAAGTCTTTTTCATAGTTCATCATATAGGCCTTACCATAAAACCTCAATTCAATACAATTTAGATATTCAAAATCATAATTCAATATTAAACATGATAGAAAGACTAGAATAAACACTATAGCACAATTCAATACTAGATTACAACTTAAAAATAAGATGCCTAAGTCAATTCACCTTCTAAACTAAATCATCTTCTGAAAACTAGCATGAAAGACAAACGATTCACTCCAATTTGTTAGTGATTTAACCAATAATCAAGTCATTTGAACCAGTCTCAACCTAATTCACATCAAGATTAAACCCAGGGTTATGGGTTAAGGATCATATTCTTCAAGTTGAGCCAAACCATCACAATTGATCATAATCAAGTTAAAATACATGTTAATATATCCATTATCTTCTAAAGAAACCATAAAAAACTCAGTTCACAATATCAATTTCGTAATTGGATGAAACCCAAATGAAAACTCAACTTTTTGAAATACTTTGAAGGAGCCCTTTGAGGAAAGAAGTCTCAAAGGTGAATTCGATCCCATACCTCATTGTTTGATGAACATTTGATGGTGAAATCATCCCTTTCGATCCCCCAAAACCTCCCCCTAGCTTGTCTTTTATGGTGGCTTCCAAATAGAGAGAGAAAGAAGAGAGAAGGAAGAGAGTTTATTTTGGTGAGTTGTGTCTAGATTAATGAGGGTTAGGCTATTTATATGGGGGGTTAAATTAGTTAATTAATCTTCCTTTAATCCCTAAATAACCCTTAAACCCCTTAATTAATTAAATTAACCAATAGTATAAACATGCAGGAAAAACTTAACCTTCACAAGCGGAACCCCACCGACGGACCGTTTGTGAGTCGACAACTGCCCCCCCCCCCCCCGGTCCTGAAAACTTGTCAATGTGGTCAGAGACTTGTGCTAGTGAGGGATCCCTAATGTCTAAGTGTGGTAAAACGGTGGGCATCGACACCCTGTTATTCCACACACGAGATATTGATGGTTTCTCGTGGTTGCACACTGCCTAGGCAGTGTTTCCTTCCACGTGCTAGGGTCCTCCTCAAGGGCCCTTGGTTGGTCCTTGGGGAGGCGTACCCGGAACTTTCGACCACGAATCATGTTTAACACTTGTAATACACCCTTCCACATAATTTCATGGATTTACAAGTCCTAAAAGCTAGTCATATAGGCCAAGGCACTCTAGTACCCCTTAGAACTACTTTTCGGATGTCATGGACATTTTGGTTCTTAAACTTCCTAAATGATCTGTATTCATTAAACTTGGTATTAAAATAGTGCTTAGACCCCATGTCACCCATGTTATTATCTAAGACTCGTTTTGAATTTTCAAAGTGTTATAGGGACTTCATATTGGCCTCGACTATGGGTGGCAGCGGAACCGTTAGGTCCAACAATCCATTCTGGTCAATTACCGGTCCAGTGAGTACCCGTAGGGTCCGATAATTCCCAATTCCAGGACAGGTAACGTGAAAGGAATCGGGTTTTGCTAGTTAATCCCGGTTCTGGTCCTGGTCCAATTAATATTTTTTTAATTTTTTTATCAATTATCGTTGGGTAACGGCTAGTGGGGCCCACCAATGGCTCTTTCCCCCTTTTTGTAGGCAATTACACCCCTTACCCCCCTAACTTTTTTAATACCTCAAAGTTTTAAAATTACACTTTAACCCTTTTTTACCTATAAATACCCCTAAACTTTCATTCTTTTTAATCAAAAATTGAAAAAATAATCTTCTATTCTCTCAACTCTCTACTTCTCAACTCTTTAATCTCTTAAAATTGTTGAAATTCCATTTTTGGTCTTTGGAAATTGGATTTGGAGCTTTAAAATTCAACTTTCATCTTTCCACTTTCGGCTTTCGGTGGTCATAAATATCTACTTTTTTAAGTAAACGTTTGGTACATTCTTTCCAACTTATAATTTACATCTATTTATATTGCAATAATTATTTAATTATTTTGTGATTAATTATTTTTTTGCATTACATTTTTTGTATTATATATAATATAATCTTGTTTAATACTTGAATATGTATTCGTGTAAAAATGTTGTTCGAAAAGGAAACGGTAAAAAAAGTGCAATTGAGCATGTACAATATATATTTAACTTTACATAATCCGATAATCAAAAAGCCTGTAGTTCTTCTAGATCTAAAACTAAAAAAAATCTACTATAGTAAGAATGAATACGGAGGATTATACACATGTTAATGACACGGTTTTAATATTGATAGTAATTCTAGATTTTAGATCCTTATCATGAACATTTTCAAAGAAGGTTTGGTAATTTTAATGAGGATTTGCCTCAAGATGATGATATTATTGATAATGATGATTATATTGATACGCCTAATTTTGATGATGATGATTATGAAACTGATCCACCTATGGCTACTAGTACTCCCAATCCTTCTCCTTGTCCTGCTCCCTTTCGTTGTCTTTCCTCCCTTCCCCACGTACATCCTAGGCCTAAGGTAGACCGTGCTAAAAAACCGGTCATGTGGAAATTTATGACAAAAAATAAAGATAAAACACAAGATATTTGTAATAAATGTAAACATAGATTAAATCATAAAACAGTTGGAAAACATGGTGGGACAGGACATTTCAGTAATCATTTAATGTCATGTTGTAAAAATGAATTCTTACATGATGAAGCGGTAGCCTAAGCTAAAAATAATGGTACCCCCTTCCTGAAAATATAGGAGTAGGCGACTCTAACATGGTACAAACACAATTAAATCCTTCTAATGTTTCTGACTCTTGTTTACCATGGTCATAAAGTAGCGAAAAAGCTCTTGAAGAACTAGCCAAAATGATTGTTGTTATGGGTTTGCCATTTTGTTTTGCTGAAAATCCCGGATTTATACATTATATTCAAATTATGTATAATCCATATTTCAAAGTCTTTGCTAGAAATACAATTGAAAAGGTTGTAATTGATTATCAAACACAACATTTTTAATATCTTCGCTGTATATTCTATAACAATAATTGTAAAATAGCTATGATATGGACTGTAGTGTAAATGGTAATGATTATTTGATTGTGATTGCACATTGGATTGATAAAAATTGGATTATACAAAAAAGAATTTTAGGTTTTAATGTTGTTAGATGCAAAACCAATTTTTATATATCTCAAAATATTTAGATATTTTAGAAAGCTATGGAATATGTTTTAAAATAAGTAGAATCACCTTAGATAATGCTGCAAATAATACAGTTGCTATTGAATTGTTAAAACCTACTCTTTTCCCTATTTATGGTGATGATTATCATATTAGGTGTACTACACACATATATAATTTGATTGTTGGAGATGGTATACAAATGTATGATAAGGTTGCACGAAAGTTAAAAATGCATGTCATTTTATATTTAAATGTCAAGTTAAGTCTAGGCGTAGAGATTTTCAAAATCGTTGTTTTGAATATGATCTTCCACCCAGAAAAATTCCAAAAACAGTGTCTACTAGATGGAATTCTTTATATGAAATGCTTGTAGTCGCGTAGCAGTATATAAAATCCTCACAAATGGTTTGGAATCCTCATAATTCATATATGTCATATAGACTCGATGATAGTGATTGACATGACATACATGAACTCATAGATTTCCTAAAAGTATTTTACAACACTACCAAAAGAATATTTGTACTTTATAGTCCATTAATTTGCATTGTTTTACTTCATATTTGTATCATTTATTCTAAATTTTATCAATTTAAAGATAAATCAAGATTTCAAGAAACTATTAACAAAATGATTGAAAAATTTAAAAATATTATATTCATATTCTTCAAATTTATTTAGTCGCTTGTTTGTTAAACCCTCATTACAAAGTTGTAGGTGCATATAAGATAATTGATAAAATATATTTAACTTGGATATTGATAGTGAAAAAGATGAAGTTCCTAGTTGTCAAGCAGTTCAAGATAGCATAAAATTTGAAGCTAGAAAATTGTATGACTTATATTATTCTAATATAAATTTATCAAGAACCTGAAAGTTCTAGGAGTAGACTTAATGAAGATAACATTGATGATTAAGTAGATTCTTTTTTTGAAATTTCTCACAATAATAGAAATGATTTTGATGCATATGTTAATCAAAATACGGAACCTACTGAAAATGTTCTAGCATGGTGGAGTATTCGTGACAAAGGATTTCCAAAACTTCGATCGATGGCTCGAGGTGTATTAGCTATTCAAGCATCTTCAGAAGACATTTTTAGTGCAACAAGGTTTCAAATTTGGAGAGCATAGACATTCACTAGCAGCAGATAACTTGGAGATATCTGTATTATTTTAATATTGGATTAATGCCGAGAGAAGAAATTTGGATCGTGAACAACTACCGACCAAATTTTAAAGTGACTTTGATGAAATAATGCATGATTATAGTGATGACGGGATTGAAGCAATGGAGGATTTATCTATTCAACCTATTCCCAATCATATTACTATAGATATCTCAAATGATTTAAGAAAGGATCTCTATCGTAGCTCCGACTATTAAATTTAAATGTTTAATTGTCTATTAGTATGAGTATGATAATTTGAGATCTAATTCAAACAGAACCCTTCCTAGATGGTGGCTGTGTAGATTATATGTTTTAATATTCTACTAATATTTTTGTAGATCAAATTGTAATATCAAATTAATATTAATAAAAGTCTAGGTTGTTCGCCTTAATTTTTTTTATTATTGTATTAAATTTAATTTTTATTATTGTGAGATTTACACTTTTATAGTTTTTAATGTTTGAAATTTAAACTTTTATAACTTAAAAGTTTGAAAATTTAAATTTTCAAACTTTAAAACTTTGAAATTTAAATTTTCAAACTTTTAAACTTTGAAATTTTAAACTAAAAATATAAAATTTTAAATTTATATAATATAAATTATATTCAAATTTTAAACTTTAAGTCTTTAAAATTTAAACTTTTACAAACTTTAAAAATTTAATGTTTATAAATTATAAAAATTAACTTTAAAAGTTTGAAAAGTATAATTTGTTAACTTTTAAAAAATAATTTTAATTGATTTTAATAATTTGTTTTATTTTTTTTTTAAAAAATATTATACCCGGTCAATCTCGAAATCTGGTCCGGTTTGGTCCAGTTTCGTACCCGTTCCCTGGCGGACTGGGATGGAAACGGGTGAAATGTTGGAACTACCGGTACTGGTCCATCCTAGTTATGGTATTGTTCCGGCTGGTTGATCCTAGTTCCATTAACTACCGGTCCAACAGTCCCGGTTCCTGTCCCGCTGCCAGCCATAACCTCGGCCTCTCATGATGCACCCTCAACTAGGTGATTCTTCCATAACACCTTTACGGAAACCACCTCTTTATTACATTACTTCTTGACTTGCCTATCGAGAATTTGAACTGAAACTTCCTCATAAGAGAGGTTATCCTTCATACCAAGACCCTCAATAGGAAGAATAGACTCGGGATCACCGATACACTTCTTAAGCATGGAAACATGAAAAACCGAATGAACCGAAGCCAATTCACTAGGAAGTTTCAATTCATAGGCATAGTTACCAACCCTTTGCAAGATTTCATACGGATCCACATAACGAGAAATGAACTTTCCTTTCATGCCAAATCTAACCACCCCTTTCATCGGCGAAATTTTTAAATACACTTTATCACCTTCTTCAAACTCCAAATCCCTTATCCTATGATCAACATAAGACTTTGCCGACTATAGGCCGTTTGCAACCGGTTCCTTATGATATTAACTTTCTCCAAAGTCTTATAAATCAAATCGGGACGAAGAAGCGAAGACTCACCCTCTTCAAACCATCCAATAGGAGACCTACACCTCCTACCATACAAGGCTTCATAGGGAGCCATGGAGATGGATGAATGAAAACTACTATTATAAGCAAACTCCACCAAAGGCAAATGCTTATCCCAATTTCCATTGAAATCAACAATACAAGCCCCAAACATATCTCTAAGGGTTTGAATAGTATGTTCCGCTTGACCATCCGTTTGGGGATGAAAAGCGGTACTTAACTTCACCTTAATACCCAACCCTTCTTGGAATGAATTCCAAAACCTAGATGTTAATCGTGCACCCCGATCCGATATGATGGATAACATAATATCATGTTGACACACAATCTCATCTATGAAGATCCTAGCATAATCTTCCGCCGAATAAGTAGACTTGATAGGAATAAAGTTAGTGGACTTGGTCAACCTATCCGCAACCACCCGTATAGAGTCATATTGCCTTTGAGTTCGAGGTAAACCCACTACAAAATCCATATTGATGTCTTCCCACTTCAAAGTAGGAACTTGAATTTCTTGTAGTAAGCCACCCAACTTTTGATGTTCGGTTTCACTTGTTGGCAATTTGGACACTTAGAGACAAACTACGCTATGTCCTTCATCAAACCTTCTCACCAAAATACTTCCCCAAGGTCATGGTACATTTTTGTCGAACTTGGATGAATGGATTAGCGGGACCCATGGGCTTCCTCAATGATCCGGTTCCTCAACTCATCTACCTTGGGAAAACACAATCTTCTTTGGTACCTCAAAACACCATCACCCCAAGGAGAATGCCTCATTAAGCTTTCCAAGGACTGATTTGTTCAATTCCATCAATGATTTATCAATGTGTTTTTTGGAATTCACCTCAACTACCAATGGTGACTCGATGTTATGATGGACCATGAAACCACCATTCGGAGAATATTCAAACCTTACACCCAACCTAGCCAACCTATGAATATATTTCACTAGGTCTTTATTGGATTAATCTATGTGAGACATATTACCCATAGTCATACGACTTAGAGCATCTGCAACCACATAGGCCTTGCCGGAGTGATAGAGGACACTCATGTTGTAATCTTTCAACAATTCTAACCACCTTCTTTGTCAGAGATTCAACTCCTTTTGGGTAAACACATATTAGAGACTCTAATAGTCGGTATACACGTCAACATGGACACCATACAAGTAATGCCTCCATATTTTCAAAGCAAATACCACGACCGCTAATTCAAGATCATGAGTTTGGTAGTTTCTCTCATGCCCCTTAAATTGGATAGAAACATAGGCTATCACCTTTCCATTATTTCATAGTCACACACCCTAAACCTACTCGACATACATCACAATACAGAACAAAACCCTTTGTACCTTCCAGTTAGGTCAACACGAGAGCAAAAGTAAGCTTATCTTTCAACATTTGACAACGTCTCTCAAATGCCTCTGACCACTCAAATTTCTTACACTTTTGGGTCAATGTAGTCAAGAGAGATGAAATGGATGCAAAATCATCCATGAACCTCTGATATTAACCCGCTAAACCCAAGAAACTCCTAATGTCGGTTGGAGTCAATGGTCTGGGCTAATTTTTTACCACATCAATTTATCCTTGGATCAACCTCAACTCCCTCACTGGAGATGATATGACCAAGAAATGTAATCGACCTAACCCAAAACTCACATTTGATATACTTGGCAAACAAATGATGTTCTGTAAGTACTTGCAACACCACTCTAAAATGGTTCATATGCTCATACTTATTTTTTGAATTTAACAAGATTTCGTCAATGAAGACAATGACAAATGAATCTAGGTAGTTTCAAAATGCCCTATTCATTAGGTCCATAAACGCCTCCGGAGGATTAGTGCGACCAAAGGACATTACTAAGAACCTATAGTGACCATATCTAGTCCAAAATGTCATCTTTGGTATATCCTCACCTCTCATCCTAAGTTGGTGATACCTCGATCTAAAGTCAAGCTTAGAAAAGTAGCTTGCCCCTTGGATTTGATCAAACAAGTCGTCAATCCGAGGGAGAGGATACTTGTTCTTAATAGTGACTTTATTGAGTTGGAAATAATCAATACACTTTTTTAAGGACCCATCCTTATTCTTCAGAAACAAAACTGGAGCACCCCATGGAGAAATACTAGGTCTAATAAAGCCTTTGTCTAGTAAATCTTTGAGTTGAGCCTTCAACTTTTTTAATTCGGACGGAGCCATCAAATATGGAGAAATTGAAATGGGATTTTTATCTGGTAACAAATCAATACAAAAATTAATTTCCCGTCCGGGAGGAATACCGGGAAGATCATTAGGAAAGACCTATGGCAATTCACTCACTACGGGGACAAACTCAATGGAGGAATTTCAGAGTCATAGATGTTGGACTCTTACTATATGGTATCAACAGCCTTTGGAGATCATTTTTCATGCTTTCAAACAAGAGATGATACGACCTCTTGAAATAGAATTTCCTCCCTTCCACTTTAAAACAAGCTCATTTGGAAAGTTAAACTTCACCACCCTTGTTCTACAATCAATAGAGGCAAAGCAAGCATGGAACCAATCCATATTTAAGAAGACATCAAAATCAAGAATATAAAGTTCTACTAGTTCATAATAAGAAACTGTATTGGGCAACATTATAGGACAATTTCTATACACCCTTTTGCGACAACTAACTCACCCACCGGGGTAGACACTATAAAAGGTTCATGCAAAATATCGGGCAAAATATCAATCTTTTTAGCTACTAGAGGGGTAAAAAATGATAAGGTATCACCGCGATCAAGTAAGGCATATAAATCGATAGAGAAAACTTTTAACATACCGGTCACTAAGTCGGGAGAAGTCTCTTGCTCAATCCTAGAGCGGAGATCATAAAAGCAGTTCTTGTTTGGATCCTCATTTGAACCACTTGATTTAGATTTACCACTACCCTTGTCTTGGCCCCACACATTAGGAAAATCCCTAACCTTGTGCCCACTTTTACCACAACCAAAACAATTGTCCGTCCCCTTAAGACAATCACATAGTGCTTCTTGCCACACATTCCACAAGTTGACTTCTCGATTGGTGAACCTGTACCCTTTTACTTTTTAGGCTTAGGGTTAGACACCCTATCACCACTAGTCTTAGGGAACTTGGAAGGAACTTGATTAGAAAACCGTTTCTTTAATCTAGTCTTGTCTTATATCTTAAGCATATTCTTTGAAGAACCACCATTAGAAGATGTTGCCCTCTTAACATCTCTACTCTTCCTCTTAGCCCTTGCCTCCTCCACATGTTGGGCATGAACCATAAGAAGAGAAATGTTCATTTTTCCATGTAGCATCGCTTCATTAAACTCCTCTTGCAAATTATCCGACACCCTCGTCACAAAGCGACCATTCTGTCTCTAAGATTAGAAACAAAAGAAGGAGCATATTTTATCAATTTAGTGAATTTCAAGGAGTATTCATGAACACTCATACCTTCTTGGAGAAGGTTGATAAATTCCACCAATTTAGCTTCCCTCTTCTCCCTAGGAAAGAACTGATCAAGAAAAGCTTTCTTCAACACTTTCCATGTCAAGGATCTACCTCTTAAAGGCCTATTGTCCCTCCATTGGACATACAATGCTTGAGCCACATCCTTGAGTTGATAGGTGGCTAACTTGGTCTTCTTACTAGTAGACCACCCGATAGTGTAGATAATCTTGTAGATTTCATCAATGAACTCTTGGAAGTCTTCTTCAACCTTGGACCCATAGAAAGTAGGAGGTCTTATCCTAGTGAAAACCCTTAGATGGGAGTCCATTGTAGCAACTTGTTGATGAGCTCGGGGTACAACCTCCCGATTAGCTTGGGCCATCATGGCTTGGGATTGACTAGTGGCGGCTTGTGCTTCATTAGTAATGTGATTGGGCCATTTGCAAGAAAGAGCCCCTTATGTTCTCATGTGTCAAAGGAGGATGATTTACCAGGGCTTGGTCATCATTCACATCATCCTCTAGAGGAGGGACTTTATTACCACAGGAAGGATCTCCCGCATTGGCAATATCTTCTTCAACTCTTCGTGCTACATTTCTTTGAGTATTCATTTCCGTATAATCAGAAAAATAGGATTAGATGCTAAAGCACATAAAGATAATTCTCCAAAGGCACGATATTGGACTTTCAAGAAAGTGAGAGTTCCTAGGCATCGTAGTTTCCTATCCGTCAGTGTGGCGCACTTCACAATTATGAATACGAACTTACATAGACGTGGTTGAGAAAGACATTGACTCAAGGATATTTAACCTCATGTTCTGATACCAACTTTGTCACATACGGGTTACACCCTAGACGTAACCGGCGTCGTCATCCTCTTTGAGGAGTAAGACTAGCCTCTTAAATTTACATCATTACATTCATAGGTCAAATTTAGCGAAAAATATAAAACGTTTTGTTACTTGTTGGAGGTTTATATAGACCTATACATACACACACACACATATATATATACATACATATATATATATATATATATATATATATATCGAGTATACGTAGACCCTTCGAATAGGAATATTATTTACTCTTATACTTTTATTGCACATAAGTATGTAAAATATACCATAATCATAATAGTCGTCTAATCTCATAACCATATAATAAGAGTGTAACAACTTTGTCATAGCCCATACATAAAAGTATGAATGCCTCACATGGACTATACAATGTTTCATACTTAATGGAAAAGAAAGAACATAATAGTCTTAAACTCAAAACAACTCCATAAGCTAGATAGTGACATTGCCCTCGGAAAGTGAGGACCTACCCTGATTGGATGAATAAGAGATCCAAGACTTCTTCAAATCATCTTCAAAGCACTTCAATAACCGGAACCTAAAACATTGGGGAAGAGGAATAAATGGGGTTAGTACACGACTTGTACTAAGTACACGTACTATGAAATCATGCTAAAAATGGACATTTCATAAAGTATGCACTTTTCATTTAAAACCTTTATTCACATTTAACAAGACCATACCAATAGTTATTGCATATTCATATAAGTTATAGGCATGTACATCATAAAACCGTCAACATAAAGTCTAGTCAAATCAACATACATAGCTTATAGTTGAATACCTATTCAAGTAACTCTATCATCAAGTCATATTAGCAACAAATATATATAAGAGTACATTTCAACATAACTAAAGCAAGACAAATACTCATGAACCCCTATCAAGTCGACAAGTGCAATGAACAAGCAAAGCCCAATAACCATACTTAATCAAGTAACCCAACAAGAATCATGACTAACATCCTACTTCACATATCATAACATTTAAGAGTACATAGCATCAACCTTTAACAATATAGACCAACACATATTCTTAAGTGAAACTTAACAACATATAGTACCAATACTATTCAAGTTCATCATATACATGTCATATAGAATTATAATCATGTTCATACATAAGAACATCCTCCTAAGACTCCCCTCAAGGCTAACTAGTGCAATGCTTAAGTAGAATCCCATACCCCTACGGAGACTAAGCTAGACCCCTTCGGTTATCATAGTTAGAGTTTAATCCTTTAGTTCATTTTACCTTTTTTGGAAAATCTTGCCCTAACCGACATAGACCAAAGGAAGGCGTACTACTTTCCAAGGTAGTACCGAAACATGAAACACAGCAACTACGTGGATCCACTAGCTAGTATTTCTATGGGGGGCAACATAGTTCAAGAACTAGGAGATATAGTTGGGACCCTCTTTATGTACATGAATTGTAGTCTCCAATATCAAGAGTACATTAGTTATCCTACCTTCCCTATGTATTAAGGAGCACTCCTCAATCTAGTTCACTCGGTGCTAAGCTAGGGTCCTTTAAGTCTTTATTATCAATCATTACTTAGTTTAGGTCATAAGGTCTAACCTTTGTATAACTTCATCATCATCATCATAGCTTATAAGAATTTCATGAGTATAAATCCTTTCATTACAATTCATATAGGTGAGGTTAGCACATTAACATCTTCATATCATGAGAAGACACATTGATAAATCATTCACTATCCTGATAACATTTATATCTTAACCAAACACCTCACAAACATAATCAAGACATTTAAATTCAACATCATAACAAACTATCAATCCTAATACAAGGCTTACTCCAATACAACATCTTGACTTAATTACAATTAACTACAATTTAAAGTAAAGGATAGATATCATAAGACTAACCAAGTCTCCTTCATAGTTCATCATCAAGTTCTTACCATACATCCTCAAATCAACCCAATTTGGAAATACATCAACATAAGTCAATAACCAACATGATACTAAGGTTACAAGAATCACTAAATCACAATTCAATACTAGATCATAGCTTAAGACAAGATACTTAGGTCAATTCACAATATACTTTGTAACCTATATCATCTTCTCTAGAGCTAGAATAAAAGACTGAAAATCATCCTAATTTTGTTCATGGTTAGTATAAAAACATCATCTAGTAGTAATTGAATACATGTTAATAAAACCAATAAACAAGTCAATTGAACCAAATACAACCTAATTCATATCAAGATCAAACCTAGGGTTAAGGGTTATAGGTCGTTTTATAAAAACTAGAACAAATAATCAATATATATCATAATTAATTTAGAATACATGTTAATATATTCATAATATCCAAAATAAATCATAACCAAATCAATTCCTAATATAGTTTTCGAGATTGAGAAAAACCCACATGAAAACTCAACTTGTGAAAATACTTTGAAGGAATCCTTTGAGGAAAGTGGATTCAAAGGTGAATTAGATCCCATAATTTAAATTTTGTTGAATAATTGATGGTGAAATCTTCCCTTTACAGCCCCCAAGACCCTCCCCTAGCTTGGTCTACAATGGTGTTCCAATAGAGAGAGAAAGAACAAAGTTTTGTTTTGTGACTTGTAATTAGTCTAATGGGGTTGGGGTATTTATATGGGTTCTTAATTCAGTTAATTAGAATTTCATTTATCTATAAATAATCATCAAACCCCTTAATTAATTAGTAGACTTAGTTAAAAATGTGCAGCAAAAACAGACCACTCACCCATGAGACCCCCTTCCGTGCTGCACATCCGTCGATGAGTTCAGAGAGTTTACAAAAATGCCCCTTCAATGAATTGTCTAAGTTTTTGTTGACGGATGGCATCGACGCCCTGTCGATCCACACAAGCTTCATTGCTCTCTCGTGGGTGCACATTGCCCAAGCAGTATTTGACTCTACTCTCAAGGGTCCTCCTCAAGGGCCCCTGGTTGGTCCTTGGGGAGTCTTACCCAGAAATTTCAACCATGAGTCAGCTTAAACCCATGTTAGAAACCCTTCCACCAATTTTCATCATTTTCCGACTCCTAAAAGCTAGTCAAATAGGCTAAGGCACACAAGTACCTCCTTGAACTACTTTCTAGACGTCATGGACGTTCTTGGACGTTGTGGTTCCTAGAATTTCTAAATGATTTATAAATAGTATAATGAACCTTAAAATAATGTCTATACCTTATGACACTTATGTTAGACTCTAGAACCCGTCTTGTATTTTTGAAATGTTACATTATCCCTCCCTTGGGAACATTCGTCCCCGAATGACACAAAAATCTTTTGAAGGAAGTAATAGACTCAAGACTAGCAGACCAACCAACAACAATACATAAAAAATCATTAAGATTTTAAAAGAAGGAATAGACTCCAATATGACTTTATACCTCTGGCTGGGTATATTGAGTCCTCTAATGGTCCGTATAGATCGGATTCCTCATTTAACTCATGTGGTTTTATTATAGGTTATTAGTAGCTCTCATAATTTAGTCTTATTCCACTGCATTGACCATATATCAGTATATCCAGTATTCAGTAACAACATGTAATAAATTGGTCACTTCATTCAGTTATCTCAACATTCAGTATATCATGTTCATATTATATCCTTTCTTTATTGTTATAGTCAGTTATATGTTATTTTAGCTTTACTCTATCCTGTATGCTTAGTAATTTTCCTGTACTGACGCATACGTGAGCTAAATCTTCTCGTAGGTCAGGTTTTCAACTTTCAGATCGCGCTTAGTTTGGTTCCCAATCTCCAGTTCAATAGAATCAGTGGTGAGTCCTTATTCTTTGAGGATAAGAGTCATAGGTTTCTTTTCAGTATTTTAGTCCTTTAGATTCAATTTTGCTAGACTTAGCTGGTCCCGTTCAAGCAATTCTGAGGCTTAATTCATACATATGAGTTAGTATCTTCTTTGTATTAAACTCAACAATTTTCATATATCTCAGTTATAGTAGATGCGTATTCCCAATATTTTTATTTTAATTTTTATTTAGCTTCGGCATTAGTTTATTATATTTAGTATGCTCACGATCATGCTCGGGACGTGACTGGTGCAAGTGCATATTTAACTAAAGAAAGCTATAAAAGTGACATTGTTACTATTATAATGCGTAAGGTATGATCAAATTCCATTCTAACTTGATATTTTATGTTTCAGATCATGCTTCCTCATAGATCTAACGTTAGCAATGCAAATGCAGAAATGCAAACTCGGCTCCTCTAGTCCTAGATCAGGAAGTCTCCAATGCTGAAATTAGGAATGTCATTCAAATGTTGGATCATAGTGTCACTAACTAGAATAGTCAGCGGGTTCAAGATCATTTGAATGCAAATGGTAGATCAACTACTGCTAGGGTTCGTGACTTTATCAGTGTCACGACCCAAAATGCATCCTAGAAGAAAAGACATCCTTCAAGTCAGAACACAACGTACTTCACCTCTCGGAGGTCTTGTACGAACCCTTAGACATCATTCATTGCATATATACTAAAATAGTGTGGAATTAAAAATCTTATTTCAAAACATAATGCATAATCATTTTATAGAACTTCTAACAAATGCACTTTGCATGCAAGTCAAGCTAACATAGGAGAGTGTAGGTATTTCCCCTAAATCTATTATGAAATGGTTTAAGCTTAACGAAGTCAAGCTATCATAAAGTCACTCTAGTCAAGCTACTTCAAGCTATTCTTAGGAGAGATTCATTAGTCGATCCCAACCTATCATGGGAACTGCCATTCCCAAGCTATCATGATCAAACATCCTATAAACACATGACCAAGATAAACATTAGAGAGCTTACTTCCTCCATCCTAATATATAATGAGATTCATCACCTCAAGCTATCATGAGACCTAACATCTCAACATATCATGAGATCTACCATCTCAAGCTGGCTAATACACCTTGGTCTTATCTTACCAAGTCAACTAAACAAGAAGAGGCTCATTCAATACAACTTAAAGGTATTCTAAATCATGATGTCTTGATTTTTTGGGTTATTAGGTAAACCTAGCATCAATCTATATAAGAAAACTTGCTTCTCCTAACTTGTTCATGTCTAAATGTAAAAGCTTCAATTGCCTTTAATGGCCTAAAATCATTATGATCACCATCAACATCAAATACCACAATTCACCATCAAAATATCACATAATCATAATATGAACATAATTTAATTCTACCCGCTAGATTGGGATCACAATCAAGCCTTACCCACAATGAATTCACAACCCTCTCTTGATTGGGGTTCTTTGGATTCACAATTGTGGAATACTAGAGGACTCAATGAATGGAAGAATTCATTAATGAATAAGATTCACATACCTTAGATTAGAGCTTTAATCCCAACTTGAATCCTTGGTGAAATTCGTCCTAAGAGAAGCCCCAATTTCTCTTATTCTTTTATGGTGTTCTTGAGAGAGTTTTGGAGAGGGAAAGGTTTTGATCTTTGAGTCTAAGGTCTAAATGAGTCTCTATTGTTTAAATATTCATAAAATAACTAAAACCACCTAATTTAACCGCCCATGCATTTATTTGTAAGTGGAGTGAATTTCCCATTCACCCCTTAAGTGACCAGCAGTTGCAGGCCCTATCGACAACCTACAGTGGATGGACCATCGATGAAGCGATGGCTCTTTATTGTAGATCCAATGTTTGCGATAGAGACCCTGCAAATGGGGTCTTGATCTCCCAATAAAAATATGGGGCTATGCCCCCAATCGACATGGCGTTGATGCTACTACCTTCCGTCGTTTGGCAATCGTTGGTTGACACTGCATTGGGTAGTTTTGACCCATAAGTTGGTTCCTCCTCAAGGACCCTTAGGTTATTCTTAAGGGAGATGCTCATAAGTTTCTACCCTAAATACGTCCATCTAAATGATAGGAACTTCTGAATGTCTTGGGCGTTCTTCAATGTTTGACCTCTAAACTCTTCCAAACTTCATATACTGCCTCTAAGCACTATAATAAGTCATTTCAAGACCTTCTAAGCTCATTACACATATATTAGGCTAATTTTGGACCTAAATAATTTTGGTATCCTTACAATTATGATTAATCCACCTGAGTTCTTAGGATCGCAGACTAGTGAGGATCCCCAAAATTTCTTAGATAAGATCAAGAAGATATTTGAGGTAATGCAGGTCACTGGGAATGATCAGGTTAAGTTGGCAACATACCAGTTGAAAGATGCTGCTTTTATCTGGTACACTCAGTGGAAGGAAAATAGGGGTAAAGATGCAACTCGTATTACTTGGGATTGCTTTAGTGAAACCTTTTTGGACATATTTTTCCTTATAGAGTTGAGAGAAGAAGAGTCCCAGGAATTCATGAACCTAATGCAGGGTAACAAGATGGTCCAAGAGTACTGACTCAAGTTTAACCAACTCTAAAGGTATGCTCCTCACATGGTTCCTGACTCTTAGGAGATAAATTATTTCTTGTATGGAGTGCCAGATTTGGTGAAAATATAGTGCAGAAGTGCTATATTACTGGGAGACATGAACATTTCTAGGATTATGAATCATGCTCAACATGTTGAGGGTGATAATCTTAGGAAACAGGCCAAGGAGAATAAGAATTCTAGGATTGGGAACTATTAATATTCTCACTAGAAGTTAAGTAGTGGAAATCACTCGCATTTTCAGCAGAATTTCTTTGACCCTTGCCCCTTTGTCAGCTAGTGTTTAAACCTCCACAAACATGTATGATTAGAAGGTTAGGCACCAGGATATAAGTAGCAGGGAAGTATTTTTCAGGCACCAAGACTCCAATTGCCATAAGTGCGGTAAGAACCATCCAGGTGAGTGCCTTGCAGTAAAGAAATTATGGTTTGGATGCGGTCTGTCTGGTCACAGGTTAAGGGATTGTCCTTCTAGACAGGTTTAAGAAGGTAGTAATGGTAGAGCTTAGTCCACAACTTCACAAGCACCAACAAGTTTCCCAACTCAGCAAGGTAACTCATCTGGTACAAGTGGTAGTCAGCGCTAGAACAGATTGTATGCTCTTCAGGCTTGCTAGGATCAGGAAGGTTCTCCTAATGTAGTCACTGGTACGTTACGAGTCTTTGAACTTGATGTTTATGCACTGTAATATCCAGGGGCTACTCTCACATGTGTAACTCCTTACATAGCAGTTCAATCTAATGTTAGTCTAGAAACTCTCTCAGAACCTTTGTCAATCTTTATTCCAGTTGGTGACCTAGTTATTACTAGACGGGTATACAAAAAATTCCCTATCACAATCTCTCAAAAAGTCACCTCAGCAGATCTTGTAGAGTTAGTAATGGTAGACTTCGATGTCATTCTAGGAATGCTACATTCATGTTACAGCTTAGTCGATTGTAGAACTAGGATTGTTTATCTTCAGTTTGCAAACGAACCAATGTTAGAATGGAAAAGTAATAGCTTAGTGCCTATGTTCAATTCATTTCTTACCTTAACGCCAGAAATATGATCTCTAAGGGTTATATCATTAATGTAGTTTGGGTAAAGGATTCTAACTCCGAAACACCAACTCTTGTGTCAGTTCTAGTAGTTAGTGATTTTCCATAAGTATTTCTAGAAGATCTTCTCGGAGTTCCTCCCGAAAGAGAAATTAACTTTGAAATTGATCTCCTTCCAGATTCCCAATCTATTTATTTTCCTCCTTATATAATGAATCCAAGATAGCTTAATAAATTGAAAGATTAGTTGAAAGATGTGTTAGATAAGGGCTTCATCAGATCTAGTATTTAACCATGGGGTGCACCGATGTTTTTTCGTAAAGAAGAAAGATGGTTCTCACAGAATGTGCATTGACTATAGATAGCTGAACAAGGTCACAACCAAGAATAACTATCCAATCCCTATGATTAATGACTTGTTTGACCAACTTAAGGGTGCTAGTCATTTCTCAAAGATAAACCTCGATTGGGTTATCATCAGCTTAGAATCAGAGATAGTGACATTCCAAAGACCACCTTCAGGACTCGGTATGGTCATTAAGAATTAGTAGTTATGTGGTTTGGACTAAACAATACCTGTAGCCTTAATGGATTTGATGAACAATGAGTTCAAACAATACTTAAACTTGTTTGTTATCATCTTTACTGATGATATATCCTCATTTACTCTAGGTTTGAGGAAGAAAATGTTACTTCTGGTTGCAATCCATTTCTTTCCTTGGTCACATTGTATAAAGCGAGGGGATCCGAGTGGATTCAAAGAACATGAAGAAGTGAAATAATGGCCCGGACCTACCTCTGCTACAAAGATTAGAAGTTTTTGAGGTCTAGCAGGTTACTAGCGAAGGTTCGTAGAAGGATTTTCATCCATAGCATCACAATTGACTAGATTGACTCAGAACATGGTCAAGTTTCAATGGTTAGATGACTGTGAGAAAAGATTTGCATAATTGAAAACAAGTTGGCTACTACTCCTGTCTTGACTCTACTAGAAGGTTCATATGGTTATGTGATCTATTACAATGCATCAAGAGTTGGCCTAGGTTATATGTTGATGTAGCGAGATAAGGTTATGCTTATGCTTCTAGAAAACTTAAGGTGAATGAGAAGAACTATCCAACATATGAACTCGAGCTTGAATCAACGGTATTTTCACTCAAGATATAGAGACACTACTTGTATGGTGTTCATATAGATGTGTTCACCGACCATAAAAGCCTTCAATATGTGTTCACCCAGAAAGAGTTGAATCTTCACTAGAGGAGATGACTTGAGTTCCTTAAGGATTATGATATGAGTGTGTATTATTATCCTAGTTAGGCGAATGTAGTGGCAGATTCTCTTAGCAGACTATCTATGGGTAGTGTAGCCCATGTTGAGGAAGAAAAGAAGGAAATAGTGAAGGATGTTCTTAGGCTTGCTCGATTGGGATTTTGCCTTATGATCATATGAGACAATGGTGTAACAGTTCAGATTAAGGCTTAATCTTCTTTGGTAGTGGAGGTTAAGGAAAATCAATACAATGATCCAATATTTCTTGAACTTAAGGGTCGTCAGATTCGGGGAGCACCCCCTAGAGGTAACCGTCGTCGTCGTCCTCTTTGAGGACTAAGACTAGCCTATTGTTTACATCATTACATTCACAGGTTAAACATGCAAACTTTTTTAAAACTTTTCCATTACTTCTACATTGAGGTTTACATAGACCTCTACATACACATAATATTTATATTGAGTATACATAGACCCTTCGTATAGGAAGATTACATAGTCTTCTACTTTTATTACACATAAATAGATAATATATAACATAGTCTTAATTGGATGTCTCATCTCATAACCATTTATCAAGAGTATAACAATTTTTGGCCTAGACCATACATCAATGCAATAAGAGCGACATATAGGCTATACAATGTCTTGTACTCTTATGAAAAGGAAAGACATAAGAGTCTTAAAACTAGGACAACTTCATTAGCTTGACAGTGACGTTGACCTCGGAAAGTGAGAACCTACACAAGTTGGATAAGTTAGAATTCTAAGTCTTACTTTAAAGTCTTCTCAAAAGCTCTTCAACAATCTCAACCTAAAATGTTAGGGAAAAGGGAGAAAATGGGGTTAGTACACACCACTTGTACTAAGTATGAGACCATATGCACACATATCCTTAAATCATGCTTAAAAGGTGACAATTCATTAAAGTATGCAATTTTCTTTGAAAAGACTTATGCACATTCAAGAAGACCATACCAATTAATAAGACATATTCATTAAGTCCAAAGGATGTACATCACAAGACCAGCAATACTAAGTCCAATCAAACGAACATGTATATCCACATAATTTGAACACATAGTCAAGACAACTGTATCATCAAGTTATAATTGCAACTAGCATGGATAAGAGTTCATTACAACATAACCAAAGCTAGACAATTGCCCATGAACCCTCATAAGTCAACCAGTGCAATGAACAAGCAAATCCCCATAACCTTACCCAATCAAGTAAAAACAATATGAGCTATGGCCAATTTCCAACTTCACATAGCTTATAATTTAATAGTACATATCATCATACTTCAGAAATAGAGACCAAACACATATTCATAACTGAAAACCAATCATCCTGTAGTATTATCATTGTGCAAGGTCATCATATACACGGTCATCATATACACATCATGTATCATTATAAGCATATACATGTATAAGAACATCCTCCTAAGACTTCCATTAAGGATAACTAGTTTAATGTTTAGGTGGAGTCCCATAACCCTATCTAGACTAAGATAAACCCCTTAGGTCATCCTAGTAAGAGTTTATTCCTTTAGTTCATTTTACTTTTTGGGAACATCTTGCCTTAACCGACATAGACCACATAAGATAATGTTGAATATAGTGTCATGGAAACCTACACTGAAGGAAGGTGGACTACTTGCCAAGGTAGTACCAAAACATGAACATAGCAACTACGTGGATCCACTAGCTAGTATTCCTCTAGGGGCAACATAAGTTGAAGAACTAGGAGAGATAGTTAGGACCCTCTTTATACTACATGCATTATAGTCTCCAATATCAAGAGTACATTAGTGATCCTACCTTCACTATGTGGGAAGGGATACTCTTCACTCTAGTTCACTTAGTACTATGCTAGAGTCCCTTTTGAAATATATTTAATGTCTTTATCAATCATCATAGATTAATGTAGGTCATAGGGTCTATCCCTTGTATAATCATCATCATCATAGCTCAATAAGAATTTCATAAGTATATTCCTTCCATTACAATTAATATAAGTGAGGTTAGCACAATTACATAATCACATCATGATAAGGCACATTGGTAAATTATCACCATTCTTATAAAATTTACATCTTAGCCAACACCTCACAAAACATAGTCAATACATTTCAATTCAACATCATACCAAAGCCTATCAATCTTAATACAAGGTATACTTCAATACAACATCATCACTTAAATCACATTAACCATAATTGGAGTAAAGAGTTGAGATCACAAGACTTACCAAGTCTCTTCATGATCCATCATCAAGGTCTTACCATCAACCCTTAAATCAAACCAATAAGAGTGTAATATCACCACCCAACCATAAGCAACATGATAAAAAAGCAAGTTAAATCACTACATCACAATCCATCACTACTTCATAGCTTAAGATAAGAGACTTAGATCAAATCCATAATCTACTTCATAACTTAGATCAATTTCACAAGAAATAGCATGGTAGGACTAAAATTCATCTCAATACATTCATAATTTATACAATAACATCATCTAGTAGTAATTAAACAAATAACCAATTCAATTGAGCAAATATTACACAATTCATATGATGATCACGATATAGGGCTAAGGGGAATAGGTCATCTTCAACGAACTGGACCAATTCATCAAGAAATAACATAATTGAGTTATGATAAATGTTAATATATTCATAATATCCAAAGGAAATCATAAACAAAGCAAACCACAAGATCAATTTCGAGATTGGAAAAGATCCACTTAAATTTCATACTTTTGAAATCAATTTGATGGAACCCTTTGAGTAAAGAAGTCTCAAATGTGAAAGGAATCCCATACCTTAGTGTTTCATGAATATTTATGTAGAAATATTGGTGATGAAATCCCTAAACCCCACCTTGACCTTGTCTTCTATGGTGCTCTTCAACTTGGGAGAGAGAAAGAAGAGAGAAGGATGAGAATTTGGGTTTCGGGAATTATGAGCTTAGGTAAGTCTAATTAGGTTAGGGTCTTTATATAGGTTTTTAATTAAGTTAATTTTACCTCCCCTAACCCCTAATTAGACTCCTAACTAAGCCAACTAGTTAAATAAAATGTGTAGCAAAATAGTGGCTCCACAGATGAGACCACAAACGACAGATCGTGTGTCCATTAACGGGCACTGTTCACCTCCTTGCTGCATACTCGTTGATAAGTTCAGAGACTGTACATTTGCAAGCTTTAAAAAGTTTGGCTAAGTTTCAATCGACGGAATCAGTCCACGCCCCATCGATTGGACAATGGATCGTCGGTTGCATCCGTTCGTGGATACTGCCTTGGGCAGCCTTTGACCCAAAATGCAAGGGTCCTCCTCAAGGGCCCTTGGTTGGTTCTTAGGGTGACATGCCCAAATGTTTCAATAATTAATCAACTCTAATACGTGTTAGACACCATTCAACTAATTTTCATCATTTTCTGACTCTTAAAACTTTGTCAAATAGGCTAAGGCATAATAACACCTCCTTGAACTAGTTTCTGGGCATCATGAACGTCCTTTGATGTTTTGATTTCTAAACTTTCTAAATGACTTATATTCATCAAAATAGACCTTAAAAGAAGTATCTAAACCTTTTGATACTTATGTTAGGCTCTAGAACATTTCTTAGACTTTTGAAGTGTTACAAGGATGCATTCCACAATTAGAGAGTGGAGGTTTTTTCCCAAGAGGGAGATGGTATACTTTGCTACCAAGGTAAATTGTGTGTTCCTGATGTGGGTGAGTGTAGACAACATATTCTTGTAGAAGCCCGTGATTCTAGATATTCTATGTATCAAGGTGCCACTAAGATGTACCGCGATTTGTGGGAAGTCTATTGGTAGAATGACATGAAGAGCGATATAGCAGATTTTTTGAGTAAGTGACCCAATTGCCAGCAAGTCAAGGTAGAACATCAGAAACCAGGGGGTATGATCCAAGAGATCAACATTCCTACTTGGAATTGGGAAGTGAATAATATGGATTTCATCACTGGGTTTACTTCATACTTGTAGACAACATGACTCCATTTGGGTGATAATTGACAGGATGACTAAGTCTTCTCACTTTTTGGCTGTCAAGACTACAGATTCGGCGCAGGACTATGCTAAGCTTTACATTAATGAGATAGTCAGGTTGCAAGGGGTTCTTTTGTCTATCATCTGAGATGGAGGTCCTCAGTTTACCTCTCATTTCTGGAAATCATTTAAGAAGGGTCTTGGTACATATGTTAATCTTAGCACAACATTTCATCCTTAGATGGGCGGATATGATGAGCGTAAAATTCAGACCCTAGAGGATATGTTTTATAGCTTGTGTGATCAATTCTAAAGGTCGTTGGGATGATTACCTTCGTGTTATTGAGTTTGCCTACAACAATATCTACCATTCGAGCTTTCAAATGGCCTCTTATTAGACATTGTATGGGAGTAGATGTAGATCTCCTGTTATGTGGTTTGAAGTAGGTAAAATAGCCTTGATATGAAAGGTTTTTTAGTCCATGATGCTATGGAGAAAGTTCAACTCATTCGATATAGACTTAAGACAACCTAGAGTCATCAAAAATTTTATGTAGATATAAAGAAAAGGGAACTAGAGTTTCAAGTTGATGATTGAGTTTTCTTGAAAGTGTTACCTATGAATGGGGTAATGAGATTTAGCAAGAAAGTGAAGCTTAGTAATGGATATGTAGGCCATTACAAGATGTTGAAAATGGTTGGAAAAGTGGCATATCGGTTATAGTTTCTAGTAGAATTAGAAGCAGTGCATCTGGTCTTACATATCTCACTTTTGAAGAATTGTGTGGGTGATCCAGCCTCCGTACTTACATTGGATAGTATGTTGTAAAATATAGACTTTCCTATGAGGATGTACAAGTTGGGATTCTTGATCGTCAGGTTAGAAGGTTCAGGAACAAAGAAGTTTCTTCAATCAAGGTTTTGTGGAGGAGTCAATCCGTAGAGGAAGCTACTTGAGAAACAGAAGCATCCATGAAAGACAATTATCCTCACCTCTTTCCTTCTGATTCCACTCCAACTTGAGGTAAGAGTTCCTCTTAAGTTTTTCAGTCATTCATGCGTAACTTCAGCATTAGAATCCTGTTCCTCAATTTGTACTTGCATTTTCATCATTATTGCATGTTCTTGGAACCTAGTTCAATTAAAAACTCAATTCTAAACGTTTAGTGGTAGGGATTGAAACTCTCTCCCTCTAATTTATCTAGTTTAGTCTTCATTAAAGGAAGAATTTTCCCAAGGGAAGATACTGTAATACCCCATATCCAAAAATAGACCAGAAATTAGCTTTTCATAAATTTGAAAGTGTAAGCTACGACCACCCTCTACGAACTGTAGTTTGATCTACGACAAGTGCTGTAGGTCTGTGGTTCACCACTGCAACCCCTCACCAAAATCCAAAACTCTCTCATAACCAGTTAACTACTTGATTCTTTGAGAGTAGCATAATACCGAGTTGGACTAGGGTTCAACGTATCCAAATAGTCTATGAACCACTTGCCAAGTAAGTTGTAAGTCCCCTTTGTGCGCATCCGTTTAGTGATTATGCCAGCATGTATTTATACCTCTAGCAGGGTATATTGGGTCCTCTTGGTGGGGCGTATACATCTGACTCCACATATAGGTCATGTGATTTTATTATCGGTTATTAGTTGCTCCCACAATTCAATAAAATTTCATTGCATTAACCATTTATCAATATATCCAGTATTCAGTTTGAAGATGTAGTAAATGGGTCACTACATTCAGTTATCTCAGCGTTCAGTATATCATGTTTAGATTCTATCCCTGCTTTATTTCTTTGTTCAATTATATGTTATTTCAACTTTAATCTATCCAACATGTTTAGTACCTTTCAATTACTAACACATACGTGTGCTACAACTTCTCGTGATGTAGGTTCAAGTTCTAAGCATCCAGATCACGCTTAGATCAGTTTTGATCTCCAGTTTAGCAAAATCAATGGTGAGTCCTCATTCTGCGAGGACAATAGTCTTGAGTGTCTTTTTTAGTATTCTAGTCCTTAAGTTTCAATTTTTCTTGACTTAGCTGGGACTTTCTGAGCAATTCTAGTTAATTAGAGGCTTAATTCAGACATTGTTAATTTTAGTTCAGTATTGAGTTAAAATCATCTTTGTATTAAACTCATCAGTTTTTATATATATATTAGTTATAGTAAATGAGTATTCCCTATCTTCTTATTTTAATTATGATTTAACTTTTGCATTAGTTTATTACATTTAGTATGCTCATGATCATGCCAGCAGGGTTAGCTTGGGACACTTGTGGTCCTAGATCCTGTGTTCGCGTGTCGGGGGTAGCTCTGGATGTGACAGGTGCAAGCGCATATTCAACTAAAAAAAGCATACAAAAGTGACATTGAATACTTATACGTCAACATTCTGTGGGTGCAACACAGGTGAGTTACACAAGTACATGACCACTTTGTTCTAAATACTTCCTTTGGGAGGTTCCAATTACATAATTGGGATATATATGATTCTTTACAAGTTGTCTTCTTCCCAATTAGGGATATTCTAGAGAGAAAACATGCATTGAAGTAGAGAAATAAAAATAGGCATTGAAGAAACTCTTGCTTGGTAAAGAACAAAACTCCGACTTGCACTTCTCAAAGTTTGAATTTAAAATTGTTACTTGTAAGTAACTAAAAAATAAAATAGGATGCACTAGAGCTTCACAAGTGTGTGAGAGTTAGAACTTGTTTAAATGTTCTGCTTTTACTTTTAGAGTTTGGTTTAAGAGTTTTGAGGTATAACATCAAGGGACTACCATGACGTTTTGGGAGTAGTCTTTTGAGTTTATGTGTTCTACTGTGGTGTGTTGAAGTTTGTCTGATCGTTGGTCTTTTCCCAAGTAGTGGTTGAGGTGTTACGGGGTTATACATTAAGTTATGAGTCCCCAAGGACCACTCTAATGGTTCTTGAGGAGGACCCTAAGTCGAAACCCCAAGGAAAAACCACCAAAGTGCCTAAAGCTAAAAAACTAAGGCCATGACCTATGACTCCTGGGTCAAATCACGACCAGTAGTTCTGACCCGTAGTTGCGGGCTAGCAAACCCAACTCTCAGTCATAAAACACAGACCGCATTGACGGTGAGTGGACCAGACCACGGGGGATTGACCAGACCACGGGGCGTGGACTAGACCACGGTACGTGGTCTTGTAGGCGTAAAAAGGGTCTGTAATCTGCAATTTTGCAGGTTGGTTCGGCAAACTTAGGAGTGAATTGGTAAATTCACCACAAGTCTTTTTAAGTGCATAGAAATTTTAACTGTATTTTTAGGTATTTTAAGGATATTAAAACATTTAATTGGTACTTTAGAATTCACTATTCACTTTTCCTAAAAGCAAAACCGAAGCCCAAAAGATTCTCTCAAGAACACCATGGGAGCTTAAGATAAAGTTGGAGTTAGGGTTGATGATTTTGATGGATTTCTTCTTAAATTCTCATAGGATTTAGACTAATAAGGTATGAAAGTTATTTATATAAGGTTATCTATCACCTTAGAGCCAATTTCAAATGGTTTTCAAGTTATTCAAAGTTTATGAAACAGTCCAATTTTCACTCGAACTCATGGGTTCTTGCATCAAACGTTTTAAGTTGATATATTATGATAATATTAATTGTTTATTGGTGATTTCAAGGCTATAAACTCTAAGAATTCATGATTTCACTAAATCCCTAAAGTTGTTTATAAAATGGGTTTTACGATAATGTATGGATATTGATGGAATTGTGCTTAGACTGAATGATATTATTGATTCTTATTGTTTTCTATACCTATTGATGATGGATTTCTGGTATATGGATGAATTGGGAATTATGGACTTGAGTGCAAGTTATTGTTTAGACTTCTTGTGATGATAGAATTATTGGGAATTGAATGATGGTGATTATGTCTTAGGAGAATTGTACGGTGACCTATTTTCATTGTTAATATAAAATTAAAATATAATTGTTCTTATATGGTTTGTCCCACTTATGGTGAAAGTGTTCACTTGTTGTTTATACATTGTGACCATAGCCTTAAAGGCATTATATGATAAGTTTGAAGATTTATCATGTTAAGGTGTAAGTGACGGCATAAAGTAAAGATTTACATGTGATCTCAAGGAGATCTTGTATAAAGTGTTATGGTATTGTGATTTGAAGTATGATTCTCTATTAATGCTTATACGTGATGATGAGAAAATGTGAAGGACCTCTATATTGTGATGTTACATCTTGATTGCTAGACTTAGGTGCCTGTCCTTAATGTGTGAAAGTTGTTGAATGTGATCTCTTGACTTTTTAGGCTTTGGCATGCTTTTCTTGTGTAATGAATGAATAAATTAATATACAGAATTGGTATACCTAAGTATGGTGCCATTTATATGAACGATGAATGAGGCTTCTAGGCTATGTATTAAGCCGGTGTACCTAAGAATTGTGCCCCTTCTTAATAAGTCTAGATCCCTAGGTGAATCTAAAACCTTGAAGCGGTAGACTTCATGATGGTTCCTCCTTCTTGTGTGAAATGATACACTTAGAGATGGTGGGCCGTAACGGCATAAAACCTTCTCTATGAAAGTCAATGAGCTATCCTCAATGAACCTTGATAGGTAGACTTAAGCATGATTCCCTTCTTGGTAGAAGTACTATGGGTCGGTAGACCTAATGTTGGTGCCCTCTCTAGTACATACATGTGAATGAAATACTCTATGGGAACTAAGGCTAGAACCGAGTGGATATGGTTAAGATGATGTCTCTTCTTGTAGAAAAAGCAATAGTCCAATGAACGTCTTTGGATATCCCTTAAACCATGTGCCTATATGGGTTGCCTACATGTTCTACCCTTGGCAAGTAGAACACCTTCGACGATGTGGGGTCTTATGACACCAGATTCAATGGCTAGGTAGAATGGTCTATGTCTATTAACACATATTCCCATTATGTACGATGTGCACTTTAGTTATTGGATAGGTTGTACAATGCATAGTTAGTAGTATGGGATTCTATCTACATATGATACGAGTAGGCTTAGAAGATACTAATGTGATTTCCCTTAGTCTTAATGACTATTATATGAATTTCCCTAAACACATAAATGTCTTCTAAAATGTTTTTTCTTAATGAATGTTGAATTATTATGATATTATGGAAAGGAAAGTTCTTTATCTTTGGTAGTCTTGAGGAACACTTAGGTGTGTATTGAAGAGGTTGTATGGGCGGTCACTTCATTTCTTATTGAGGTGTGTCTTAGGATAACCTTAGATACAGGGTTAAAATGATGAAATGGGTTACTGGATAAATATTTCCATGTTGTGTTTATAATGTGGTATATTATCTTTTATGTGAATAGTGGCTTATAAAATTTCTCTTATACTTGTAGTTTCTTAAAATTTTTACAAATGGTATAAAAAGCATATTTCTCCAATAAATGTCCCTTTTTGCATATTTTTGCATAGCTTCCATAATTAGTGCTTAATTGTGCTAATCCCTTCTTTCCCCTTTTGACTAAAGTGTTGGGAATTTAAGATTTGGTGTCATATGGTTGAGGAACAAGTTCCTAAGGTAATTGAAGATGAATATTTGGTGATTCCTCATAGATTTTAGGACAAGACCCCATATGTTCCTTTCTTATGTCTTCTTAGTCTTTATTTTAAGTCTTGTATGGGCTTATCCCAATGTTGTACTCTAAAGATGTTTGATGGTTATGCGACATAAGTCTATAAAGATTAGAAGTCTTCCACTTGTTATTTAATGCAACTATTTCTTCGTGTGTGAAGAAATTTTTTAATTCTTATCTATTTTTCAGTATTATATGCAATGACCAAGTAAAGACATTTAATTAAAACTCAATTATTAGTTGAACCCACTTCAAATCAATAATAATATCAGTAAATACTAACACCAATACGCTAATTAAAATATTCAATCGCATAACGCACCCCAAGAATGGGGTTTAACGACCGGGGAGCATCCCCTAGAAGTTACAAGGAGTACTTGACCCTTCGGAGGTCTTGTACAAGACTCTTAGCTATCTTTAATTACATTGGTATGAAAAGTAGTGAGGAATTAAAAATTCACAAGAATATTACTAAGAAACTTTGTTTATAAAACTAAGGAACAAGTCTCATCATCACAAGCCAACTTAAAGACACAAGTCTTATACAAGTCTTAAAAGAAAGAAACGAAATAAATAAACATAGTCTATGTCCTTGAACATATGAGGACATACCAGTCTTGAGAGATTTAGCTTCCCAAGATTCCTAAGACTCACTACGGTAAGACATAAAGAAACCGCCCATACAATCTCTTTAATACTCACCTAAATTATCCTTAAGACTATAAAAGATAAGCGTCATTTCATTTATCAAGTCAGCATTCATTACTAAGGATATTAGAGGAACATACATGCATGTAGGAACTTCACATAAAGACTATCCTCTGAGAAAACCCCCAAGTTACACTTAGTGTAATGTGAATGTAGCATCCCATACTACTACTTCCACTTAGTGATCTTTAGGAATCACCTTAGATTCTTAGGCACATCACATTCATCATTCACATAACTTTAATCACACAAGACAAAATATCAGCATGCTTCTTTAATATTATACATAAAGTCACATTACTTCATTAACGTCATATAAAGAACCATTCATACATTTTCATATAACGACACTCCAAGACTCCCTCCAAATGTCTACTTGTGAAATGTTAGAAGAGTCCCATTACACCACCTACCCTAAGTAGTACACCCTTAAGAAGACTTAGTTCGTAACATTAGTTTATGCGGGATAGCTTTAACAAACATAGACCATGAGAGCTAGACATGGCATCCCGGTATTAACCCCTGCCGGATGAGGGATCCCCACTTCCCTAAGGTAAGGTTATACTCTTAGCGATTAAATGGATTCTCCAATAGCTACACCTATGCAGGTGCATAATTAAGGGATAATGAGATTTCTTATAAGTAACCCATTCTAAAATAACAGAGCGCTCATTTAACGAGGTACATTAGATACAACATCTTTACTCACGACGTGTACCCACCCCTTTCAAATCCTCTCAATGCTAAGCATAACTCCCCCAAGGAGTCTTAAAAATTCATTGACTATGTTTTAAGAGATACTTATTTAGAAACACATCTCAACTAATGAAGAGTACTTATCTCTAGAGGTTACTTTGGAATACTACATCTCAACTCATGAAGAGTATCCAACCTCCAACCTATATTGGAAATCTCTTGGGAATAGTGAAGTTGCTATTAAACACTTCTTGTCAACTCATGAAAAGTGTACACCCTAAAATCCCCTTTTCATTACTAGAATTCTTTAGGAATAGTAGGGAATGTCCTAGGCACTTTATCTCTACTCACAAAGAGTGTGTACCCTACAATCCCCCATTTTCATTCATTAACATCATTCTTTCGTTCATATAATGTGTGTGAGTACATGTGAGAACATTCTTCACATGATCACCATATTCAAAACAATTTACTTCTAAACATGCTCATACTATATTTATCATTAATCACACTGTCATGACCCAAAGTAAACCCTAAATGACAAGGCATCTTTCAAGTCGCCACACATCGTACTCGACCTCTCGGAGGTCTTGCACAAGACCTTAGGCATCAGTTATAGCATATATGTATATGAAAAGTAGTGCAAAATTAGAACTTTTCACAACAAATGAACAATAGTTCAAAAACTCTTTCTTAGAAATGTAGGAAGAGGCTAAGTCTCTTGTCGCCATCTTAGACACGCGAATATCTGGGGTCAAATCCCATACTTTACCATTATAGAAAATATCAAAGTATAATACGATGTCTTATAACATGAAAAGCTAAACATGACTATGTCCTCAAATCAATTAAGGACATACCACAACTTGCTTGAAAGAATGCTAATATCCAAGATTCACTTCCAATGACTCCTTACTTGCCACCTACACCTTTAGATATAAGAAAATGTATAGAATTAGTACATTAGAATGCACTAGGTATATTGACATGCAATTAAAACCATGCTAAAAGGGAATTTGTGTTATAATATGCTTTCATGCTCTTTCAGAAAAAACCTCATACCAAGTATAAGAATCACTTACAAGTAAACATGCATACATACTAGAAATATTCCAAGTGATATACATCATACCGCTTTCAACACTTAGAAACCATATAAGCACATATACCTCCAAACAAAGGTCCTCAGACTCACTAAAGTAAGATATGAAGCGGCCACCCATACAACCCCTTCCCACACACCTAAGTGATCCTCAAGGCTTCGTAAAGTAAGATTATTCCCATTTCATGATTAGACTCCTTACATAGAATTACTCTAAGACTAACTTAAGTAAGACATGAAGAGACCGCCCATACACCCTCTTCAATCCTACCTAACAAATCCTTAAAGCTACTCTAGATAAGTACCTTTCGTTTACATGCATTTATTGAAGTCAATCATTAGTCACTAGGACACTTAAGAGAAATTTAATTTCACGATAAAATACATAATATTCTTAGAAGACCTAGGTAAACAACATACTAGCACATTCAAAGCGTACTCTTGTAATGTACCGATAACATCACGTTCAACTATCTACACTTTGTAAAACTTCTCAAATACTATAATTCATCCCACATGATTAGAATAGGCATTAACCGACATAGACCATACTAGCTAGGCATATATTTTGAAGTCTATACTTCTCCGATGGAGGGTTTTCGACTTGACAAGGGTAGAACTACGACACATCTCATTAATACACACAATTAAGGAATATCAAGGGTTTCTTTGTAATCTAGTATCAAATTAAGTAAAGCCAATCCCCAAGCATATTCTGTCGGTGCAAGCCATGTTCTCATAGAGTAAGTTCAATCATATAAGAAGCATATGACAATGTACCATATTTTAGTCATTACCTAATCATAGTACTCCTACCAAGGATGGGTCCACTAGGGTTGCCACACTATGGTTACAAGGATATCTCAATGACTTTCTTATAGATGGTTTCATGCCATTCCAGCCAACCTACCCCTAAGTCCATCATTCACACAAGAAGGATGAAATTATGACTTTCCAGGTCAAATTTCAATCATACATTCACATACATGACAAAGGTTATTAATCCTACTAAGCCAAAAGCTCATATTCACATTATTTAGGTATCAAGTAGAGGGACATAGGTCTACCAAAACAAGATACACATCATCATCTTTTCACAAGTACAACAACATTGAAGTAGAATATAGGGAAAACAAAGTCAAATATAAGCCACCCTAACTCCTATAGAACCATCAACCAAATCTATCATGAGACTCATATAGTAAATTAGAAAGAATCATACTGCAACATCAAGTATACACATATAAAGGAATCACCATAGCCTACAATGATCACCTCTAATCAATTAGGAGACAACATGATTTCACATCATTCATACACATATACCACATAATCCTTCACATTGATTACCTATACAAGTAATAACACGATAACATCACAATTCATAAAGTAATGCCAACAAGGCCACATTCTTCAAAATTATATCACATAAGCACCTACACCACAAGTGAATCGTGCCAATCATCAAAATTCAATGCCTATATTACACAATATAGAAAAGTTTAGGTCATATTACCACCATTCCATCATTAACACCCCCAATCCTTAGCCATTCCAACAAATTCAATTCACGAAGGCTCTTACCAATAGCCATACACATCAATCAAAAATAATAATCAAACCATACAATGATGCAACATAATACAATATGAAACTAATCAAACTAAGGCATCCTATATACAATTCTAACACGATCTTTACATAATTTAATAAGCCCAAAGTAATTTACACAAAAATTCAATACCATAAGGCCATGATCAAATCACCCATAATTTAACCAAAATTAGGATTTCATGATTTGTATGGGTTCATATGAATTTTGATCTAAACTCATTCAATTAACATCAATTATAACATAAATCGTTGATTCAAATTGTTTTAGGCAAGAACCCATGGCTAGAAGTGAAAATAGAAGAATTCATGTTTTGAGAAGTCCAAGAAAAACCTTTGAAGTTTAATTCCTTGAACAAAGAGAGTTCAAGGATGAAACCATACCTTGATTGATGATAATACAAAAAATTTATGAAGATTTTATTGACAAATAAAGCTTCTATCCTCAACCTTGCTTCAAGATTCTATGGAGTTCTAGAGGATTCGATTTGGGGTCTTGGGGTTTTGATTTTCAATATTGAAGTCAACTATATGTTGTAGACTTATAAATTCACTTAAAATACCCTAAAAGACTTTAATTAACCGACCAATATATTTTTAGAAGCTAGGTGAATTTCCTAAATAGCCCTTAGCTTGACCGAGAATTTGTAGGAAGTTGCAAACCCTAACAACGCTTACAGGTCGACAGACCATAGATGAAACGATGTCACCGTCGTGCAGATCCTTGTTTCTGAGAGTGAGTCACAATTTTGGGTATTAGCTCCCACACATAAGTGTAGATCAACGTCAGCCCATCGACGGAGCGTGCTTTGGATGACGGTGCATCTTTTGACACTCATTGGTTGGGACTGCCTTGGGCAGTTTCAAGCACATGTTTGGGTCCTCCTCAAGGACCCTTAGGGTGGTCCTTGGGGAGTCGTTCCTTGTAGTTTCAAATCAAAATACGTACGTCTAGGTTTTACAAACCTTTCATATCAATTTGGGCTCAAACTAACACGTAAACCATGCAAAGCAACAGTAGAACACACAAACACGACTCAAGGAAAAACTTTCAAACATCTTGGACGTTTGACCTCCAAGCTCTTCCAAACTCAACACACTACCTCTTAATACTATAGTTAACAATTTTAAGAACATATTACATCATAAAACACACATTAGGATCTAGTTTCACCTAATTCATTTTTAGGGTGTTACATTTTTGCTTCACATACTATCATGCTTCAGTTATACATATACTTCATTTAGACATGATATCTTCAAGACACACATTAACAACTTCATAAAATACCACATTCATATCCATCAAAATCATCACTCTACTTCATATGCTATGCCTTAAAGGCTATAATCACAATACACACAATTATACAAATACTTCAAGTAAACACCGCCACCAAAGGTGGACTATACCACTCAAGATACTTTCAATAAACAACTAACAAGATAAATAAACTTACCCTCCATCTAATCCTTCACCACATTTTCTCAATATTTCACCAAAACATCATAATAAAATATTATAAGGCATTTGGTAATCCACAATATAACATAAGAAACACAACTCTAATATTTTCTAGACATATACACTAAACCCACTCCATAAGTCAAAAGTTGATAATATGAATGAGCATGGGTTAATTGGGGTTTTTACCTTAAAATCATCAAATAACATTGAAAATATCATATTTCATTCATTAAAATATTTTCATGCAAAGACTCATTGCTTAAAATTCAAAATAGAAGAAGTTGGAGTTGTAAACCGTTTTTCAAAAAGCCTTTGAAATCGATCCTTGAATGAAAGAAGGTTAAAGGATGAACTACCATACCTCAATATGAATAAACCCACGAAATGTTTGTGAAGAAAACGTCCAAAATCTTCAATCGTAGCTCTTTCTTGAGTTCAAGCTTCAAGGGGGTTTTGAGAGAGTTCTTCTTGAGGGAGGAGTTTAGATTTTTGAAAATAAAGACTAAGTTAGCTTCTAGGAGTAAAAACTAACTTAAAATAACATAAAACAATCGTCACTGCTTCATAAAATACTTGGGGTGAATTTACCAAAACATCTCAAGCTTCGCCGAAACACATGCAACTTTTGCTTGTGCCATATGATAGATCCAATCTAATGAATGTCGTTTGATCGATGACCCGTCCTTCTAGGCGTCGGTTGGATCAGAGGCTAATTTCTTGGGGGATAATATACCAAAACTAAGGGTAAAGACACGCCCCCAAATGACAGGGCGTAATTCAATCAACTGGCCGTTGATGATGGTCGTCTATTGGGTAGTGTTTGGCAGTTTCTGCCTTAGAGTTGGGGTCCTCCTCTAAGGCCCCTCATGGATCCTATAGATGGTAATATAATTATTGGGGTACTCACCAACCATATTAGACACCTAAAAACTCACCAAACAATGCAAAGATACACTAGAACACATGCAAGAACATTGACATCTAGTTGTTGAACGTTATGGTCATGCCTTGATATTTAACTTCCAATCTTACCAAAATAACCTCAAACACAAAAATTCACTATTTGAACACATATTTAACTCATGAAACACAAACGAAGCTCTAGGTATACCTATTTTATTATGAGGGGTCGCTCCATGGGTTTTTAGCAAAACATCATAAAGAGCAAGAAAACATTACCAACTATGTTTTCATCATATTATGATACAATTCACAAGTCTTCAAATTCTCCAGTTGAATCTATAAATAAAACCAACACAAAATCTTTAATCAAAAAGTGTAAAACAAATATTTAGAATGTTGAGGATAAAAAACCCAGAACTGGACAATGTGGGAACTGTTTTTCTTCACTTGATAATTGTATTTATGGGTTCCTAGAATTTCAGATTTGAAGTCATACATCAAATAAGTTGAGCTTCATCATTTTTTCACCGATGCAGACAATGGTCCTTTCTATCGCTTTCTTGGCATAGCCTTTCATCACCTCTCTTTTGTGACTTTAGGCAATCAAGGTCTACATAGCCACTCCATTCAACACTTAATCGAGAGACTAATTTGCTTGCCTAATTGGTCTTATCTATGGGCTGTCCTACTCAAACTTTTGGTGACCGGAAGGTCCACTCGGCGACTCGCCGAGTGGCTTTGGCAAGTACCATACTTAGTTTTCTTCAACTTCTTCAGTTGCTTGCTCCTTTTTGCCTGGTAATGTCCTTGTCTTGATCTTTTACCGTCTTTGATTGAAATTAGCATTTTAACATTAGTTTAGCGTATACAATAGTCATTAAAATCAGTAAAACTTTAAATATTAGGCCCTTAATAAGTTGAAATCCCTGACTCATCAACAGCCCTAACTTAAACTTTTGTTTTTCGTCAAGTAAAACACAAAATCAATCAGTTCAACAGAGACATCTAAAACTAGTACTACTCAAGACTCAACATGAATTCACTTTAGGTGCAATCTACCCATGAAATGTTCAATTGTGCACTAAAAGTTTCCAACTGTGACTAGGCCTCATCAAATAGAAATCAAGCTCACAATGCATGCTTTGAATGCAAATTAAGGTCATAAAAAAAGTTTGAATGCCCTCACATCAAAATTCATGAAACTCTTTCTTGAAGATCAAAAGCAGACATCAAATGGTTTATAACTTGAAAACAGGAGGATTACGCGATTTCATGGGTAAATCATCATTTATCATCAATTCATGCAAATTAGATCATAGTTCAATCATTTTAATCAATAATGAAAGGAACCCATGCTAATTGAATAAAACCCTAACTCAATTGAGGAATTCTACCATTTGAAATATAGTAATTTGAGAACTCCATGGATGGAAGAATCCATCTACGAAAACTACATATGTTAACTCCGATTTCTACTGTCCAATGGAGGAATTTGAACCTTTGCTTGAAACCCTATATAAATCCCCTTCATTCTTCTTCTTATTATTCAAGTTTCTAGAAAGATAATACTTGATGAGGAATTTTGTTTTCTTTTTGCAGTTTGGAAGAATGAAATAAATGGGTTAATTTGGGGGTTGAAAAAGCTTATATAGGGGACCTAAACACAATTAAACCGATATAGTAGAGTAATTAATTAATTAATTAGGGAAGCACCCAAAATCTCAAATTCTACCAGTGACCCATGAGACTCCATTAACGGACCGTGGCTAAGGTGAAGGAACGTTTTTCATGACCCTCGATGGTGGTAAAAACCCTTACTTTGGTGCTTCCAAGCACAAACCCCCAACTACAAACCATGGTCAGACCAGCGATCGTTTATCAAGCCATGGCTATGGACCCCTAGACCAGCTGCAGGCATACCATCTATAGACCACACCTACAGTCAATGGTCCATTCCATGGGCCGTGGGAGGCTGACATGTTTTGGCACTTGCAACATCAGGAAAGATTCTATTCGTTCCTTTTTGAATATGAGGTATTACAATATGTTACCCTAGGGACCATTCATCCTTGACTGTGATTTAACTTGTCTCTAAATGAGTAGGAGACTAATTAAAAATCCAACCTAGAATGCAAAGCATACAACCAAGGAGGAGTTATCGACTCCAAGCTAGAACGTTTTCAAAAAAATTATAAGAGCGGTAAAACTAACTCTATCCGCCCATTATACTTTCAATGCACAAAAACAAGGAAGAAACATGAACTCTAAGCTAATATACTCAAATGCATTATAAGTAAGTAGGAACCACATTAGCACCCCAATATGCATGAATTCTCAAAATTATTCATGTTCAATGAGGAACTACCTTTCCCAAGCTAAAAGCATGCACAACACAATCTTACGTAGGTTATATGAAATTCAATCTCAAAATGTATATATAAAGCATGTTCATTAATTCATCTCATGAAGTCAATAGGAAACTCATACTCAATGCGTAACAACATGAGGAAAAATTAATCATGTAAACTTATTTTCTTTCAAAACTCAAGTTTTCATGAACATGCATAACATAAGGAAATCATCGAAATGCATAACTCCCAAAACAAGGACTTACCCAAGAGGATCTCATTAAATCAATCTTTAATAGGAATAGTTGGAAAAGATGAGGATATGTAAAAGTCATGGGACCTCGGCCTCCAAGTAGCATCCTAAACTAATTGATTCCTCCACAGTACTTTCACGGAAGCTATTTCTTTGTTTCTCAATTCTTAACTTGGTGGTCCAAAATCTCAACCGAAACTTCCTCATAAGATAGACTCTCATAAACTCCCAACCCTTCTAGGGAAACTATGATCTCCAACACACTGTTTAAGTATAGATTCATGGAAAAGGGAATGCACTATTTCCAACTTATTTGGAAAATTAACTCATAAGCAACCTTACTCACATGCCACAATATATGATATGGGCCTACATACTGGGAATAAGTTTCCCTTCTTAACAAACCTTATTACACCCTTCATGGGTGATATTTTACAGCAAACCAAATCGTTAACTTTAAATTCTAGATCCCTTGTTCTCATACCAACATAAGAATTTAGCCAACTTTGAGTTATTTTCAACTTTTCCCTCATAAGCCGAATATTATCGGCATATAGTACCGATTCGAGACATATTAGGGAAACTTCACCCACTTCAAACCAACTTTTTGTTTTCTTCTTCAATATGAGCAATGCTACCCATAGATAACTGACTAAGAGCATCTACTGCCACCTTAGCTTTACGAGGGTGATAAATAACACTCATATGATAATATTTCAATAACTCAAGCCTCCTTGTTTTGGGAAAATTCAAATCTTTTTGAATAAACACATATTGAAATCTCTTGTTATTGGTATACAGATCAACATGAACTCTGTATAAATAGTGTTTCCCAAAGAATTAGGGCAAAAACGACCACCGCTAACTGAGGTCGTGAATACTACTCATGGATTTTAAGTTGCCTTAGGTATAGACATTAAATTTTCCATTTTTCATAAGCACACACTCTAGGATAATTCCCAAGGTATCTCAATAAACCCCAAAACTATCCTCTCCTTTCGATAAGGTCAAGACAAGATCAAAACTATCCTCTCCTGTCAAAGGAGAGAAACCTTCAACAAACCTTCTATAGCAACCGTCCAAACCGAAAAAGCCTTTTATGTCCTAAGGAGTTAGAGGTCTAGGAAAACTATTGAACACATCTGTATTCTTAGGATCGACCTCCATGCCCTTACTCGAAACAATATGACCAAAGAATGCTATAAACCTTAACAAAAATTCGCACTCGCTAAACTTTAGAAAAATTATTGGTCCTTATGGACTTGCAATAGGCACCTCAAATGATCAATATGCTCATTATCCCTTGTTAATAGATCAAAGTATCATCTATGAACACAATCACAAATATATCAAGGTATTGTCTAAACACTCTATTCATAAAGTCCATAAACTCCGCTGGAGAATTAGTCAATCTAAACGACATTACTAGAAACTCATAGTGAGCATACAGAGTTCTAAAAGTCGTGTTAAGAATGTCCTCATATTTCACCCTTAATTGGTGATAACCTGATCAGAGATCAATCTTAGAGAAATAACTAGCTCCTTGAAGTTGGTCAAATAAATCATCTATCCTAGGGAGAGGATACTTATTCTTAATGGTCACCTTGTTCAACTATCTATAATCAAAACATTTACGAAGAGACCCATTTATCTTTTTAAAAAACAAAACTGTATCACCCATAGAGAGATTATCCGATCAAACCTTACCCACCAAATCCTAATTGATCTTTCAACTACTTAAGTTCATCCGGATCCATACGATAAGAAGGTATAGAGATAAGTTGCATATCTAGGAGAAGCTCTATTCGAAGTCTATTTCCCTCTTGGGAGGAATATAGGGTAATTCATCGGGTAACACTTTCGGAAACTCATTGACAACGGGGACCAAATAAAGAGGAGGGGTTTCAAGATATAAATTCCTATCCCGCACTAGATGGTAAAACCAACCCTTAGAAATAATCTTAAAGCTTTAAGATAAGAAACAAAATGACCCTTAGTCATAAAATTTCCCCTTTTTCACTCTAGGATAGGCTCACTTGGAACTGAAACATGACTACACGAGTTATACAATCAATAGAAGCATAAAAAGAGTTCATCCCGTCCCTACCCAAGATAACATCCAAATATAAACATATCAAGATCTACCAAGTCAACAAGATTAAATCTATTGGCATGAGACACTTTCTTTAGGCCCTCTTAGTAACCACAAAATCACCCACAAGAGTAAAGACAAAAAAATGTTATAACAACACATCAAGGAGCATATAAAACCTCATAGGTACATATTGCGTCACAAAAGAAAAGGTATTACTAGGATTAAGTAAAGCATATACATCAATTCAGAAAACATTCAACATACCTGTAACCGCATCTAGTGAACTCTCTTGTTCACCTCTAGTATAAAGAGTATAAAATCGATTTTGATTAGGAGCATTGAAACCCGAACCAATAAGATTATCTTGATTTCCCTCTTTTACCTTAGTCGTAAGCAATAGTAAATGCCTTATTTTTTGATCAGTATTATCAAAACCATTGAAATCATCCATGTCGGCTAGACACCTATAATCATGTTTACTTCCACACATAGTTCCATTAGACCTGGGCAATGAAGATCCAATACTATTACCTCCTTCAGGTTTAGGGTTGTACACCCTATGGTGGTTGAACTTAGGAGTAACATAGGAGGAACCTTGACTGAAAAGTCTTTGTCAGAATCTTGGATGACCTTGTCCATCAGACCTTGCATTGGAAAAATTACTATCACCAGTATTCGCCCTTTTTACTTCCCTAGAATTTTCCTTGAGTTTATCCTTATCAATTCATTTTGCTTGTACTATAAGAAAAGACACGTCAATATCATGAATGAGCATTGTGGTTCGACACTATTTAACCACTATTTTAGACACACCCATAACAAACTTACTCATCTTAGCCCTTGAATAGACAACCATTAATTGGGAACACTTAGATAATTGAGTGAACTTTAGAGCATATTCCATCACACTCATACTTTTTTTGTTGTAGGTTGATGAACTGAAGCTCCTTGACTTCTCTCATCTCTAGGGGAAAGATCCTATCAAGAAACGCGGTCTTAAACTTCTCTCGATCAAGAGGACCCTCATCTTTCGGCCTCCCTTCTTTCCATTAGTTATATAATATTTGAGGAACACTTTTCGATTGGTACGAGGCAAACTCCGCGTTTTCCACCGGCATAACACCATGATCATAAAAACCTACTAAACTTCATCGATAAACTCTTGAGGATCTTCCTCAACTTTGGAACCATGAAACTCTGAAGGATCCATCCCTGTGAAGTCACTATATAAAATACTTAAATTTTGGGGTTTTAAAGAGGTTATCTGCAACTCCCACAAATTACATTAAATAAAGGGGTTTTCGTAGCTGACAGAAAAAATAAATAAATAGGGAGGTTCAAACATCCGCAATGCAAAAAAAAGAAGAAAAATCTAAGTAAATAGTGGGGGTTTAAACCCCAAATCTTAAAATACTTTATTAATTTCAAAATGTAAAATGTGGCTTCTATATTTTTACCGTGTACTTTTAATTCTAAAATAAAAAATATCATATACATTATCTTACTATACTTTTTCTCAGCTCTCAATCCTCTCACCAGTACACAACTATTGTTCTCCATGGTTATCCATTTTGCCATCTGTTCGACTAGGTAAACTTCATCTACATCAATAAATTTAGAATTGTGATATATATGTTTTAAGGTATTTTCTCACTCGTCTCACTTTTTATGATTTCCTCATCTTAATCTTCACATATTGAATCTCAGATTGGTAAGTTTTGAACAAATTACCGGTTGTATTCACTTTTGTTGTTTGTATAGATGCATGGACATATTTGGTTCATTATGGTGTACTTTTCGTGGATGTAAATTCAAAATTGTCAAATTTGAACTGCGGTAACAAGGTTTGTGGTTAAAATTGAACTTTGTGGTTAACATTAATGTTAAAATATCCTCTACTCACAATTTGAGATCTATTCTCACTTTAACATTAATTGATGATATTATATATTTCTGTGTATGTATATGGAAAAACTTTATGATACATCAATATCATGTAAAATTTTCTTTTCTGTGTTTGGATTCTATTATATTTGGCTGTTTGAGGATTCTGCAATTATATTTGATATATTTGATTGTTTGAGGTTTGGTATTGAATTAGAGAAAGAGTCTGGCTAAAGTGTTTCAAATATCTGAACTATTTTTAGTGTCTCATTCCTCTTGAAAGGATTCTATTTATAGTGTACTACGAAAAAATTTCTTCATTTTGTAATATGTGACTAAAAATCTTTTAGGTTCTGAGAAACCTGCTAGTGACTCAAAATATTTTATCCTATCACAGCACAGCAATTTCTCTCTTTCTCTGTGTTTATATGATTAGGATTTGGTTTGTCAACTTTAGATTTTGAAGTTCATTTTTCATATTCGATGACTTGATTATAATGTGAAGGAGAAATTTTCCTATTTTTTGCCATGATCTGGTATTGTTTTTTTATACAATATATATCTTCATACACCTAGCTGTAGTCAATGGTCATTACAGATATGACGGAGGTTGAAAGACCAATAAATTGTTGAATACTTCTCCTATGTATGTTAAATGATCTACATTCTTACATTTTTTAAATTTTTTTTATGAAGAAGAGAGTTTTCACTGAAAAGCATCTCCCCAAAAACGATGTTTGTTCTAGTGTTCCTTAGATAATTATGCCAATTATTAACCATGGGGAGAAGTTATTTCTAAAGTAATTTTTATCAAGTTTTGTGGAGTGTCCATTCATTCTCATAGGAGAGAGATGAAAATAAATTTAGACACAGAACTATTAAATCCCTTCAACATTTTCTAACTAGTATCCATTTCAGGCTTGTTATGAATCTCTTATGGCTTCAATCTAATTTATGATCTATTTGAAAATATTATTTAAAATAAGATCAATTAACTTTGGTATCTTCTGATTATTGAATTTTATAGATGAAATATGGTTCTTCGTTACGAAAGAAGTCTAGTAAATATAGGAGTTACATTTTATGAATGTTACTTGATAACAGGCCTTCACATATGCTTCCATATTAGTCATACCTAGTTCTTGATTTTACAAAACACGATAGCACCATCAATATATCTTAAGAAGTTCTATTTACTTGACAAGAAGGTACATCTCTATCTTTATTTAGTATATTTATATTATGCACTTTCATATGAAAAGATCCGTCTTTTATGTACGGGTTAATGTCTGATCAGTTAATGGAACTGTGGGTGAATATACTTTCAAATTTCTTGGTCCAGTTTTGATAAAAAGACTTGAAGCTACCTATTTTATATTGATACACTTAAATGTGCACCTATTTTAATATATCTTAGAAACTTTGGAACTCAAATGAAATTTATTTGGCCATTATTTTGGAGTCATATCTAATGAAAGTTTAAAACATGGTATTTTGAAATCTTAATCGTTGAACATTTGAAGTTCCCTGTAAAATCAATCTCCAAATGAACCTTTGTGTATTGATCGTTTCGTACAAAATTTTGCAGTATACTAGACATCCCTTTCTCTATTTTTGTTACCAAGTTATTCAGTATGGTGGATCCTTTTAACAGACACAAACCTCCTATTAATGGTCCTATTTATAGGTGATCAGTTTCCATGTAGTACATGTACCTTGAAATCTTTCTTTGTTCCTTATCTATCAAATCTTATAGTATTTGATATCTTGCATCTATTTAATTTCATCAATGGTCTTCAAGTATTGTGGAGCTTTGGAATTGCATATATTGATATGTATGATTTGGGGATAAAACATTATCTTCAAAATCCATTGGTAGTGAGCCTTTTTTTTTCCTGGAGAGTGGTATGTACTTCTTGTTTTTTGTATTTTTCTTTCTTAAGCAATGTTTTAAGTTTTCAATTGTGAGACATACATGATGCTCTCCTTGCACATTAATCCCCATTGAATTAGGTTCTCGCTTTTCATCCCCCTGGTTATAATACTAACTTACTAAGTTGCTAAATTATTTGAACCCCCTTTACATTAGGTTCTCGCCTTTCGACCCCCTTATCCCTAGTTAATTATTGAGACCTAAGAGTGTTGTTTCTTGATTTCTTTATGTCAGACCTGAAATTTTAGTCACAGTACAGTGAAAAAAACCTCTTCCAGAAATGCAAGGTAAGGCTGCGTACATTATGCCTTCGTTATTCAACCTTTTCCTGGTGTAGTTTCTGCCATGCATGACCTGTAAAAATAACCTTTTTTCAAAATGCAAGATAATGTAGCATACAATAGAATCTTGTAGTTTGACACTTCCCTGGATACCGCCATAGATGTAATTTAGTGCATGGGGTTGGTGTTGAGGTAACTTCTAAGCACTTCCATTATTCTACTGGTACCTAAATATTTTTACGTTTACATGTATTGGGTAGCTTTTCCTTCAGCCCTTAGTCTGTTGGGAGAAATGACATAGATTTTATGTTTGACTTGCTTGGATCTGAGTTATGGTTTCCTATGGTCTTCGTTCTAGCTTTATCAATGTTAGATACACCCTTAGGTGTGGTAGTAGGACTGAATATATTGATTTAAAATGTAAAATGATTTATTTAAGGTCTTTTATCTAATTCTAGGATTAGAGGGACTATTGGTGATGTTCACTATTATGATATTTTTACGTCTAAATTGTCTAGGAAATACTGAATTGTATTTGTGACGAGCTATATACCGATTAAGTGTGATTAGTTAGAAGGTTTGAATATGTGAATAAACTCCACAGGATCATGCCCATTGGAGAACCACCCACACCAAGGGTTGCACATGTTTCTACAACTAAGGGTACTATGGAAAATTTGATGTAATTTTCCTTTATAACTTACATTTTTCAATTCTTCCGAAGTTTAGAGGCTAGATCTGGGCCAAGATAAGAAACATATATAGCGACAATTGATAAGTAGAGAGCTATGACTTGTTGTTGTTTCCTTTCATGTTATGATTTTCCTTTTTTTATTTGTTGTATTACTTTATGTGAGTTGTGACAACAAGTTTTTGAATTCGACACTACTGTGCATGTGAAATATAATGAATTTGATGTTGTTGTATACTTTTTGCCTTGTGGGCTGAAAATACGATGGTTATGTATGAATTTTTGTATCATGGTATATTTCAGAAGTGAATTTTGATATCATTGTGGATTGTAGTTCCTGATTGTTGTTTCCTTTAATGCCTTACCAGATTAATGGCACAAGTATTCTCATCGTTCTTTCCCTATTTAGCTTTTTCTTTTCTAATATAGCAATGCTTATCTGAAGTCTTCAAATGTAAAAATAGAAGGGTAATACATCTATTTCTGAGCTGTTGAACCCTTTCTCGTTTTTCAGAATTACCTGTTATAGAAAGTAAAAGAGGAAAGGAGTTTAGTATCTCATTTACTAAAAATGGAAGGACAAGAAAGGAAAAAAGTGGAATTCCTCGACAAGTATTTGCTATTCTATTCATTTAAAAATAGAAAAATACTATATACTATTCTAGTTTATTTTACTTTAATTCAATTATAAGTAACCTTAATTATGATGGAAATTTCTACATTTATGGAGATGATTTTTTTTTGTTAGTATTTTTTGGACAACTCATAGTGTTTTCCTAAAGGGTTCTTGTATCTCTCACGCCATTTGCAAGAGTTTGATTGACACTAGCTGATGTGGAAAAAATTGATACAATCATTATATTGAGAAGAGTAGAGTTCTTGCATTTACTTCATTGGGAAGAGCACAAGTTTTAAAAAATTTATTATTGTTGCTACTGTTTATTTTCATGAAGGTATTTTCGAAGATAATTTTTACATTTTAGTGCTTTTTGTTGTCTTGAGGATTGTACTTAAGATTTGACAACATTCGTAATGCAAAAGTTTTGTTGTTGTGGTTCAATTTTTTTTTTGTTATTCTAGCTGGGACAAGCTTTAGTGGTTATTGTTATTATGAATGTAATAAAATTCGTATTAGTTGTAATCTAATGACATAAAAACAATAAAATGTTAAATTTGGATTAAAAAGTTCTGGATGTTACAGTCTCCCAAAACAGAAGTGAAAAAATAAATAGTAAACAAGTATTGAGGCTTATAACCCCTACAATGTGAAAATAAACCGCCACAAATTTGTTGTGGCAATTATTAAAGAACCCCTGAAATCAAGTTGTGACAAATAAAATAACAGTAGTTTTAGGAACCCCCCATAACAACAAATTCTAAAGATTTCCACCTTTACTCTTGAAGCCACCGAATTCACATATGAGCTTGCGGAAACCAAAACCTCTCTATTGGATTGGGTCGTCACGATTTTATCAATACTTGAAAAGCATCCCTAAACTCTGCATTAGCACATGCTTGGCCAAAAGATCAACTTGAAATTAAGGAGACTAGGGAGTAACTTCTTGTTCAGTTGTCATGATCCGGATTCTGGAATCTGAATCGCAACCGACGTTGTTGACCTCTCAAAGGTCGTAGACAAGCCTCTTCTTGCATTCATCACATTCATCTAGTTAAATTTACGAAAAATTTAAAACTTTTTAAATGTATGAAGTATACATAGACTTCATATAATTATTAACAAGTTACATCATATACCAAAATCAAAGTAAAGAAATAACCATCTAACAATTGCGAAATCAATTCAAATCAAAGAATAACATATCATAGTAGTTTGCCAAAAACGTCCTTATTACAAAGTTTCTAATAAAGGTATGAAAAAAATCTTGGGACAACATCCACTAGCTATGTACAAATACTAATGCTAGAGTAAAACTGTAGCATCCTCGAAATCAAGAGGACCTACCAAATGGTCTGGGGAACGCTGATCCAAACCGTTGCGATGAGTCTTCAATCTACTCTCTGATCTGCACCAATAAAATAGTAAATTTTATAGGGTTAGTACACCACTTGTACTAAGTATGGGTGTATGCACATATACACATAAGGCTATGCATGATCAAGGAAAGCTTTTCCTAAACAACATGCCATTTTCAGAATGTGTAGTCACTAGACATTCCTAATTTGTTAGTTGTGAATTGTGGTACGAATATCATGTATTTTAATGCAGTCAAATCACACAAATCATTTTCTATGTGATCAAAATACATTAGAATAATCAACATATTTTAGAACAACTCGAGCGAATATTTGAAAATTTAGCCATGCCAAACCCGAGAGTCCTATTTTTGACACTTATAATATTTTTCAGTCTTTTTTTCTTCTTATTCTATAGTTCAATAATTCCTTTCGTCTCATAGTTCAAATCAAAGAATAACCTATCATAGTAGTTTGCCAAAAACGTCCTCATTACAAAGTTTCTAATAAAGGTATGAAAAAAACTCTAGGGACAACATCAACTAGCTATGTCCAAATACTAATGCTAGAGTAAAACTGTAGCATCCTCGAAATCAAGAGGACCTACCAAATGGTCTGGGGAACGCTGATCCAAACCGTTGCGATGAGTCTTCAATATACTCTTTGACCTGCACCTATGAAATAGTAAATTTTATAGGGTTAGTACACCACTTGTACTAAGTATGGGTGTATGCACATATACACATAAGGCTATGCATGATCAAGGAAAGCTCTACCTAAACAACATGCCATTTTCGGAAATTGTAGTCACTAGACATTCCTAATTTGTTAGTTGTGAATTGTGGTACGAATATGATGTATTTTAATGCAGTCAAATCACACAAATCATTTTCTATGTGATCAAAATACATTAGAATAATCAACATATTTTAGAACAACTCGAGCGAATATTTGAATATTTAACCATGCCAAACCCGAGAGTCCTATTTTTGACACTTAGAATATTTTTTAGTCTTTTTTTCATCGAAAACTATAGTTCAATAATTCCTTTCGTCTCATAGTTCAAATCAAAGAATAACATATCATAGTAGTTTGCCAAAAACGTCCTTATTACAAAGTTTCTAATAAAGGTATGAAAAAAATCTTGGGACAACATCCACTAGCTATGTCCAAATACTAATGCTAGAGTAAAACTGTAGCATGCTCGAAATCAAGAGGACCTACCAAATGGTCTGGGGAACGCTGATCCAAACCGTTGCGATGAGTCTTCAATCTACTCTCTGATCTGCACCAATAAAATAGTAAATTTTATAGGGTTAGTACACCACTTGTACTAAGTATGGGTGTATGCACATATACACATAAGGCTATGCATGATCAAGGAAAGCTTTTCCTAAACAACATGCCATTTTCGGAATGTGTAGTCACTAGACATTCCTAATTTGTTAGTTGTGAATTGTGGTACGAATATGATGTATTTTAATGCAGTCAAATCACACAAATCATTTTCTATGTGATCAAAATACATTAGAATAATCAACATAATTTTAGAACAACTCGAGTGAATATATGAAAATTTAGCCATGCCAAACCCGAGAGTCCTATTTTTGACACTTAAAATATTTTTCAGTCTTTTTTTCTTCTTATTCTATGGTTCATTAATTCCTTTCGTCTCATATTTTACTTAGCGAAGCATTGATTCATTGTAGTCCCATACCCGCAATGAATCAAGTAAGTAATACAAGGACTAAGGAATGATTTCACTATCCTTACAATGAGTCATTCATACATTATACATTCATTAACACTTCATAAGCTAGTCTCTATTGTCTATGCCACTTATTTCATCATTTTCAAGTTAGGGAAGTTAATAATCTTTGATTTGCTATTATGTTTATACTTCCCTTTATTGGCATCATATAAGAAGTCATTATAAGCCAATCTTATTTGGCTTTGCCCATTATTTCCTGAAACTTCATTGGTATTTATATTGACAATTGACATTCTTAAGGTCTTACTTTCATACATCACTTTGAATATACGTTCCATCATTTTTTTTCTTTTCTTAGAGAATCTTTAGAAGTAAGATCATGTGAGCTAACATGGAATACAGTGTATTCCCCACACTGAAAAGAGGTGATTCACTAATTAAAATGAATCTAGATCATGTGATCTACTCATGAAATTCAGTGTCTGCCCCATACCAAAAAGGAGTGATTCCCAGCTAAGGCGAATCCGTATCAAGTGTTTACTCTACACCGAAAAGGAGTGTCTCATGGCTTTAGTTAACCAAGAACATATTTTTGCGCATTAATTGATATAGATCATGTGAGGTAAACATGAAATTCAGTGTATACCCAACACCAAAAAGAGGTGATCTCACTGGCAAAGGTGAGATCGAAACATACCTAGATCTCTTAGGTGGAAACCTTAAGCTAGTTCCTATGCTGTCTAGACATAGTTCTAAGAATAGGGATGTAAGTGTAAAAACCTGTTTAGTCGATTTGAGCAGTAGAACTACTTTGGATAAAAACTGACAAGGTCGACGGATCACGCGACGGACCGTCATGGTCACGACGGACTGTGATGGACTCCGTCGTGCTATACTTGTGTAATTTCTTCTGCTGCTCTCCCCATTACCCTTGAAAACAGGTAGGACGAACCGTCATAGGCAAGACGGTCCGTCGAGGGTCTTCGTTCCAAAACACTTCAACTCTGAAATCTTGGTACTACGATCAACTCTCTGAACTTCACGACGGAGCTGCAGCACGGACTGTCGTAGATACGACGGACCGTCACAAGTTGCGTAACCTCACTACTGAATTTAACTCTCTGAACTTTGTGACAGACCTGCAGGACGGACCGTCATAGATACGATGGACCATCACAAGCTGCGTAACTCCACTCTGGGTCGGATTTCTGCTAAAATTTAAATGGGTGTTTTGGACTATTCATGATTATAATTATGAAATTAGTGGGGTAAGTTCAATAATTTATTTATTTGGGGGTTAAAGAAGATAATAGGGAAATAAATAGTGGGTTACTTTTATCATAATGGATTATGTGATAATTAGGGTAAAAGAAAAAGAATCTGCAGAAGAAAAATAAAAAGGAACAGAAAGGGAGAACAAGCGAGAGAGAGAGAACGAAGAAGAAAGCAAGTGATTTACACTTCAGATTGAAAAGGTTCAAAGGCATTGGGGAGGTAGCTTGCTTGATCACGATTCTTCGGTGGAGGTAGGTTATGGTTTATCTCTATGTGATAGATAAACTCTAAATAGCGATCAATATGTATTGGGTGGTATTGTAAAGTATTCCATGTACTTAATTGTGTGATTGTATGTTTTGATTGTACAGTTGTGGTGGGTTAGAATGATGAGATTGTTGAACCTTCAATCTTAAATTCTCTCTATTAAGATGATGCCTTGACTTAAAGAATACTTGATGAAATAAAATAATGAGATAAATGGATCGGAGTGTCATGTTCCGACACAGTAATATTGGATCGGAGTGTCACTTTCTGAGACGTATTAGGGGATCGGAGTGTCACGTTCCGACACGGTATATGGGATCGGACTGTCACGTTCCGACACGATAAAATAATAAAGAGAAGGAATCTCGAATTAGGTTAATATGCTCAAATTTGAAGAACTTATTTCCCAAATGAGTATGGCGTGGAGGCTTGAGTCCTCAAAGGTTTTCTTGGTGTTGTTTTTAATGGTTCTTGTACTTGTTGCTTGTCACCTATTAAGTATTGTGGTTGATTTTATATAATTATTCAGTACATATTGTTTTCTATTTTGAGTTGGCCGATGATACCTATTCAGTACGTGTTCCTTGTACTGACCCCTACTTGTAATTTTCTTCTTTGTTATTTGTGGAGTGCAGCAAGCGTGCCATCATCTTCGAATCGTCCTCTGCTCCAGCCAGTTTTCAGTACATCAAAGTTCAGGGTGAGCTATTATTCTAGCTCATGCTGGATTCTCTCCTTTACGTCTTGATGTCTTGAAGTTCGGACATGGACCATCTTTTTACTTATTTTAGCTTCTTCAATACTCTTAGATTTACAAATTTGAGGATAGATGTTCTTTATGTGATGACTTCCAGATTTTGGGAATAATAAGTATTAAACTTTTGAAGTTTATTTAATTGAATTAGTTAATAAGTTTTGTATCTTCCGCAGAATTCTTACTACCCATAATTGATTTACTGGAAAATGTTGGGGTTTAGATTTGTTGGGTCGCTCACCTATGAGGACAAGTGTGGGTGCCACTCGCGGCTTGCTTTGGGTCGTGACAAACTTGGTATCAGAGCGTTTGGTTCGTCGGTCTCATCACTCAAGAACGAGTCTAGTAGAGTCTTAAGGAACGGTAGGGGGATGCCCTTACTTTTCTTTGAGAGGCTATGGGACTTTAGGAAAACTCCATTCTTTCTTTCTTTCGTGCTATTACTTGGATCCAATTGGTACCTAGGTGATACAAATTGGTATCTGACATCCTCACTCTATTTCGCAGATGGTTAGAACTAGAGCAACAACTGTGCCAACACCAACACCGGTGAGACACGGTGCGTCTAAGACAACCATTGGGGCTGTAGCTCGAGGAGGAGCAGTGGCAAGAGGCCGCGGTAGAGGTCGCCGGAGAACTCCCTCTAGGGGTAGAGGACAAACACCTGGTCCAACTAGTAGTAGGGCGGTGACTCCTCCACCGACTGATCAGGTAGTGAGAGAGGGTGAAGAAGGGGAAAACGAGCAGGTTCACGATGAGGAATTACCACCCCAGCCTACCCTAGAGATGATTAACTAGGTTCTTACTTCTCTTAGCGGGTTATCTGATCAGGGCAGGACACCTCCTGTGTTTTCTGCACCAGCACCTCAGGTTCCAGGAGTACAACTTGCAGCTGCTGTGGCTCCTCGCATGGATGCCTCATTGGAAGTAGGCACGTTTCCTCGATTGTCTACAGTGTCTATAATGACGAGTGATCAACATGAACTTTTCACTAAATTCTTAAAGTTGAAACCTCCAGTCTTCAAGGGTGCTGAATCTGAGGATGCCTATGATTTTCTGGTTGATTGTCATGAGCTGCTACATAAGATGGACATAGTAGAACGATTCGGTGTTGAGTTTGTGACCTACCAGTTTCAGGGGTATGCCAAAATGTGGTGGCGGTCGTATGTTGATTGTCAACCAGCACAGGCACCACCTATGACTTGGGCATCATTCTCTAGCTTATTTATGGAGAAATAAATACCCCGGACTTTGAGGGACAAGAGGAGAGATGAGTTCCTGAGCCTAGAGCAAGGCAGGATGTCTGTTACTGCTTATGAGGCTAAATTTCGAGCACTATCCAGGTATGCCACCCAGCTTTCCTTCAGTCCACAAGAGTGGATTCGCCGTTTTGTGAAAGGATTGAGGTCATATTTGCAGATCCCAGCCTTACAGGTAGCTGCTGCAGCAAAATCCTTTCAGGAAGTGGTTGATTTTGTGATAGTTGTGGAGGGGGTGAAGCCAGACGACTTCACCATGGCGTCGACATCTAAGAGGTTCCGTAAGGGAGGTGAGTTTAGTGGTTCTTACTCTAGAGAGAAGAGTTCAGGAGGTTACCCGACCCGTCCTATTCAGTCTTCACTACAGGCTGTAGCTGGGGGTCTATCGCAGACCACTCAGCATTTTTCTGAGTTTGGAGGTTATCCCCAGACTTCGTAATTCTCACACGGACCTATGCTTGACTCCAGAAATTGTTATTGATGTGGAGAGACTGGATATATTAGGAAATATTGTCCAAAACCGAGTTACAGACCCTCAATATCTAGAGGTAGAGGTGGTCATGGTAGGGGCCGCTATTCTGGAGGACGTGGAGGCCAAGGTAATGGTGGTTATCAAATCAGTCGGGGTGGCGGGCAAGTTGGAACTACTGCAGCGCAACACGGTAGGGGCAACATGCAGACAGGTAATAGAGCCCATTGTTATGCTTTCCCCGGGAGGTCTGAAGTAGAGACATCTTATTCTGTCATCACCGGTAATCTTTTGGTCTGTGATTGCATGGCTTCTGTATTATTTGATCCTGGATCCACATTTTCATATGTATCTTCCTCATTTGCTACTGGTTTTGATTTATGTTGTGATTTGCTCAACATGCCTATTCGTGTTTCTACTCCTGTGGGTGAGTCAGTGATAGTTGAGAAGGTGTATAGGTCTTGTCTTGTGACTTTTGTGGGGAGCAATACTTATGTAGATTTGATTATTCTAGAAATGGTCGATTTTGATGTAATTCTGGGTATGACTTGGCTTTCTCCAAATTTTGCATCTTAGATTGTAATGCTAAAAGAATGACCTTGGCCAAGCCTGGGACAGACCCGTTAGTGTGGGAGGGTGACTATATTTCCACCCCAGTTCGTATTATCTCTTTTCTCGTGCTAAGAGGATGGTTAGTAAGGGTTGTTTAGCTTTCTTGGCCCATCTCAGGGATGATACTTCCAAAGTACCTTCGATTGTGTCTGTTTTGATAGTCCGTGAGTTTCTGGATGTGTTTCCTGCAGACCTTCCTGTATGCCACCACATAGGGATATTGATTTTTGTATTGATCTGGAGCCGGGTACTCGCTCCATTTCAATACCCCCTTATAGAATGACTCCAGCTGAGTTAAGGGAGTTAAAGGCCCTACTTCAGGAGTTGTTAGGTAAAGGTTTTATTAGACCAAGTGCATCCCCTTGGGGTGCTCCTGTTTTATTTGTGAAGAAGAAGGATGGAAGTTTTCGGATGTGCATAGACTACAGGCAACTGAATAAGGTAACTATTAAGAACAAGTATCCTATTCCTTGCATTGATGATTTGTTCGATCAGTTACAAGGTGCTTGTACGTTCTCAAAAATTGATTTAAGATTTGGTTATCATCAATTGAAAATACGGGAAGCAGATGTGCCAAAGACTGCTTTTCGAGCCAGGTATGGGCATTATGAATTCTTAGTAATGTCTTTTGGGCTTACGAATGCCCCTGCTGCTTTCATGAGCTCGATGAACGAGATTTTTAAGCCATATCTGGATCTCTTTGTTATTGTATTTATTGATGATATACTGATATACTCAAAGAGCAGGAAAGAACATGAGGAGCATTTGAAAATTGTATTGGAATTGTTGAGGGAGAAAAGGCTTTATGCCAAATTCTCCAAGTGCGAGTTTTGCTAGATTTAGTGTCCTTCTTGGGGCACGTGGTTTCTAAGGATTGAGTGATGGTGGATCCTTCTAAGATTGAAGCAATGAAGAGTTGGGTAAGACCTACTAATGTTACATAGATAAGGAGCTTTGTTGGTTTAGGTAGCTACTACCGTCGGTTTGTCAAGGGATTTTCTTCTGTTGCTTCCCAATTGACAAATTTGACTAAGCAGAATGTTCCATTTGTATGGTCGAACGAATGTGAAGAAAGCTTCCAGAACCTCAAGACCTTGTTGACTACTACACCACTTCTTACCTTGCCAGTGGAAGGTAAGAATTTCATTGTTTACTCTGATGCATCTTATTATGGTTTCGGTGCAATGCTAATGCAGGAGAGGAATGTAATTGCTTATGATTCAAGGCAATTAAAAGTGCATGAACGGAACTATCTGACCCATGATTTGGAGTTAGCTGCAGTTGTGTTTGCATTAAAGCAATGGAGACATTATCTATATGGGGTCAAGTGTGAAGTCTATACAGATCATCGTACTTTACAGTATGTCTTTACTCAGAAAGATTTGAATTTGAGGCAGAGGAGGTGGATGGAACTACTGAAGGACTATGATATTACTATTTTGTATCACCCAGGAAAAGCTAATATTGTGGCAGATGCTTTAAGTAGAAAAGCACGGAGCATGGGAAGTCTAGCCCACTTACAGGTTTCTAGACGCCCATTTGCTAGAGAGGTTCAGACTCTGGCTAATGACATAATGAGGCTGGAAGTACTAGAGAAGGGATGATTTTTGGCCTGTGTGGAGGCAAGATCTTCTTTTCTTGACAAAATTAAGGGAAAACAATTTACTGATGAGAAACTGATCCGAATTTGGGATATGGTATTACGAGGAGATGCTAAAGAGGAAATAATTGATGAGGAAGGCGTTTTGAGAATTAAGGGAAGGGTATGTGTGCCCCGTGTTGATAATTTGATTCGGACTATTCGTACAGAGGCTCATAGTTCAAGGTATTCTATACATCCTGGTGCAACCAAGATGTATCGTGACCTAAAGCAACATTTTTGGTGGAGTAGAATGAAGAGTGACATTGTTGATTTTGTTGCCCAATGCCCGAATTGTCAGCAGGTAAAGTATGAACACCATAGGACCGGAGGAACACTTCAGAAAATGCCCATTCCTGAATGGAAATGGGAAAGAATTGCAATGGATTTTGTGGTTGGTCTTCCAAAGACATTGGGTAAGTTTGATTCTATTTGGGTAATTGTTGACAGATTAACTAAGTCTGCTCACTCCATTCCGGTCAAGGTGACTTACAATGCAGAGAAGTTAGAAAAACTCTATATCTCAGAAATTGTTCGATTGCATGGAGTTCAACTTTACATCATATCAGATAGAGGTACGCAATTTACTTCTAAATTTTGGAGAACATTGCATGCTGAATTAGGTACTAGGTTGGATCTTAGTACTGCATTTCACCCTCAGACCGATGGTCAGTCTGAGTGAATGATTCAGGTGTTGGAGGATATGCTTCGTGCATGTGTGATAGAATTTGGTGGTCATTGGGATAACTTCTTACCCTTAGCAGAGTTTTCATACAATAATAGCTGTCACTCAAGTATTGATATGGCCCCATTTGAGGCACTGTATGGGAGGAGATGTAGGTCTCCCATTGGTTGGTTTGATGCATTTGAGGTGAGACCATGGGCTACCGATCTTTTGAGGGAATCGTTAGATAAAGTAAAATTCATTCAGGAGCTTCTAGCAGCTCAGGACAGGCAGAAAGAATATGCAGATCGAAAGGTTAGGGACTTGGATTTTATGGAGGGTGAACAAGTATTACTGAAGGTTTCACCCATGAAAGGGGTGATGCGGTTTGGGAAGCAAGGTAAGCTTAGTCCGAGGTATATTGGTCCATTTGAAGTTCTGAAGCGCGTGTGGGAGGGGGCTTATGAATTGGCATTGCCTCCAGGACTCTCAGGAGTGCACCCGGTATTTCATGTGTCTATGCTGAAAAAATACCATGGGGATGGAAACTACATTATTCATTGGGATTCAGTTCTCGTTGATGAGAATTTGTCTTATGAGGAGGAGCCTGTTGCTATTTTAGATAGGGAGGTCCGCAAGTTGAGATCAAAGGAGATTGCATCTATTAAAGTTCAGTGGAAAAATTGGCGAGTTGAAGAGTCCACTTGGGAGAATGAGGCTGATATGCAAGAAAGATATCCACATCTTTTTACAGATTCAAGTACTCTTTCTCGCCCTTGCTTTTCAACCTGTGATCGTTCGAGAACGAACGATGGGTAAATTGTTATCTATTCTAACAACCTGTTTAGTCGGTTCGAGCAGTAAAACTATTTTTGATTAAAACTCACAGGCTCGACGGATCACGCGACGGACCGTCATGGTCACGACGCACCGTGATGGACTCCGTTGTCCCATACTTGTGTATTTTCTTCTGCTGCTCTCCTCATTACCCTCGAAGACAGGTAGGACGAACCGTCATAGGCACGACGGTCCGTCGAGGGTCTTCGTTACAAAACACTTCAACTCTGAAATCTGGGTACTGGATCGACTCTCTGAACTTCACGACGGAACTACAGCACGGACCGTTGTAGATACGACGGACCGTCACAAGTTGCGTAACCTCACTACTGAATTTAACTCTCTAAACTTTGTGACGGACCTGCAGGACGGACTGTCATAGATACGAAGGACCATCACAAGCTGCGTAACTCCACCCTCGGCCGGATTTCCGCTAAAATTTAAATGGGTGTTTTGGACTATTAATGATTATAGTTATGAAATTAGTGGGGTAAGTTCAATAATTTATTTACTTGGGGGTTAAAGAAGATAATAGGGAAAAAATAGTGGGTTACTTTTATCATAGTGGATTATATGATAATTAGGGTAAAAGAAAAAGAATCTTCAGACGAAAAATAAAAAGGAACAGAAAGGGAGAACGAGTGAGAGAGAGAGAGAACGAAGAAGAAAGCAAGTGACTTAGACTTCAGATTGAAAAGGTTCAAAGGCATTGGGGAGGTGGCTTGCTTGATCACGATTCTTCGGTGGAGGTAGGTTATGGTTTTTTCTGTGTGTTAGATAAACTCTAAATAGCGATCAATATGTATTGGGTGGTATTGTAAAGTCTTTTATGTACTTGATTGTGTGATTGTATGTTTTGATTGTACAGTTGTGATGGGTTAGAATGATGAGTTTGTTGAACCTTCAATCTTAAATCCTCTCTATTAAGATGACGCCTTGACTTAAAGAAGACTTGATGAAATAAAATAATGAGATAAATGGATCGGAGTGTCACGTTCCAACACGGTATTATTGGATCGGAGTGTCACGTTCCGACACGTATTAGGGGATCGGAGTGTCACATTCCTACACGGTATATGGGATAGGAGTGTCACGTTCCGACACGATAAAATAATAAAGAGAAGGAATCTCGAATTAGGTTAATATGCTCAAATTCGAAGAACCCATTTCCCATATGAGTATGGTGTGGAGGCTTGAGTCCTCATAGGTGTGTTTGGTGTTGTTGTCAATGGTTCTTGTACTTGTTGCTTGTCACCAGTTAAGTATTGTGGTTGATTTTATATTATTATTCAGTATATATTATTTTCTATTTTAAGTTGGCCGATGATACCTACTCAGTACGTGTTCCTTGTACTGACCCCTACTTGTAATTTTCTTCTTTGTTATTTGTGGAGTGCAGCAAGCGTGCCATCAACTTCGACTCGTCCTCAGCTCTAGCCAGTCTTAAGTACATCAGAGTTCAGGGTGAGCTATTATTCCTAGCTCGTGCTGGATTCTCTCCTTCAAGTCTTAATGTCTTGAAGTTCGGACATGGACCATATTTTTACTTATTTTAGCTTCTTAAATACTCTTAAATTTAGAAATTTGAGGGTAGATGTTGTTGATGTGATGACTTCCAAATTTTGGGAATAATAAGTATTAAACTTTGGAAGTTTATTTAATTGATTTCTTTAATAAGTTTTGGATCTTCCGCAGTATTCTTACTACTCATAATTGATTTACTGGAAAATGTTGGCGTTTAGATTTGTTGGTTCGCTCACCTAGGAGGATAAATGTGGGTGCAACTCGCGGCTCGCTTTGGGTCGTGACAGTAAGAACACTATTTATCCACCTAGGTAGTAGCCTCGTCTCATGAGGCTTACACGTGCAAGAACATGCTGATAACTAGTCTGTCGGTGCTTTGCTCACTTTCATTATCTTCTAATCTGTTAGAGTTGACTCGAACATTATGGAAGCTTGATTGTAGATTGAGATTTACTTACTCCATTGATGACTTTTCATCCTCTTCTTTACATTGATGAAATGTGAATTTTCCTTACATAACGTCTTTGGTGTTAATAAGATTTGTCTCACACTTTGTAACACCTTCATTCGTGGTTATTTTTAACATAGTAGCTTAGGTGTAAGTGAGGCTTGTCTCACTTCTTTTAACACCTCATTCTTGTCACCTTCTTAACTTAGAAAATTTTAATTATGTTATTACACAGGTTACTTTCGTACTTCCATTTAGTACCTTCATATCATCGTTTATGGACGACGAGCATTTCATTCAATGAATTACATAAGTTCATAGTTCATTTTTAGAGCATGTTGGGACTTGTCCCAATGAATGGCATGCCCTTATATATGGATTCATTGAATTACATTAGGAATGCTGCAGTTTTAATTTCATTATTTTGGCTACATACATGTGGCATATGATTAGTATTGGCAAAAACAATTGGATAAAGATTGCATAACCATATTTTTTGGTATAAGCCAATTTTCATATTTATACATGCATAATTTGGTATGTAATAACCATTAGACAATATTTTAATTACTTAGGATAATATTATAGCCAATTCCATTCATCACTCTTATACAATGTATTGTTAGCCATATTATTGGCATAAGGCAGACAATTCTTTCAAGTATAATTTCATGGAGATCTTTTAAGCCAACCATAGATTATAACCTTGGTATAACGTTATTAGCCACTTTGGACAGCATCATATTAATACTTTAATGAACATAACATATTCATAAATAACAATAAGAGTAACCATAAGGACGTATCACATCAACACTTTAACATTTTCGGACATAGTGTAACATAACATTATTCCTTTAATTCACGTAAGGAACACTTAACATCGTATGATTATAATTTCATAAGTTCATTCGGCATTCATGATTCAACAACACTACAAATTAAGATCAGCCAGCACCACATACCAAAAACATGATAAATACTAATCAATAAAACATAGAAATCATAACAAGGATAAAAGGGAAAGGGAAGTTTGCGATAACCTTGGGAAACAACCCTAGTTTCTCGATTTCATAGATTCCAGATGATGGAAAGTACTCTTGGAGAAAGAATTTCAGGAGAAAAAGCCATACCTTATGCAGAACTTAATCTACGAAGACCACCTTAAACGAAAACTTGGAGAAACTTGGAAATCGTCTCGAACGTCTATGAACTTTCTGCCTCCTTCTTTCGTTCATTTTAGTGTTGTGTTCTCTGAGTGTTTGATCCTGAGTTTTATGGTTAATAAATGATATCGAATCATTCAACTAAGGCTTAATAAGTTTATTAAATAAATAAATAAATAAATTACTAAAAAGCCCCTCCTAGATTAACTAGAACTAGGAGAATACAACACTTAGTCAAATGTGAACTTTATCCAAAGGATTACGTTTTGACCCTTTAAATTTATTAATTAAAAGTCTAATTTAATTAAGTAAGAAACCTAGGGTAATTAATAAAGTACGCCTAAGTCATTAGAACTATAACTAACCCTTTTGGACCATCCTAGGTTAAGAACTAGGATGTTTCTTGAGTTACACAAGGTTAGTGTATGAATTTCGGTTTGAACCCTTTAATTTAATTAATTAAATTGCTAATTTAACTAATTAAGTGGCCTACGGTAATTAATAAAGTACCCTTAAGTCTTTATAGCCATAACTAACCCTTTGGATCATCCTAAGTTAGGTACTAGGTTGTCTCTTTAACTACTTACTAGGTTAGTGTCACCCAATTAAGTCTTAGGTTGTCGGGTGTACTAGGTAATTTATTTTTGTTTTTCCTAGGTCAGCTAGTTAGTTAGGAAAGTAGGTTAGAGTCTAGAATTATTTATACATCTAGGCCTCACATAGGTGAACTCATGTGCTCGCCTGCCCCCTAACTACCCTAACAAAATTCGGTTAGGGTGGTCCCCTCTTAGCCGTTTCTTCAACATTCATTGCCCATGTGCTTTCAACTTTCCTAACTAACTATTCTTGATATACTATTCGTAATATTTACTTATTGTGCCAAGGACCTTAACTATGTCCTCGGGCACTGCTTAATTTACAAGATCATTTTAAATGGTTATGTGGTATGGTACTAGGCTTGACACTTGGACGCCTAGTACTTAATATATTTTTTTGAGGACTTGTTTTCAGCTTAGGGTCTTCATTGTAGGTACATTTCTTGGACAACAATCTTGGATTATATTATGCCTACTTGGACATTTATAGAAATTGGCTAACTCCCTTAACCAATTTTATGTACTGTTCCCAATATTCTTCAATATTGGGCATTGGGACGTCTATGTACCCCCAATATGCATTCTTAAATACCTATCTGGCTCTTCATTAGACATGTGATTTTCTAGAATATTACATCCTCATTCTCCCTCACATTCCTTCTAGCATAAGATCGTTGGATAGGCATATCCTGAAGAATATAAGATTAGGATTGGGAGAGAAATTATAGAGTTAACCTCTATAACACGACATAAGAGTAATGAAAGAAGTTGAGTTAGCCAAACATTTGTAGCCTCCTATTAATAAATGTGGCACGCTTTACACATATGAATAAACTCTTTTAGACGTGGCATATGGGACATCCTAGGACCATTCAAAGCCTTATGCTTTGATTACCAAGTTTGTAATTACCCAAGGGTACCCCCAAGATGTAATATAGTGTATATAAACACTAAGGAGTCAATACAAGCCACTTAGTCCTCATAACATAAGAAGTAGAGAAATAAAAGTTAAACAACAACCTATGTCCAAAACGTTTTATAAAATTAAAAGTTGAAGTCTAAACTCTTATCTCATCATAGAAATATAATACAATAGAATAAAATAGGGCCTAGATCTTACATCTTGTCCAATATAGAAATACATGAGAGAAAATGAAAATTGTAAAGTTCGTCCTCGAAGCATGAGGACTCACGAAAGCTCAAAATCAATCATATCACCAACTACTTACGATGAACACCCTAAATTTGGACACTACATTTTAGAAAATTGTAGGAAAGAGTATGCGTTAGTACAAAATAATTTACCACGTATAAATCCACGCAAAAAATATTTAAAACATGCATAAAGGGACTTCCATTTCAAGATATGCCATTGACCAAGCTAAACTTGATACGAAAGATATATAAAACATAAGTCATAAATCATTGTCAATGCAATCTAACTTAATGTTTTAAGCCTTTTAACTCATATGTGATACTTCTTGAACTGACCTTAGTTCATTATTATTTGTGGGAATTAGCTTTAACTCACATTGAGCCCATATGATATATAACATGATATAATGGTGTCTCCCACACCAAAAAGGATTATTATACTTATCGAAGGTAGAACCTTGAATTTCTATCATTGATCAAGTAGCTAATAAACCTACGGGGACACATATTTATTAGATAATGAGATTGCTACTAGAAGTCTGGCCTCTTTTATCAAAGAGATTCCAAACCTCATCAAGCCATCGTGGGTGAGATTTTCAAGTAGACCCAATCATGAACTTCAAATTCAAGATCCCTTCTTTTAATATCGACAGAAGACTTTTCCGACTTTTGGACGTCTAAAACCTCTCTCAAATAAGTCAAACATTTTCAATGGTCTCATAAATTAGTTCGGGACAATTTAGGGAAATTTCACCTACTTTAAACCAACAAATCAGAGATCTACACCTCCTACCATATTATGCTTCAAAAGGATCTATGTCAATGTTTGAGTGGTGACTATTGTTGTAGGCAAACACTTTAAATTGATGAAGGTAATCCTAATTACCCTAGAAGTCTATAACACATTCTCTCAACAAGTCTTCTAATGTTTTGATGGTACATTCTTCTTGACCTTCCGTTTGAGGGTGAAAGTCTGTACTAAGCTTAATAGTGGTGCCAAGCCCCTTCAAAAAGTGTGAAGAAAATTAAGTACCCCGATTAAAAATAATCGATAGAGTAACCCCAAGAATCTTCACTATCTCCTTGATGTACAATTTGACATAGTCTTCCACCTAAAATTAAACTTTGGTAGGAATAAATTGGGTTGATTTTGTCATTCTATCAATGATGACCCAAATATAATCATGTCGCCTCTTAGTACGAGACAAACCCACTATACACTCCATGTTCATATCCTCTCACTTCCAAGTGGGAATATCTATATTTTGAGACAAGATTCCCGACCTTAGGTGTTCGTCCTCGACATGTTGACAATTTGAGACTTGGTTACAAAACTAGCTATATCCTTCTTCATTCCATTCTACCAATAGACTTCCTTTAGATCACGGTACATCTTGGTCGCTCTTAGATGAATAGAATATAGCAAATAATGAGTTTCTTCTTGAATTTTCTCACCCAATCCATCAACATCTGGCACACATAATCAACCTTGGTACCTAAGAAACCCACCTCTTCCTTGGGAGAAAGCCTCAACGGACTTGTTGAGTGACAATTCTTTCAATTCAACTAAATGGGATCAAGATCTTGTTTGGACTTAACGTCTATTACGAAGGATGATTCGGAACCACTGTGTACTATTCCACCACCCTTGGTGCCATCCACTAGTTGAACATCAAACTAGGCCAACCTATGTACATCACGAACAAACTCCTTCTTCTTACCGTGTACATGGGCAACATTTCCCATGGACAGTCGACTTAGTGCATGTGAAACTACATTAACCTTTGAGGGGTGGTAAAAGACATTCATTAAATATTTCATTAAAATTTGTAACTACCTTTTTTAATGAAGATTCATGTATTTTTCGGTAAACTGATCTTTGAGACACATGTGAAAGGTGAACACATAAACCTATAACCCATATAGATAATATCTCCGTATTTTCAAAGCTAATACCACCACCGCCAATTGAAGATAATGGTTCAAATAATTATTCTCATAAAACTTAAGTCGTTTTGATGCATAGACAATCAGCTTACCATGTTGCGTGAGCACACATCCCAAACCCACTCTAGAGGCGACAAAATATACGACAAACCCATCGATATTCTAAGGTAAGGTCAACCATGGAGTGGAAGTGAGTTCATATTTCAAATTATAGAAGCTTTTCTTACAAGACTCTGAGTACAGAAACTTAGATTTGTTTGAAGTTAAAGTCATCAATGGAGAAAAAATGGAGAAAAACCTTCTGCAAACCTCCTATAGTAACCGCCAAACCCAAAAATATTCTAATATCGGTAGGAGTTAGAAGTCTAGGCCAACCTTGACTGCATCCATATCTTTAAGTCCTAACTCAATACCCTTGTTGGACACAATATGACAAAGGAAGGCTACAGACCTTAGCCAAACCTTACACTTACTAAACTTCTCATATAATTGGTGGTCATTAAGGACTTGCAATACAATCCCCATATGTTTCATATGGTCACTCTCACTCCTTCAATAGATAAAAATATCATTGATAAACACAGAGAAAAACATGTCAAGATATTGATTGAAAACCCTATTGATAATGTCCTTAAATGGATCTGAGGCATTATTTAGGCCAAAATACATCACACAAATTCATTGTGGCCATAAGGGGTCCTAAAGGCCGTCTTAGCAATGTCAACCCCTCTTACCCATAGTTGATGGTAACCCGAATGATGATCTATTTCTGAGAAGTACTTAGCCCATTAGATTTGATCAAACAAGTTATCATTATTTTAAGGGGATACTTATTCTTTAAATTCAATTTGTTTAATTTAGGATAGTCGATATACATTCTAATAGACCAATCCTTCTTTCGAATAAACAATACCGGAGCACCCCATAGAGAGATACTCGGTTGAATGAAGCCTTTGTCTAACAAATCTTTCAGTTTATCCTTTAAATATTTCAAATCGTATGGAGATATTCTATAAGTAGTAATGGGATAGGCTGCGTGTCCGGCAATAAATCAATACAAAAATCTATTTTTTGTTTGGGAGAAGTTCAAGGAAAGTCATCAGGAAAGACTTCTGGAAAGTCACTCACCACGGGGATCAACTCTAATGAAGGGGTTTTGGACACAATATTTTTAACCCTAACAATATGGTAAATAAACCCATTGTAGATAATTTTCCTACCTTTGAGACAAGAAAAAAATAGACCTCTAGGGATATAATTTCACCCATCCCACTCTAAAATAGACTCATTATGAAATAGGAACTTTATACCTGAATCCTACAATCGATAGAGGCATAACATGCATGCAACCATTCCATACCCAATATCACATCAAAATCTTACATGTCTAAGTCCGCTAAGACCACAAAGGTAATTTTATTGGACAAACAAATAGGACAATCGTATACACTCTTTTTTCCACTATCAAGTCACTGACCGGGGTAGAGACTAAAAAAGCTTCTTCAAACACATCGCGGAGTATTTCAAACTTCGTTGCCACAAACTGTGTAAAAATGACAAAGTGGTACCGGGGTCAACAACGCATAAACATCAATATAAAACACCTGTGACTTAATAGTCACAACATTCCGGGAGCTCTCTTGGTTACCTTCAGATTTAGGAGTATAAAGTGGTTTTTCTTGGGAGCATCAGAATTTTAATCACTAGGAGGGACTTGCTTGCCCTATCATCCTTGAACCTTTAGCATGGGATAATCTCACAATACATGGACACTCTTCCAATACATATAGAAACCATTAGTGCCAACTAGACACTTATCCTTATGCTTTTTACAGCTTTTTTTTACAATTAGACATATCAACATAAGAAACAAAACTATTACTTTCTTGAGACTTGGGTTAGGAACCCTATCGTTTTTAATCCTTGGATAACTAGAGGAACCTTGGTTGGGGAACCTCTTCTTGAACCTTGGCCTACCTTTACCCTCAAATTTACCCTTAGAAGAATTCCCATCATCGGTCCTTCCTCTCTTCACTTCCCTATTCTTTTTCTTGAGCTTTTGTTATTTAATTTGTTTTGCACGAATCATAAGACATGAAATATTCACACATGGAATGAGAACTAACGAGAGACATTCATTTACTATCAAGTCAGATAACCCCATAACAAGGTTGTTCATCTTGTCCCTAGAGTCTGCCTCAATGGTTGGAAATTTTTTTGACGATTGGGTGAATTTAAGGGAATATAGTTTCACACTAAACCCCTTTGACTAATATTTAGGACCTCTTGCATCTTTTGTTCCCTCAACTCTAGGGTAAAGAACCTTTCAAGGAAGACAAACTTGAACAATTCCTAATCTACGGACTTGCTGATGAGTCCTCAAATTTTACTCATTTATGGCTTTATTTTAGTAGAAATAGTGTCCTCAAATTCTTATTTTGTCTTAATATATGATGAAAAAACTTAAGTTTAAGGTATTTGAAGTTTTAGTGGAAGCATGGATACTTACGTGCAAAGGGGAACAAGAAGGCTGAAAAAAGCAAAAAAATTGATGCCTGAGCATCGCCAAGTACAATTGGTGAGTCGTCGAAGGGACGTACTCTTCCCTTTGTTCCAGCATCCGAAGCCTTGATGGAAGAGGATAAAAAAGGCGATGAAAGGAGCAGTCAACGCTTAACCTAATCGTTTTGCAAAGCAATTCTATACCACCCTATGGTCAAGAATATGAAGATGTCGAAGGCAAGCAAAAAACATCGATTAAATAAAAGAAGGGCGAGTCACCAAGTCATTCGGCGATCACAACTAATCTCACCAAATAGTCTGCCACATCACATAATAAGAAAGATATAAATATTAAACTTAGTTATTATTTTTTATGGATCTGAAAATTATCAATTTTTAGTTTCGAATACTATTTTTCTTGTATTTTCTCTCAAGTTTGGAGAGTGTTTTTGGGAGATTTGAAGAAAGAAAGATTTTGTCTTCCCTAAGTTTGAAGTGGGTCTTCTCCATTCTTCTTCCTTTTCATAAATCAAGGTTTAATTTCTTATACCCATTTTATTTTATCATCATTTTAAGTGTATTTTGTTATTTTCATCATCGCCAAATTGGTGTACAAAAGGAAAACATTTGAAATGGGGTAAGTTTCTCGAGACAGAACTTATTTCCATCTAAAGTTTAGCCTAGTCACTATTATCTTTAAAATTTCCTATTGTTAGCACGTACCTAATTATTTATCTAAACTTATATTGTGGTCAACTTCTCCCCATATTTGATTTCCTTTGCATTTTTACCATTCTCGTTGTGCTTTTAAAAAAACACCTATTGAATTTTTACACTTTTGTGTCACCCCTTAATTTACAATGTTTTTATTCGTTAATCTCTTTAGCTACGACTAACTAGAATAAAGTTTGAATCGACTAAATCTTCTCAAAACCGCTCAATTGGGACACGACCCCAATCCTTGGTTGGATATTAAACTATCAACTATTGTAGACACTTAAGTTGTAGGTTAGTGTGGTTGGTTATGATAAGCATCAAAATGGCGCCATTCCAAAGGAGTGGGGTTGCATAAGTAGTTAAAAAGATTTTTCGTTCTTGTTAGTGTGGTGTACTAATTTTACTTTTAGTTTAGTTTAGTTTTTTTTTTCGTGGAAGTGTTGTTCTCAGATAATAAAGTCAAATAATACATGCAATAAAATAAAACACTCTCTTCTAGAAGTGATGAGAGTCCGAGATAATATCCCAGCATTTAAATAATTAGCTGGCAAACAACTACAATATAGCATGGCTAAGGTTCAAATAACTTTTGGGGAAATGTCACACCCATCGAATCCCTAATGCAGTTATTCTAAAATATTTCTACCAAAGTCTCAATTTAGTAAATGGTGTATTGACAGAACAAATTATACTAGGTAACCTAATATAGAGAGCTCCCATGAAATGACAACAAAATTGCTAAATAGTTTGATTGGTAGGATCATGCAACGAAAGGAGAGAATTCCATTAATTGATGCTGCTTACTCAATTAGATGAGATAAAAACTAAAATTGAGGATATTAAAGTGCAGTGCTACGTTCCTCCACTTGAACGAATGAAAACGTAGAATAGAGAGGAGGGGAAAGTCAAAGAAAGGTTGACGCTTTTGCTCTAAAAATTCAAGGATCATCATAGGATACTAGTGGAGCTCATGTTGATGATTAAACAGATGGCAACTGCTTATGATTCATTCATTCAGACATTTGAATCCCAAATGACACAAGTGCTGATTTAGGTCCATCAGGGTTCACAATAAAGTCTTACTAGTAACACGGGGACAACCCCCACAAGTGGAGTATAATCATTACCTTATGTTGTGCTAATACACTAACTAAGACATTATGTGGGAGGCTACCCAAAACCACTAATTGGTTTTCATTTGTTACTTTTGAAATAAAGGTGTTTGGACATTGTAGGCTTGTGTGTGAATGGCATGAAGTGGAGGATATAACCATAAGGGCACATCACCGACCCGATCGTCGACCCCGATGAAGATAGCTGTTGGAACCATAAAAAAATTAGAAGTTCTATAAAACTCGGCGAAATTAATACTCACTTGGTTGAACTTTGAGTAGCTGAGCAACAATGATTTTTGTAACCATATGGGTGAGATCAAGATGAGTTTTATATATTGTCAAACTTTAACATTCAACCTTCTTCATTTATCTCACTCTTGATTCACGAAATATGCACCTACTTACTATTTCTAGAACTTTTATTACATAGTAAGTATATTGCCTGATTAACTAGTGCTTTGATGTAGGTTAATTTACTGCCTAGCATAACAATTTTTGGTAGATCTGCAGAAAATATTAGCCCTCTATCACCTCCTCTATTTATATTGTTAGTACTCATGTGAGTTGCTTTCATCCTATTTAAGTGTGCAAACCTCTTTGAGATATCCTACAAGTAGTGATTGTTGTAGATCCAACTCTATTGTGAGATGTGCATATTTTAAATTTGTATTTTTTGAGTATCAACACTGATCTTAGGTAAGTTAACTATAACTAGGGCATGAATTTGTCGGTGAGCAAGATTCAGCTTGCCGAAACATTCAGCATTACACCTGCATATTCAATCTCAATTTAAATTTCAAATCGGTTTCTGATTTATTCTATAACTTTTGGCAAAAAACATGCACTTGTAAAGGGTGTTTTGCGATTCGCAGAAGGAAATCCTTGGTTGCCCATTGTCTACATCATAAGTTAATTTTGCACGGAGACTTTTGGCGAATAAAATCATGTCGCTGAACACTATCTGCAATTTGATGAATGGCTAGAGATCTGTTTACGAACTGTGATTTTGTTAAATTTGGGAATACCTCATAGACGTATCTGGTATCGTCGTCCTCTTAGAGGACTAAGACTAGCCTCTTAGCTTACATTACATTCATAGGTCAAATTTAGCAGAAAATTTAAAAAGTTTTATTTCATAAACTTGGAGGTTAACATAGATCTCTACATACACATAGTATAAATACATCACGTATAAATAGACCCTTCGTATCGGAAGATTACTTAGTCTTCTATTTTTATTGCACATAAGTATGTAAAATATATTATAGTCTCAAAAAAAGTTGTCTCATCTCATAAACATCTAATAGGAGTATATCAAATTGGGCCTAGCTCATAAATCAATCAAAGAAGAGACCACATATAGTTCATACACCGTTTAATCCAAATGAAAAAGAAAGAAACATTAGAGTCTTAATACTAAAAACAACACCATGGCTTGATAGTGGCATCACTCTCGGAAAGTGAGGACCTATCCTACTTGGATGATCAAGAAATTCAAGTCTTCTTCAATGTCGTCTTCGAAGGCCCTTCAACAACGGGAACCTAAGTGTTGGGGAAAAGGAAAAAAATGGGGTCAGTACACCACTTGTACTAAGTATGATGCAAGACCCGAAAATGAGATAGGGTTAATCATTGATTAATTACCCATGTGAATCCATGTATGAAGATTTGAACAAAACTAGCCTATGATCTATGTATTCATTGTAAGCTTGGCTTTAAGTCTATTGGTTTAAGACTTTGATTATGTTGAGTTTCTTATATATACTATTTTACATTATATTATGGATGAATTGTGGGTGTAAATACTTGATGATCAAATGAAAGAAATGCTTACATGAATTGATCTACATTTTCTTTGTCTATGAATTGATAATGCTATATAGGTGATGTGATTGATATTCTAACACGAATAAGGTATGAATAAGACTTTATTTCCTATAATTTATATACTTACTAGTTTGTACTTTATTGGTAATATATGATTGATGATTAATACATTAGAAAATTTAATAAGTTGGCCTATTCTCTCTACTCTACATTGAGTTGATAGTTAACTGGTTACAAAAGTAGCTTAATCATGAAGTGTTTTAAGTATGATTTCGATATGACTAAGTGTATGATTAGGTACTGCCTTGGATTTATATTTTTATTTAATATGATCAATAATCCATGCAAGTGAAGTTGGTTGATTATCTATGTCCTTCTACATTTTAGTATGTTAATGTATTGTACTAATTGTAATGTGACCTTATAGTGGCTTATGCTTAACTTCATGTATGGTTATGGTACCTTAATCTACTGCACTATACTTGATTCATTGATAAAATAGTATTAATGGTCAATGATGACCAAAGGCTAAAGGATTGGTAAGAATTCCTCTACTCTTCTACTTCTCTATTTCTTTATAGTAATTTTGATGAAGCCTTGTATGTCATTTTGTGGTATGGTCCACTTATGGTGGAGGTGTTTTATTTATTGTGAATATATATATGTGTTGACCATTACCATGAAGGTAAATGATTAATATATGAACATGTGCTTATGATGATACTATGCGAAGATTATGCCTGCTTTGCTATTCTAGTTGTGATCTAGCGTGTATGGGTATTGTATGAGATGTGTATATACATGTTAGGGTAAAGTATAGGTTCTTCCATTTATGAGTTAAAATTATTTATAATCCCTTACCTATGTACCCCTATGTGAATGCAAGAATAGCACAAGTTAGGAGTCTTATGTTTAATACGAAGTTTGCTTTTCTCCTATACTATTATGTGTGTTGTTTGGTTTATTCTTGAGGTATATTTTTGTCCTAAGATGGTGTCTTCGTCAATATGTTGTTCGTAGAGATTGTGTGATCATGTTGACCAATGTACACAAAAACTCACTTTACATGCATGTTACTAGTAGTATAGGTAATGGTGTCTAAATGAAAGGTAGTTCTCATATTCACTAGTGACTACTACTATGCATGTTAAGATGATGTTTATGAAAGTATGATATGTGTTTCCATAGCTAGGATGATTTCATAGGTGTACTAGTATGGGCAAGGGTATGGGACTTTGCCTATGCATTGCACATGTGTACCTTGATATGTTAGTTCTAGTATTGGTTTCTATATGTATGAATATTATGCATGAGCATCTGTGTATTAATGTGTTATGTAAACGGTTTTCTCACATATATGTATACGCACACATATGTATGAAGACCTAGTAAAGAGAGGGGACTTGAATGGTGTGTCCATGTGTACCCAAAACTAGATGATGCTTTACACATGCTATGTTCATGTGAAAGGATTCTTTACATGATTTAGGTTGATGAACTTTCAGCTATGACCTATGAGTTAGACATATGAGGGGATGACTCTCCTAAACCTATGTTTTATAAAGTAAAAATATATAAAGGTTTTGAATGAAGGGAACTTAACTTAGCACTGAGTGAACTTGAATATGAGTGTGTGTCCCTTCATATCGTAGGAATGTAGGTCACCATAAATATCATGAGGTGGATAAAAACAATGTATCAATGGGCATAAATAGGGTTTCCATAAGTGAATAACTATAATGCCTAATCTTGGCATAAAGAGGGTTTTCACATGTACCTCCAATTTCCATAACTATGTTGCCACCATAGAACACTAGCTAGTGGATCCTCGTAGAAAGCTATGTCACATTTGTTTCTACTTTGGCCTGTAGACCACCTCCTTTCGATGTGGGGATCTATGACACTAGATTCCATGTTTAGCATCACATGGTCTATGTCAGTTAACTCTATATTTTCCGTAAGGTAAAATGGACAATGGAAGTAAATGACTAGGACCCTAAATAGAATGACTTAAGGGAGGTTACTTAGGATAGGTGGAAATCTAAGTTTAAATGCTTATCTTTGTTTTATGGTTTGACTGAGTATGTGTGAAGGAGTACTAAGGTTGTATATATATTCTACCTTTTCCTTCTATCCTTACTTGAGCTTGAAACTAATGAATTTTTAGTAAGCTTGTTCAAGAATAAAAGTTTTGCATAAATTATGAAATGCATGACCTTACATGTTTGGGATGTATTGATTGATATTACCTTGAAGATATTGTGGAGATTCCAAAGTACATGAAATAATTTTTTTGATAAAATTCATCTTTTCTAATGTTAAATTACATCTTGATATGCTAGTTGTGCATTGGACTTTATGAGGTAAGACATGATAGAAGTCACTTGTGAGGTGAAATGTTTAGCCTTATAATGAAAGTTAGTCTCCTTAAAATGAAATGTATGGGTTCTCTTAAAAAACCATGTGACTTTTATGATTTGGAATGCATAATTATAGGATAATTCGTGAAAAGTGAAAGCATGTTTAGCTAAGTGCTCATATGTGTGCCTATGATTTTTTTTATTCTTCTCAAAATATGCTTATTGTGAAGGTGAGTACTATGTTAGAAAGTTGTATTATGTGAAATTACTTTCTATTTGTTGTGATGTTTTTAGTGTGACTTTCCATTTAGACTTCACTAGGAAGGAATCATGAGCATGTCTTTTTTACAAGTTAAGAATTTCTCATTTTTTAAAAGGGATTGACCTTGTACCGTGGATAGGTGTGAACTCATGATACATATAAGTGTGTTGAGAAGAAGGACATTCATCAATGGACACTACTAAACATGGTATTGTTGCGTATGACCTTTTTGGCACTAGGTCTAACTAATGAAGATTTTTGTTGATTAAATTAACTCAAGTTTATGTTCATTGAAGTAAGAGTGCCTAATTGCTTCTTGATTGTTGTTCAAATATTTATATTTGTGACTTAAAGAATTATTGCAAAAATGAGCTCTAAATGAATTGAAGTTTCATGACCATGTTATGATTAGGAGAAGGATGTTCCTCCTATGAACATGATAGAGCATTTGTGTTTAATGCATTAAAGAGTGAGTGCGTAATGATTTAGCTTGCTTGTATGCATTGGTGCTAAATTTTTTTGATGTTGATATAAATGTTATGAATTTCTCTATGATGCATTGAAGTCTTTGTTGTGATTAAAGAGCCCTAGGTGTCATTCGAGGACGAATGTTCCCAAGTGGGGGATATTGTAAGATCCCAAAATGAGATAGGGTTATAGAGTCTAACATGTTTGTCTTAAGGTTATAAGGTCCTAAAATGACTTATAATATGGTTTAGAGGCAGTGTGTAAAGTTTGAAGTTATTTGGAAGTCGCACGTCAAGGGATGACCAAAACGTTCGACGACTAGTCACCTATGTGCCTCATGTGTGCATGTGTGTTTATATACCTTGTGTAACGAGATTATTAAGTCTTAAAATGAGTTATAATGATGTTTAAATATTGTATATGAAGTTTCGAGAAGTTTGGAGGTCAAACGACCAAGAACGCCCAATGCGTTCGAAAGATAGCCCTTAAGACGCTCAATGTGTGTCTTAATGGGGCCTAGCCTGTTTGGAAGAGTTGAAGGTTTATTATTTGGGTGAATCTTAGGTTATGACTTATAAAGTTCCCCCCAAAAGGCCCAACAAGATGGACCCAAGGCTGGTCGAGACATTGCCTTTGTAGTGTCAATCAATGGACCAAACGACACCCGGTTGGTAAAACAACGGCCCGTAGGTGAGGTCTCATCGTTTGGTACTTATATTGGGAAGGTATAAAGCCAAAAATTTGATGAGGACAAAATGACGAAAGCCAATGCATGACGCGTCGACTAACGAACGGCCAATAGATGGCTCCGTCGATAGTGGCCTGTAAGTTACTGTCTGAGTCTCTTTCATCAATGGGGTGAATGGAAATTTACCCCACATCCAAACATGATTCTAATAGGATTATTTAGATACTTTTGGGTGTATATAAGGCAGTAAAAACGTGATCAACCCCACTCCCAATACAATTCACCAAATTAGAGTTTTCCCTCCAAAATATTCTCTTTAGCACTTTCATTTTCGGTGAAGCTTATGAACTGCTTGAAGGTTGGATTTCCATGGAACAATCATCAACTTTCATAGATTTTAATGTAGATAAAGGTATGATGATCCTTCATCTCTAGTTATCCTTTCATCTAGAGAGTTAATCTCAATGTTTTCAAAGAGAAAAATATGATCAAGTTCTACTTCTTCATTTTAGCCATGGGTTCTTTCTTAAATTGATTTGAAAAACATAATATGAATATATTGATGATTATATACTGATTTGGACGTTATTTTCAATCCTATTTTATGATGAACTCATTCTCTTTCACAAACTCGATTTTAGCCTATGTATGGCTTTATTATCTTGATCTTATGCATGTCGATTTGTGAATCAATTATGTTAATATGATTATCTATACATTTAGTATGTATATTGAGGGTGAATAATTGATTAATTACCCATGTGAATCGATGTATGAAGATTTGAACAAAACTAGCCTATGATCTATGTATACTATAAGGTTGGCTTTAAGTCGATAGCTGTAAGACTTTGATTACGTTGAGTTGCTTATAGCGACTGTTTTAGGTTATATTATGGATGAAATGTGGTTTTAAATACTTAACGATCAAATTAAAGAAAGTGTTACATGAATTGATGTAGATTCTCTTAGTCTATGAATTGATAATATTATGTAGGTGATGTGATCTATATTCTAAGCTGAATAAGATATGAATAAGACTTGATTTGCTATCTCGTTAGCTACTTCCTGTTATGTACTTTATTGGTAAAATATGATTGATGATTAATACTTTGGGAAAATAATAAGATGGCCAATTCTCTTTACTCTACATTTAATTGATAGTTTATTGGCTACGATAATAGCTAAAATCTTGAAGTGTTTTAAGCATAATTTCGATATGACTAAGTGTATGATTAGATACTGCCTTGTATTGATATTATTGATGAAATATGATCTATAATCCATGAATGAGATGTTGGTTGATGATCGATGTCCCTTTACATTCTAGTATGTAAATGTATTGTACTAGTTGTAACGTGACCTTGTAGTGGCTTATACTTAAATTCATATATGATTATGGTACCTTAAGATACTTCCATATACTTGATTTATTGATAAAAGAGTAGTAATGGTCAATGATGACCAAAGGCTAAAGGATTGGTAAGAATTCCGCTAATCTTCTACTTCTCTATTTCTTTATAGTTTTGTTGTTGAAGCCTTGTATGACATTGTGTGGAATTCTCTACTTATGGTGGCGGTGTTTACTTTATTGTAAATCTATATATGTGTTGACCATGTCCATGAAGGTAAATTGATGAAAATATGAACAGGTGCTTCTGATGATACTATGTGAAGATTATGCCTACTTTCATATTTTAGTTATGATCTAGGGTGTATGGCTATTGTATGAGCATGTGTATATCCATGTAAGGATAAATTATAGGTGCTTCCATTGATGAGTAAAAATTATTACTAAGCCCCTACCTAAGTACCCCTATGTGAATGCATGAATAGCACAAGTTAGGAGTCTTAAGTGTAATATGAAATTGGCTTGTCTCCTATGCTATTATATGTGTTGAGTGGTTTATGCTTGAAGGTATATTGCGGTTCTAATAGGGTGGATACGTAAATATGTTTTTGATAGCCATTATGTGATCACGTTGACCAATGTACACTCACACTCACTTTACATGCATGTTACAAGTAGTATATGTCATAGTGTGGAAATCAAATGTAGTTCTCATATTCACTCGTGTCTACTACTATGCATGTAAAGATGATGTTCATGAAAGCATGATATGTGTTTCCTTAGATAGGATGTCTTGATAGGTGTACTAGTATGGTCAAGGGTATGGGACTTTGCCTATGCATTGCACATGTGAACCTTGATAGGAAAATTCTAGTTTTTGTTTCTATATGTATGAATATGTATATATGAACATGTGTGTCTTAACGTGTTATGTGAACGGTTTTCTTACATATATGTATACACTAACACATGTGTGAAGACCTAGTAAAGAGAGGGGCCTTGAATGGCGTGTTCATGTGTACCCTAAACTAGATGATGCTTTAGAAATACTATGTTAATGTGAAGGTATTCTTTACATGATTTAGGCTGATAGCCTTTCATCAATGACCTACGAGTTAAGCTATGAGGGGATGACTGTCCTAAACTTTTGCTTAAAGTAAAAATATAATAAACATTTTTAATGAAGGGAACTTAGCTTAGCACCAAGTGAACTTGAATACGAGCGTATGTACCTTACTATGGTAGGAAGGTAGGTAACCATAAATCTCATGAGGTGGATAACCAAAATGCCTCAATGGGCATAAATAGGGTTTCATAAGTGAATAACTAAAATGCCTCATCTTGTAATAAAGAGGATTTTCACATGTACCTCCAAGTTCCATAACTATATTTCCACCATAGGATACTAGCTAGTGATCCTTTGAGTAAGCTATGCCTCATTTTGTTCTACTTTTGCTAATAGACCACCTCCTTTCGATATGGTGTTCTATGAAAACGGATTCGATGTTTAGCATCACATGGTCTATGTCGATTAAGGCTATAGTTTTCCTAAAGTAAAATGGACAATTTAAGTAAATCAATAGAACCCTAAATAGAATGACTTAGGGGAGGTTACTTAACATAGGTGGATGTAATGAACCCATCTAGACATTGCACAAGTTTCTCCTTAGGAAGTTCTAGGAAGGTGTGCCAATGCATGTCACTATGTATGTGTTTCTTATGCATGACATTGTAATATTCGTGTACTTGTTATGAAGATGTGAATTATATGAGTCTGTATGCGTGATGTTGATCTTGTTGACTATATGATGAAGGTCTTGGCTTAACTATGTCTATGTTGTACTATATTGCTATGATGATGTGTGTAGGCTTGTGTAAGTAGTATGTATGGTTTTTCTTGTGGTCCTAAGGTGATGCACTGCACCAAGTATCACTTGAGGTTACTTGGGAAGTTAATGAATAAAAAGGAAAATGGTTAAATGTTAAAGAAATTTAGCTCACTATAAAGTGACTCAAATATGTAATAAGTTTGATAAGTGATATTATTAAATGCTTAACATTTGAATATGCTTATAGGAAGTATGTGAATGATATAAATTCTATTCTTTAAAGGTTTTATAAAGATTTACTCATAAAGGCATGAAGTATGATTTAAAGAAAATATCCCTTTTAATTACATGTTTTTGCATGGTTACCATACTTAGTACATTATTGTACTAATCCCATTCTTCTCTGCTTTTTACACAAAGTGTAGGTTATGGATAATTAAAGGGATGTCTATATGATTGGGGAGATTTATATGTGATTTCCAAGCTCAAGGGAAGGAATCCTTGAGTCCAAGGATTCTCTATGATATGGTTTACTGTAAAGTCATAAATATTGTACCTATGATTATGTTTTAAGGGTCGTGTCCCTAATGTATTCTAATGATATTAAGTCAGAGATGGAAAAGAGACTTAGGGTCTAAATATGTAATATGATTTATATTTTATATATACACGAAGTGATGTTTCTATCATATGATGTGCTATGAAAAGTATTAAATTTTCTGCTAAATTTACTATGTTGATGCGATGAAAGATAACTATGAGCTCGTATAAGACCTCTGAGAGGTGAATTCCGCCAGGTTACTTCTAGGGGGTGCTCCTCGGTTGTGACATATGAGACCATATGCACTTATATCATGAAAATATGCTAAAATGGACATTTCATCAATTATGCATTTTGCTTTGAAAACCATTATGCATATTCAACAAGACTACCAAATCACTTAGGCATATTCATTAAGTCATAGGAATGTACATCACAAGACCAACAACATAAAAACTAGTCAATTCAAGATGCATATCATGAATTGGATACATAGTCAAGTAACATTATCATCAAGTCATAATTAACCACAATAATGAATAAGAATGCATTTCATCATAACCAAAGCAATACAATTACCCATGAACTCCTATCAAGTCAACAAGTGAAATGACCAAGCAAAGCCCCATAACCTTACTCAATCAAATAACTCAAAAATAATCATGACTAACATCCCACTTCACATAACATGACATTTAAGAGTACACGGCATCATACATTAACAATATAGACCAACACATATTCATAAGTGACATCAATCAACATATGCTATTAACAATGTGCAAGTTCATCATATATATATCATGTACCATTATAAGCATATACATACATATAACAATCTCCTATAGTTCCCTTCAAGGAAAACTAGTGCAAGGCATAGGTACAGTCCCATACCCTACCTAAGTTATGTCAACATCTAAAGTCACCCTAGTTGGTTTGTACTTTAGTACTTCATTTTAGTTTAGGCCACACTTGCGTTAACCGACATAGACGATAAGATCTAAGTGTGGAATTCGGTGTTGTGAAACCTTACACCTACAGAAGGTTGTCTACTGGCCAAAATAAAACAAAACATAAACGTAACTTTTTAGGTGGATCCACTAGGTAGTCTTCTTGTAGGGGCAACATAGTTCAATAACTAAGAGATAGGTATAATCCCCTTGCATACCACTTGGCAACTGGGGCCACCTCTCATGGGAATCCACTGGATGAGTATCCTTCGTTGGGTAGTCAACACCACAGGTGGAACTATTGGGTGAATGTTCCTCTACGGATAACCATCACCTCCCATTGTCAATTTCACTTGGTGCGAAGCTAAATCCTTTTGAAATGTCTTTAATGTCTTTGTTAATAATCATAGATTACTGTAGGTCATAGGGTCTAACCCTTATATATTAATCACCATAACTCAATAAGTATTGCAAGAGTATAATCCTTTCAATACAATTCATATAAGTGTGTTTAGCATATTAACATTTTCATATTATGATAAGGCACATTTGTAAATCATTCACCATCCTTATAACATTTACATCTTAGCCTAAACCTCACAAACCATAATCAAGACATTTCAATTAAACATCATAAAACTCTATCAATCCTAAACAAGGCATACTCCAAGAAAATATCACCACTTAATCACAATCAACCACAATTTGAAGTAAAGGATAGTATCACAAAACTTATCAAGTCTCCTTAATAATCCATCATCAAAGTCTTACCATCAACCCTTAATTAAAACCCATTAGGGTATAACATCATCATAATTCAATGAAAAACATGATAACAAGGCTAAAGGAATCACTACATCAAAATTCTATACTAGTTCATCTGTCACACCCGAGTTTACCTCCTAGACGTAACTGTCATCGTCGCCCTCTTTGAGGATTAAGACTATCCTCTTAGTTTACATCATCACATTCCTAAGTCGAATTTAGCATAAAATTTAAAACCTTTACTACTTGTACATGGATATTTACATAGACCTCTACATACACATAATATATTTATCGATTATAAATAGACCCTTCGTATAGGATGGTTACATAGACTTCTACTTTTATTGCACTTAAATATATAAATAATATAAAAGATAATCTTAAGGGATGTTTCATCTCATACTATCTAAAGATCATAGTTATTTAGGCATAGCCCTTCGTCAATGTAAATAAGCCACATATTGTCTTATACAATTCATAATCAATTGAAAGTGGAATGAACATAAAAATCTTAAAAAAACAAAGCAACTTCATAAGCAAGATATTGGCATCGCCCTCGGAAAGTGAAGAACTACCCACTTGGATGATAGAGAATATCAGATCCTTGTCAAATCTTTTCGAATGAGCCTTCAACGACCGAAACCTAAATTTTTTGGGAAAGAGGAAGAAAATGGGGTTAGTACGCCACCTGTACTAAGAAGACCATATGCACATATAACAGAAAAACATGCTAAAAAGGGACATTTAGTTTAAACTACGCTCATTTACCCTTTTAAAAAGTATTATGCACAATCAAGCAAGCCATACAAAACAACAACACATTCTTACTAATTCAACCAAGTAATATGCATATCAACATACTTGAGCCCATAGTCTAATACAACTCTATGATCAAGGAATTACATCACAAACATGATTAAGAGTTAATCATATCATATTAAGAAAGACAACTACTCATGAATCCTCATTGAGTGAACTAGTGCAATGACCAAGGAAATCCCCATAACCTTACTCAACGAAGTAGCCTCAACAAGAAAGCATGACCAATGTCCAACTTGATATAACATAACCTTTGAGGACACAAACATCATACTTTAATAGTTCAACCCAATTACATGTTCAAGAGGATAATCATAACCATGTAATATCATTTATATTATAGCATCAACGTGTTATCATCATATACATCATTATCATATACATACATAATGTAAACTTCCTAAAGATTCCATGAAGTTCAACTAGTGCAAGGCATAAGTAGAATCCCATACCCCTACCTAGGCTAAGTTAAACCTCTCAACTCAACTTAGTTAGTTTGTACTTCATTACTTTATATTAGTTTAGGGAACACTTGTCTTAACCGACATAGACAACAAGAGCTAAGTGTGGAATCCATTGTTGTACAACCTTACACCGATGGAAGGTGGTCTACTGGCCAAAATAAAACCACACATAAACATAGCTTTCTAGGTTGATCCACTAGCTAGTCGTCCTATGGGGCACATTAATTTAAGAACTAGGATATAGTATATTCCCTCTTGATATCTCTTGGTAATTGGGGTATCCTTTTATGAGAATCTATTGGATGAGTATTCCTCTTCTGGAAGTCAACATCTCATGTAGAACTCTTATATTCCCTCTTGATATCACTTGGTAATTGGGGTTTCCTCTCATGGAAATCTATTGGATGAGTATTCCTCTTTGGGAAGTCAACATCTCACGTAGAACTATAGGGAGAATCTTCCTTTATGGGAAGTAATCACCTCTTATTGTCATGTTCACTCGCTGCTAAGCTAAGTCCCTTTATTGAAATGCCTTTAAGCCTTTAATTATCAATCATAAATTAGTTTAGGTCATAGAGTATACCCCTTATATAATCATTATCATCAATAGCTCAATCAGAATTGCATGAGTATAGTCCTTTCATCACAATTAATATAGTCATCACCACCCTTATATCACATACACCTTAATCAACCTGACAACATTTTCAAGATGATTTATCATTTATGCCTTACCTTAAACCCTCAATTCAATCCAATTTAGATGTTCCACATCATAATTCAAAAATCAACATGATAATAATACTAGAAGAGTCATTACACCATAATTTAATACCAAATCAATGTTTAAAACCAGATTACTTAGGCAATTTTCATAACCTAGACCACTTCTCAAGATTATAATGAAAGAAAAAAATTAAATACAATTTGTTAATGATTGGTGTAGAAACATCGTCTAATAGTTATTTAACCCATAGTCAATAAAATTGAATCAATCACAACCCAATTTACATCAAGATCATCCCAAGGTTAAAGGTTAAGGATCATGTTCTTTAATTTGGGTCACATCATCCCAAATTACTATAATCAAGTTAAATTTAATGTTGATCTATCAATTATATCCTAAAGAAACCACAAAAAACTAAGTTCATAATATCAAATTCGCAATTGAGCGAAACCCACTTGAAAACCTAACATTTGAAATCCATTTTGAAGGAACCCTTTGAGAAAGAGGCTCAAAGGTGAATTAGATCTCATACATTTACATTTGATGAAGATTTGATGGTGAATTTGTCCCATTCCAGACCTAAAAACTTCCCCCTACCTTGTCTTCAATGGTGGCTTCCAAATAGAGAGAGAAAGAAGAGAGAAGGAAGAGAGTTTATTTTGATGCGTTGTGTTTAGATTAATGAGGGTTGCGGTCTTTTTTTCTTTTGGGGGGGGGGGTTAAATTAGTTAATTAATATTCTTTCAATCCCAAAATAACACAAAAAGATATTAATTTATTAAATTAACCCACATTAATAACATGAAGGAAAACTTAAACCTCAGACACAAAACCCCACCGACGGGCCATCTGTAGGTCGACGACTACCCCTCCCCCCTCCCCGTCCTGCACACTCATCAATGTTGTCAGAGACTTGTGCAGGAAAGGGATCAATAAATATGTATAAGTGTGGGATGACGGTGGGCATCGACTTCCCGTCGATCTACACACGAGGCATTGATGGTTTCTCTTGGTTGCACACTGCCTAGTCAATGTTGCCTTTTACGTGCTAGAATCCTCCTCAAGGGCCTTGGTTAGTCCTTCAGAAGTCTTACCCGGATGTTTTAACCAAGAATCACCTTTAACACTTATTATGCACCCTTCCACCTAATTTCATTGATTTCCAACTCCTAAAAGCTAGTCAAATAGGCTAAGTCATGCTAGTACCCCTTAGATCTAGTTTCCGAACGTCATCTTGGATGTTTTGGTTATTAAACTTCCTAAATAACATATATCAATTAAAATAGGTCTTAAAATAGTTCTTAGACCCCTTGTAACCTATTTCAGTCTCTAAGACTCGTCTTGGATTTTCAAAGTCTTACATTACCCCCTCTTAGGAACATTGATCCTCAAATGACACTAAAATTTTTTTGAATGAAGGAATAGACACACGACTAACAGCCCAACCAATCAGCAATATCATATAAACAGAAATCATATCATTTCAAAAAGGCAATTTCAAAACTCAAATTATCACAAATAAGGTTCAAAACACTTCATCATGAGGTATTTCCTTCTCACAACATACATGAGCTCAGCAACATTACATTAGTCATTCAACACAAAGTTAAACTTATTAATAGTTCACATTACTTTTCAATAAGACTTCACATGTCAAAATTCACAACACAACACAAACAAACAAAAAAGGCCAAATTTCATGTTTCAAAGGTACTACTTAACTGTACTACAATCCAAAATGCACATATTTGCAAGACTTCACCAAAAATCATGAAACTTCAATTTCTATTCTTATTTATATTATTAAAAAAAATGACTAACCTTAATAATCAAAAAGATGAGGGTAATGGGACTTCATGTCGTCCTCGACCTCCCATGTTTCACCCTTAACTAGGTGATTCTTCCATAACAACTTTACGCAAACCACCTATTTATTCCTTAACATCTTGACTTGCCTATCAAGAATTTGATCGGGAATATCTTCATAATAGAGGTTATCCTTGACACCAAGACCCTCAATAGGAAGAATTTACTTTGGATGACCGATACACTTCTTCAACACAGAAACATGGAAGACCGGATGAACCGAAGCGAACTAACTAGGGTGTTTCAATTCATAGGCAACTTACCAACCCTTTCAAAAATTTCATAGGGGCCCACATAACGAGAACTCGACTTCCATTTCCTGCCAAACTTAAAAACCCCTTTAATTGGTGAAATTCTTAAATACACCTTATCACCTTTTTCAAACTCCAAATTCCTTTAGCTATGATCGACATAATACTTTTTCCAACTATAGGCTGTTTGCAACCAGTTCCTTATGTTATGAACCTTCTCTAGGGTCTTATAAACAAAACAGGGACCAAGAAGCGAAGTGTCTCCCATCTCAAACAATCCAATAGGAGACCTACACCTCCTACCATACAAGGATTCATAGGGAGCAATGGAAATGGATGAATGAATAGTATTATTATAGGCAAACTCCACCAAAGGAAATTTTTTATTCCAATTCCCTTTAAAATCAATAATGCAAGCTCTAAGCATATCCTCGAGGGTTTGAATATTGCATTCCGCTTGGCCATATGTTTGGGGATGAAAAGCAGTACACAACTTCACCTTAGTACCCAACCATTTTTGGAATGAACTCCAAAACCTAGATGTGAATTGTTGATGTACCGTTATCTCACGATATTTTTATTGCTTTTTCCTTATGTTTAGTGTGTGTCAAAAACCATTTTGTATTGATTTTTGTGTAAGTTTCTCCATATTTGAAATAAAAATCTATCCAAAGATGAACGCCAAAGTTTTTGAGAGAGAAATGCAGAAGAGACCACCTACAGAGCTTATGACGGTCCGTTGAGCTTGTGACGATCTTTAGGGGGCCTCATAGTGAAGCTGCTAAAGAGAGATGGGGAAGTCTGACCTAGTGTGGGATTACGAAAGTCCATGACAGATCGTCATAGCCACGACGGTCCGTCCCATTGGTTCATCGTGATGGTCAGAGAGTAGTCTCAGTACCCAAATTCCAAGAAGTTAAAGTATTATGGAACGGAGATCCTCGATGGACCGTCATGATTGAAACGATCCGTCATACTTGTCCAATGAGGCTAATGATGACATTAAATAAAGAATTTGTGAAGTATGGGATGACAGAGGCTATGACGGCCCGTCATGACTACGACGGTCCATTACGAGGTCCTTTGACCCAGACACGTTTTGACAGATTTTCAATAATTAGAATCCTTCTTTTATTAGGTTTTTGTTTTTATTATAAATAGTTTGAAAGACCTCATTTTTGGGGTTAGACTTTTTGATAGTAGACTTTATAATAGGAGACTTTTTGATAGTTAGACTTTTGGATAATATTTAGTTCTCTTGTTCAAGTATTGAGGATTAATTTCAGCAATTGTTACGCTTTTTCTGGAATTGATTATTGGTGCTCTTGGTGATTAATCAACAGAATGGATTTTATTCTTTCTCATTAAATTAAGTGCATGAATTCTTATATAAAATATTTCAATATTTTGATTATTACCATGGGTAATTAAACTCCATAACTAGGGTTGTGGAAACCATGGGTGAATAATGAGGTAAAATCTAAGTAAAATAGCAATTCTAGAATAGTGTCTTGCATGTATTGATAATTCTTTCGTTTAGAAGTCTTTTTAACGGATGGACAACGTTAGAACTCGCCTTAATGCTACTTTCCGGACCAAGGAGGTAGATAATAGGAAAATAATTATCAACATAGATTTAGTGTAGACTATCTAATAGGCTAGTGTCAATTGGTACGAGGTAATAACTTAGTCAAATATCAAATACAATGCTAAATATGAGGTAAAAGTAAGGGTTTGTATAGAAACACATGTATACGGACCAAGATGCGGAGTGAAATTTTCTAGGTGCTGGACCAAGGATATAGAGATATATAGCATATCACTTTCCATGCAAGATACTAGGAAAGAATTGTTATAGTTAGAATTATTAAGTAAGAAACCTGTGGGAACACTTAAGACCTAGTTACTTTTATTATTTGATTAAGTTACAAGATTTGAATATGTTAGTTGTTTTATTTAATCTAGTCAATTATTTTCAATAATTTAGAAATAAAACCCCCCCTTTATTGTCTTTTGTTTTCTAGGGAAATAATTGACTAAGTAATAGTAATAATAGAATAAAGTTAAGTCTGAACTATTTTCCTCGTGGGAACGATCCCAACCTCATTAGTTGGGTTCTTTACTTGATACAACCGCTTTACTTCTTATTTGAGAAGTAAGTTTGAGCGTATCAATTGTGCACTGACATCCAATATGAGGGAAAACGGAATACCGTGGTGACACAAAATCTCATTTATGAAGATCCTAACGTAATCTTCCGAAGAATCAGTAGATTTGACGGGAATAAGGCGACCTGACTTTGTCAACCTATCCACAACCACCTATATGGAATCATATGACTTTTCAGTCCGAGGTAAACCTACTACCAAGTTCATATTGATGTCTTCCCACTTCCAAGTAAAAATTTGGATCTCTTGTAGTAATCCACCAGACTTTTGGTGTTCAACCTTTATTTGTTGGCAATTCAGACACTTAGCAACAAACTCCGCTGTGTCCCTTCTTAGACCTTCCCACAAAATATATCTCAATTAGGTAATGGTACAATTTTTACAAACCTAGATGAATTGAGTAGCGGGACCCATGTGCTTCTTTTAGAATTCGATCCCTCAAGCCATTTACATTGGGAACACACGATCTCCCTTGGTACCTTAGAACACCATCCTCCCCAAGGAGAATGATTCATTCAATTTACCGAGAACCGATTCTTTCAACTCCATTAAAACTAAACCAAGGTGTTGTTTGGACTTCACCTCAAACACAAGAGATTACTCGGAGTTATGAGGGACAATGACTCCACCATTTGAAGAATCTTCTAATCTCACCCCCAACCTAGACAACCTATGTACATCCCACACTAGGTATTTCTTGGATTCATCAATGTGGGATACAATATCCATAATCATACGACTTAGGGCATCCGCAACAACATTAGCCTTGCCTGGGTAATAGCAGACACTAATGTCATAATCTTTCAACAATTCTAACCACCTTCTTTGTCGGAGATTCAATTCCTTTTAGGTAAACCCATATTGGAGACTCTTATCGTCGTTGAAAACATCAACATGAATTCCATACAAGTGATGCCTCTAGATTTTCAAAGCAAACACCACGACCTCTAAATAAAGGTCATCAGTAGGATAGTTTTGCTCATGTACCTTAAGTTGCCTATAAGCGTAGACTCACTTTCCCTTGTTGCATAAGCAAACACCCTAGACCCACATGCGATGCGTCACAATACACAACAAAACCCTTTGTACCCTCCGCATAAGGTCAACTCCGGAGCAGAAGTAAGCCTATCTTTTAACATTTGAAAACTTCTCTCACATGACTCCGACCACACAAATTTCTTACACTTTTGGGTCAAAGTAGTCAAGGGAGATGCAGTGGATGGAAAACCATCCACAACCTCCTATAATAACCCGCTAAGCTCAAGAAAATCCATATATTTTTTGGAGTTAAAGGTCTAGGCTAATTTTTCACTGCCTCCGTTTTCCTTGGATCAACCTCAACTACTTCTATAGAGATGATATGACCAAGAAATGTCACCAACTTCAACCAAAAATCTTACTTTCTATATTTGGCAAACAACTGATGTTCTTTATGGGTTTGAAATACCACCCTTAAATGACCCATATGATCATCCTTATTCTTCTAATATACCAAGATGTTGTCAATGAAAATAATGACAAATGAAACTAGGTAATTTAAAAACACCAAGTCTCATAATGACCATATCTAGTCCTGAATACCGTCTTTGGTATATCCTCACCTCTCACCGTAAGTTGGCGATACCCCTACATTAAGTCAATCTTAGAAAAGTAGCTTGCCCTTTGAAGTTGATCAAACAGGTCGTCAATCTGATGGAGAGGCTATATGTTCTTGATTGTGACTTTATTGAGTTGGCGGTAATCAATACACATTCTTAAGGACCCATCCTTCTACTTCGCAAATAAAACCGGAGCACCCCATGGAGATATACTTGGTATAATGAAGCCTTTGTCTAGTAAATCTTTGAGTTGAGCATTTAACTCTTTCAATTTGGCCAGAGCTATCCGATAAGAAGGAACTGAAAAGGGATTCATTTTTGATAGCAAATCGATACCAAAATCAAATTCCCGTTTGGGAGGAATACCGGGAAGGTCATTAGGCAAGACCTTCAAAAATTCACTCATTACGGGGACCGACTCAATGGGAGGAATTTCGGAGTCTAGATCTTAGACTCTTTTACAATATGATATACACAACCTTTAGAGATACTTTTGCATGCTTTTAGATAAGAGATAGTACGGCCTCCAGGAGTAGAATTTTCCCCTTTCCACTCTACAGCGGGTTCATTAGGAACGTTAAATTCACCACCCTTGTCCTACAACCAATCGAAGCAAAGCAAGTGTGCAACCAATCCATACTAAATATAATATCAAAATCTATCATATCTAGTTCTACTATATAAACATAAGAAACTCTATTAGGCAACATTATTGGACAATTTGTATACGCCCTTTTTGCAACAATTGACTTACCCATCGGAGTAGACACTATAAAAGGTTCATGAAAAATATCGGGTAAAATATCAAAATTTTTAGCTACAGGAGGGGTAACCAATGACAAGATAGAATCCAAATCAAGTAAAGCATATAAATCTATGTTAAAGACTTTCAACATACTAGCCACCACGTCGGTAGAAGTCTCTTGTTCACCCCTAGTGCGTAGAGCATAGAAGTGGTTCTTCATGGGAGTATCACTAGAACCACTTGCTTGAGCTTTACCACCCCTCTCTTTACTCTTTAAGTTTGGACAATCTCTCATCTTGTGACCACTCTTGCCACAACAAAAACAATTTCCCGTTTCTACCAAGCACTCACCAAGATGACCTTTCCCACATGGAATATTTAGGCTTCTCATTTGGTGAGTTTCCACTCCTTCCCTTTTGAGCTCTCAGTTTATTTCCCTCGTCGTTACAAGCCTTAGGAATATGGATGGAACTTGATTATAAAACCGCTTGTTTAATATAGGCTTCTCTTGTATTTCAAACCTATTAAGTAAAGAACCTCCATAAAATGATCTTGCACTCTTAGAATCTATACTCTTTCTCTTAGCCCTTGCCTCCTCAACCCATCTAGCATGCACCATAAGACGGGAAATATTCATGTTGTCATGTAGCATGGTCGAATGACACTCCTCTTGTAAGTCCTCTGATAAACCCGTCACAAAATGGGTCATTTGCTCTCTAGGATCAGAAACCAAAGAAGGAGCATATTTTGATAATATAATGAATTCCAAGGAGTATTCGTGAACACTCCTTATTCCTTGAGGAAGGTTGTTTAACTCCACCACTTTTTCCTCCCTCATCTCCCTAGGAAAGATCCTATCTCGAAAAGCCTACCTAACGATCTCCCAAGTAACTGAACCACCCCTCAATGGCATATTATCACTGCATCGCACATATCATGTTTGAGCCACGTCCTTGAGATAATAGGTTGCCAACTCGGCTTCTCACTTGTGGTCAACCCTACAGCTAAAAGTATTTTAGAGACTTCATCGATTAATTCTTGGGGGTCTTCATCAACATTAGACCCGTAGAAAGTAGGAGGATCTATCCGAGTGAAAATCCCTTAGACGGTAAGCCATAGTAGTGACTTTTTGATGAGGACGGGGTACAAGATCTTGGTTAGATTGGGCTGTTATTGCTTGGGATTGTACATGGAGGATTGATCCAATTGAATGCGGAAGCCCATATACCTTCATCCGTCAAGCTTGGAGGATTGAACAAAGCTTTGTAAACATTAGCATCTTCTTTAAGTGGAGGAACTTGCTCACCACGGGGAAGACCTCCCGGATGGGAAATTTCCTCTTCAAGCCTTATAAGCACAAAATGTAGGATTAGATTCAAAATCACACCATAAGTATACTCTAACGGCACGATATAGTATTTCCAAGAAAGCAAGTGATTCCTAGGCATCTAATAGGTTCCTATTCATAAGTGTTGCGTTTTTAACAATTATTAATATAAACCTACATATCCATGGTAGAGAGAGTCATAACTAAATGATATACAGACTTATGCTTTGATACCAAGGTTGTCACATCCGGTTAACCCCCAAGACGTAACCAGCATCATTTTCCTCTTTGAGGATTAAGACAAGCCCCTTAGCCACATGTCACTACATTTATAGGTTGAAATTTGTGGAAAATTTAAAACTTTTATTATATCTACTTGGAGGTTTAATATACCTCTCTCTCTCTATATATATATATATATATATATATATATATATATATATATATGTATTGAATTTATGTAGACCCTTCGTATAGGAACATAGCTTTTTTTTGCACAGATATATATTTAAAATAGAAAATAGTCTTAAAGATTGTCTCATCTCATACCATCTAACCGATCATGAAATTTAGGCATATCCCTACATCAAAAGTAAAGAAGCCACATACAGGCTTATACAAGTCGTACACAATGAAAGTGGAATGAATTTAAAGTCTTAGGAAATCAAAGGATCTTTGTAGGCAAGATATTGGCACCGCCCTCGAGAAGTGAGGATCTACCCACTTGGATGATAGAGAATATCCAAGCCTTGTTCAAGTCATCAAAAATGAGTCATACTTTAATATTACAACCCAATGACATGCTCAACAGGATAATCATCACCATATCATATCATTTATATTGTAGAATAAACATGTTATCACCATGTACATCATTATCATATACATACTTAGTATAAACTTCCTCAGGTTTCTATCAAGGTCAACTAGTGCAAGGCATAAGCAGAGTCCCATACCCCTACCTAGGCTAAGTTAAAACCCCACTAGTCACCTTAGTTAGTTTATACTTCATTACTTTATTTTAATTGAGCGAACACTTGCCTTAAAAGACATAGACCGCAAGAGCTAAGTGTGGAATCTGGTGTTGTAAAACCTTACACCGATGGAAGGTGGTCTATTGTCAAAGTAAAACCAAACATAAACATAGCCTTCTAGGGGGATTCACTAGCTAGTCTTTCTATGGGGGCAATATAGTTCAAGAACAAGGATATACTATATTCCCTCTTCATACCACCTGTTAATTGGGGCCTCCTCTCATGTGAATCCATTGAATGATTATTGCTCTTTGGGAGGTCAACATCTCATATAGAACAATAGGGCAAATCTTCCTCTTTGGGAAGTCATCACCTCCCATTGTCAAGTTAACTCGGTGCTAGGCTAAGTCACTTTATTTACATGTCTTTAAGACTTTAATTATATATCATAGCTTAGTTTAGGTCATAGGGTCTACCCCTTGTATAATCATCATCAACAATATATTAATAAAAATTGCATGAATATTGTCCTTTCATCACAATTCATATAAGTGAAGTTTACACATTAGCATTGATAGAATATCAAGGCACATTTATAGTCATCGCCATCATTATATCACATACACCTAAACAAACTTCACAACATAGTCAAGACATTTCTTCAATTTAACATCATACCACCCTATCATCCTAACATAAGGCATACTCCAATATAACATCATGACTTAACCACAATTAATCACAATTGGAAGTAAAGAAAAAGATTCTGAGGATTACCAAGTCTCCTTCATGGTTCAACATTTATGCCTTAACATAAACCCTTAATTAAATCTAATTCAGATGTTCCACATCATAATTCAAAAATCAACATGATAATAATACTAGAAGAGTCACTACACCATAATTCAATGCAAAATCAATGCTTAAAATATGAAGACTTAGGCCAATTTCCATAACCTAGATCACTTTTCCAGATTAGAATGAAAGACAATAATTTATTCCAATTTGATACTTCTTAGTGTAAAAACATCATCTTATAGTTATTTAACATATAATAAAGACAATTGAATCAATCACAACCTAATTTACATAATGATCAAACTAGGGGTAAGGGTTAAGGATCATGCTATTCAATTTAGGTCAAATCATCAAAAACAACTTTAATTAAGTTAAATTAAATGTTTATATATATATATATATATATATATATATAATATATATATATATATATATATATATATATATATATTATATCCTAAAGAAATCATATACAACTCAGTTCATTCCATCAAATTCATATTGAGTGAAACCCACTTGAAAACCCAACTTTTGAAATCTATTTTGAAGGAACCCTTTGAGGAAAGAGTCGCAAAGGTGAATTAGATTCCATGCATTAAAATTTTATGAAGATTTGATGGTGAATTTGTCTCTTTCCAGCCCTCAAATCCTCCCCCTATCTTGTCTTCAATGGTGGCTTCCAAATAGAGAGAGAAAGAAGAGAGAAGGAAGAGAGTTTATTTTTGTGAGTTGTGTTTAGATTAATGAGGGTTGGGGTCTTTATACTGGGGGTAAAATAAGTTAATTAATCGTACATTAATTCCTATATAACCCCTAAACCCCTTAATTAATTAAAAGAACCCACATTAAAAATATGCACGAAAACTTAACCCTCATAGACGGAACCCCGCTGACAGGCCGTCTGTGAGTCGACGACTGCCCCCTCCGTCCTGCACACTCGTCGATGTGCTTAGAGAGTTGTGCAAGCGAGGCTCCATACATATGGATAAGTGTTGGATAACGGTGGGCATCAATGCCTAGTCAATCTACACACGAGCTGTTTATGGTTTCTTCTGGTTGTACACTACCTCGGCAATGTTGCCTCCAACATGCTAGGGTCCTCCCCAATGTCTCTTAGTTGGTCCTTGGGGAGTCGTACCTGGACGTTTCCACCAGGAATAATCCTTAACACTTGTTATACATCTTTCCACCTAATTTCATGGATTTTAAACTGTTAGTTAAATAGGCTAAGTCATGCTATTACCCCTTAGAACTAGTTTCTGAAAGTCATGGACGTTCTTGGACGTTTTGGTTCTTAAACATCCAAAATGACCTAAATTCATTCATATAGTTCTTAAAACAGTGCTTACAACCCATGTCACCTACGTTAGGATCTAGGACTCGTCTTGAATTTTAAAAGTGTTATGATAGTCCATTTAGTCCTCATGCACATCTCAACAAAACATGCAAGTCCATACAATAAACATTGACATAATGAAACCATAGTTAATATTAAATAGTTAAGAGTTCATAATTTCAATTTAAATGTACTAGTACAATGTAATGTGAATCCCCATAACGTCACACATACAAAGTGTCACGAAGGGGGTCTAGACCCTAACTAACACCGGCATAGTTGACCTCTCGGAGGTCACAGACAAGCCTACATACGTCATCATTATATCGTATAGGTTAATTTTAGAGGAAAATTTAGAACTTTTTTTCGCTTTGAAGTATACATAGACTTCATAGTACGACTTTGATTATATCATACCAGTTCATAACAACCATATAATAATAAGATATTCATATGAAGGAAATAGTTCATAACAGCATTAATATAAAGTTGCAAAAATGGCACCAATAGAACATCTGAAAATAAGTAAGAAACAAACACAAGTGGAACATCCTTCACTAGCTCATGCATACGTCTAATCTATAATAAAAGATATATGCATCCTCGAAAGCATGAGGTCTTACCAAGTATGTCTGAATGCTCCACGTCCAGATAGCTTCAATGTAGTCTCGTAAGCTCTAGCGTCCACCTGCACCTGCACCTAAAAGTAAATGGTTGTATGGGATTAGTACACACTTGTACTAAGTATGGGTGTATGCATGTACACACACAGGACATGCATGATTAAGAAGATCTCTCTCGTAACAATATGAGTTATGGAAAGCCAAGTCAGTTGGACTTGCCAAATAAGATTAGGAAAGTGATGCTATGAGTGTAACATACATCATCATTATTTTCATATTGCACACAGCACATTACTTAATTCATTTAGCACATACATATATCACATATCTTTCATTCATATGTAGTGAAAACTTGGAATCACAAACTTAACATTAGGACTTCCCAAATGAGGTCTCAACATATGGGACCTCAACTAGGGAACCAACCTTCTTTAGCAAACACAAATTCTGCTTCATTCATTCATACATACTTTATATTTATATATTTAGGATGTTGTTTAAGACTTTCTTAAGGTTCACTGTACAATGACCAAGAATGATCTAGTGTAATTACTTCAGACTATTTGACATCTTGATTATCCTATTCAAATACCTCTGGTATCATTTATTTCATTGTGTGTGTTATATGCGGCTGACCTCATTTTTTTCCGGAACATTAACTTTAACAGACATAGATCATGTGATCTTCATGAAATCCAGTGTATACCCCACACCGAAAAGATGTGGAATCACTGGCCAAAGTAAAACCAAAACTTTCTAGCGTATATAGGGAAATGAACCCTGCTAGAACAATACATTGGCAACATAGGTTCAAAGACTAGAAGATATAAGGAGACCTATAACCGCCTAAACGGACATTCTCGTATCATGAGATTTACACGAACCTCTGCCTACCCGAAATAAGGAATCACGACTTATATCTAGTCTATCGGTTCTTAGTATAAAGTTCCATTATATTCATCACACACATCATAGAAGTTGGTTTCTAGCATGAGGGCATCATTACTTATTAGGTGATTTATCATCTCATCATTAGTATTAAGTGTACATTAATCTCAATACTTTCATTAGAGTGTTTCTTAGATACTAGTCTTTATACTTGTTTTACACTTATAGGTGAGTACGGTTTTTGGTAACAATTGTTATGCTTAGTTGAGTTTGGTCTCGTCTTTCATATTAGCCTCTTATCATGTTGTCATCACATTCATTAACTTTAGCATATTAGCTCTTAATAATTACTCACCCCATTATGTGAATGTTCATTTCGTCATATGCCAATGCACTTGGCCATTTTGTGTGTTTCACACTCTAACTTAACCCTCATGGGGTCACATCATTTCCTCATATAAATCTTAGGTTCAATTACTTTTAAACATAAGCTGGACTTATAAACCAATAGTACAAACCATGAGGCTTCGTTCATAATTTGTCTAAGTGACTTATACTTACCCAATATTATATGGTACAAGACTTATGCATCTTGTAAGTATGCCAAGGTCTCAAATTCGATTCCTCTAGGCTGCATTCATAAATAGTTGCTCTGATAAGACTTATGTATCAATACGGAATTGGGCAAGGGAACCAATTTCAAAACCCTTGAGCAACACTTAATCTTATATTAAATTTTGATTTAAAATTCATCTTTGTGACCCGAGATCGAATCCCAATTTCTACATTTTTTTTATTTCTTTTCTCTCTTTGACTTTTCTGTTTTTTATCAACAGGATGTGGGATCGATCCACCACAACCTCATTTTATTTTACTTTAATTTGTTTTCCTAGTTTCCTTATCTATCCGAGATGTTGTGGGTTCGATACCCACACATATCATTTTATTTATTTTCATTCTCGCATGGACCGGTGTTAATTTCGGCAAAGGACACACTGGTTTGAATGTAATATATCTTATTTATTTTAATTAATCTAATAGTTTCCCTTAATCGTCTAAGAATTGAGTTCAATTCCCCCTAACCTCACATTTATTATTAACGTTTCATTAGCTTGCTTATGGTGAGGTCTCGGGTTCAATCCCTGATGACCTCACCTATTTTAAAATGATATTTGAAACTCGAATTCTTCATGTTGCATAGCCGAAACCAAATTTCCATAAATCTGGTAATTTGATCATGTTTTTCAATCCATTTTCATAACATTTTATATGTTAGATTTTAGGACAATTTCGTGGAATATTTTTTACATTATTAGGTGTATTTTCGTAGTTACATTTAGCCAAGAGTTTTCACTCAATTCAGCGATATCACACCTCAAATGAACATCACGATTTTACAAATATTTGCACATAACATACCAGAATTTAGCATGCCTTTTTCTCATTTCAATATGTGGCCAAGAATCATAACATACAGAATGCGCACACACACTTATCACATTGTTTCGGAAAGACATAATTATCACTCACATAAATCTGAACATACGTATATGAACATAATCATCACGAAAACACGTTACATCCCTAATTTTTACCAACAATAATACCCAACATACAACAATCAATGGGAGTTAGTGATAGGGACATGGAACGGGGAAACATTCCTAGTTTTCAGATTTAAATAGATTAAATTTTAGAGGTCTCTTTAAAAAGGGACCAAGAGGAAGAAAACCCATACCTTTTCTTCATTAAACACCTATTTCAAACCTTTCCAACATGCTGCGATCTCCCACAAACCAAAGCTTCACCAACGAAACCTCAAACACGATCCCGTTGAGAACTTTGCTTTTGCTTTTCGTTTTAGACTAGTTTTTCTTCTGAGCTTTAGCGTTGAAGTTCTTCAAGTGTGATGAACTATTATTTTCTATTCTTTTTCTGATTAATAACGTGAGAATGAGAGTGGGGATATGTGATAATAAGTTTAAGAGTAGGAGCTTTAGGTGAAGACTTCGTCAAACTAGGACTCCTTGTTATTTAAATTAAAAATCTAATTTTTTGAGGCTTAATTGAGATGACTAACCGACCGTTACTTGAATCATATAATGAAATATCAAATAATTCGATTTAATATTGCTTCAACCAAGTATCGAACCCGAGTAAAGCTCTTTTCGCGAATGGGTGAATCCGGCTCGACCCACCCAGAACCGTCCTCTAAAATACATTAATTAGTTAAATCCTTTATGTAATTACGATACTACCCTTCGCCTGGAAAACACTATTTTACCCGTAGACCTTCCAAACCTAAGATTACCCCTTTCAAGTCTGATTAAGACTCATCTGAGTGACTCTTAATATTTGGGTGGCCTACATGGCTAGACCCAACTTTTCCTAGCTCAACTAACTCACCAAGTTGGTTGGATTTCTGGTGCATAGATTCTTAGGAATTGTTCCACGTGCATCAAGCTGTGTGAACCCGATTTAATCTAGGCATTCTAGGTATGTTTACGCATTACTTCACATAGTTATTTTCAGCCTATAACATAATCCCCCCTTAGAAACATTCGTCTCCTAATGACACTTGTAATTATCTAGCACAATGCTACTCATATCATAACATAAGTACATTACACAGTAATTAATAAGAAAAAAGAATAGAGGAGATAAGGAAACATAGACTTAAGAGTAGGAAGTCTAACCTGAAGATCTAAAAAGATAAGGATAGCCGGATCACATATCGGCCTTGGCCTCCCACGTATCACCCTCAACAAGATGGTTTCTCCAAAATACCTTCATAGTGGCAACCTCATTGTTTCTCAACCTCTTTACCTGCCAGTCTAAAATCTCAACAGGAACCTCCTCATAGGTTAAGTCCTCATCAACCCCCAAACCTTCAATAGGTAGAATCAATGCGAGATCCCAAGGCACTTTTTAATATAGAGACATGAAAGACTGGATGAACAACAGCTAGCTCAGCAGACAACGCCAACTCATAGGCCATCTCACCCATATGGTGTAGAATCTCATATCGCCCAATGTACCTGATACGCTCAAACTTACTTCTCAAATAAGAAGTAAAGCAATCGTGTCAAGTAAATAACCCAACTAGTGAGGTTGGGATCCTTCCCACATGGAAAATAGTCTGGACATAACTTCAACCTGTTATTACTATTGTTTGGTCAATGACATCCTTGGAATGTAAAAACAATAAAAGGAGGGTTTCTATTTCTAAATGAATGAAAATAACTAACGGAATTGAAAGAGACACTTAACAGCTTTGAATGTTGGATTTTAATCAATTAATCAAAGTAACTAGGGTTTACGTGTTCCCCACAGGTTCATAACTTGATAATTCTAACTATACAATTCTTTCCTAGTATCTTGAATGCAAAGTGATAAGTTATGTATTTCTAAATCCTTGGTCCGGCATCTAGAAAATCTCACCCCGCACCTTGGTCCGGCTAAGTGTGTTGCTATCCTAACCCTTATCTTTACCTCATATTAAGCATCGTATTCGATATTTGACTATGTTATTACCTCATACCAATCAATACTAGCCTATTAGATAGTATACACTAAATCTATGTTAATAAGTCTTTTCCTATTATCTACCTCCTTGGTCCGGCAAGTAGCATTAAGGCGAGTTCTAATGTTGGCCATCCGTTAAAAATACTTCTAAGCGAAAGAATAATTAATACACTAAAGACACTATTCTAGAATTGTTATTTTAGTTAGGTTTTATCTCATTATTTGCCTATGGTTCCCACAACCCTAGTTATGGAGTTTAGTTACCCATAGTCATAATCACAATATTCAAATATATTAAATAAGAATTCATGTACTTACTTCAATGAGAAAGAGTAAAATCCAAAAGTTTGCTTGATTAATCACCAATAATCACTTGCAAGAATCTCAAAATAATCAATAATCTCACAAAAAGTCTAATGATAATTAAAAGTCTAACAATACAATGTTTACTAATACGGTGTCTAACAAACTAAGAGTCTAACCTCAAAAACGAGGTTTTTCTAACTATTTATTGAAAATAAAAACCTAATTAAACAAGAACTCTATTTGCTGGAAATTTGCCAAAACGTGGCTGGGTCGACGAACCTCGCGACGGATCGTCCTGGTCACGACGGACCGTCATGGACTCCGTCGTCCCATACTTATGCAATTTGTTCTGCTGCTCTCTTCTTTACCCTCGACGGCAAGTATGAAGGACAGTCATAGGCACAACTGTCCGTCGAGGGTCTTCGTTCCAAAACACTTCAACTCTTGGAATATGGGTACTGGGATTACTTCTCTGAACTTCATGACGAACCTGCAGGACGGACCGTCATAGACACAACGGACCGTCACAAGCTTCGTAACCCCACACTTGGTCAGACTTCCCCATCTTCCTTCAGCAGCTGCACTACGCTGCCACCTACGGACCGTCACAAGCACGACGGACCGTTATAAGCTCCGTAGGTGGTTTCTGCAGCATTTCTTCTCTCAAAATCTTCGCATTCATCTTTGGACAGATTTCCTTCAAAACAAAGAGAAACTTATTTAAAAATAAGCACAAAAAGGCTTTTGGACACACTAAACTTAAGGAAAATGTATTAATAATACCTTTAAACCACGGTATATAAACACCCTCAACTTAAGTTGGTTGTTTGTCCTCAAGCGATGCACTATGACTTAATACAAAATCTTTGTACAATAGTATCCATGTTTCATCCTTTGCAATCATTTGTCTATTAATCCCGATTCATCTCATCAAATCTATGCATGCTATCACAATTAGGCTTGAATTATGTGGGATCAGAACATGAAACAGACTCACCATGCACTAACACCTATCCTATTCAATTTCTCACCGAGGTGCTAACAATTCCGGTATTGCAACTAGTGTCCTCACTTTAAAACAAAATCCTCATTTTTCTCACAATGATTTTGAGTTTGATTATAAGGATAACTTCTCAACACTCGCTCTCAGAACAAAGTCACACTAATTCATACCTATTGCCATAAGCATTCCCTTATTTTCACTGCCTTAAGTTCGCTATACAACCCTTAGGATCACGATATGACTTTTTTACCTAGTAACATAGGCTCAGAGTCAGGTAGGGTATATTTGGGTATACTTTAGTGACTTTTTGCCCTCCTTGACATATCGGCTGAACCTTCCACTTTCTATCATTTCATCTCGCCCAGCTTCTCATATTCTTTCACCATGCTATTTTCTCTTCATTCTTCATTTGTGTAAGTGACTCTCTTCTTTTCTAGCTTGTATTTCTTGTATATTTTCCATTTTCTTTTAACTTATTTTTAAGTCACTTTACTTTTGTTCTTTCTCTCTCTTTGTTCTTTCAACCCCACTTTCAAAAGCATTCCTCATAATATCCACCCTCAACTCATGGCTTTGCACTTGAGTCAAGGTACACAATACCCAAAATTGGGTCAAGGCCTTAACGAAGGTTGTTTACTGCATTAGCCACCCTCAACTTATGCTTTTGGATAAGCTGAGGTGCACATGTCCAAGGTGGGACCAGGGCCAACACATTGTTTCCAGAATAGATCAGTTGGGGTGAAAAAGAAAGCTCTAATTTATGTTCATATCATTTGGATCAAAGAAGGATAAATTTTATTTGGTTTCTTTTATTTAGGCTAGAAATGGGCTATATTTACTAAGGGCCTATGATCCTTTCCTAATTGTCTATAACCACTTAGTTTTAGCAGGACTAACCAGGCATGTTCTAGCTCAGTACCAATAGTGAACTATTCAAATCTTCCTCACACTCACTTGACACCTCATCACTATACCAGATTATCAGACACCTAGTTCGAATTTTAGACTTAGGGTAATGCAATGGTGTACCTCTATGTTAGTATTTTTGGGAAAAAGAACACAGGCAAGAAAACCCCAAAAGAGGATACTGAATTGGGCTACTCAGACTTCACCATAAAACTCACTTTCCATTCACCCCAACCTCAACAAAAAAACATGCAATTGTCCCCAATGCATAAAAATTTAAATACTAAAGTGGTAGATGAAGCAAACCTGTGGCGCAAAGCGCCGTTGATTAGTAAGCTGGTGGGTCCGGTTCCCCCGAACCCACGTCTTCTGCAATATGGACACCCTCAGTGGTGTCCTCACCAACAACCACACCATCAGTAGTGCCTCCTGCTATCTCCACAGTTTGGGATCTAGACGCCTCAGCCGCTAACTCTGATGCTCACATCTGGTGCGCCTCCTCCTCAGCAAGTGAGACACTCCTCGCAGACTCCATCTCTCCGCGCTCCTTCTTCCGTGATCGCGCCTCGTCCTCTGCTCGACCCCTACGCCTCTTGGCATGCTTTCGAGAGGGAGGTGGTGGAATCTCTAAAGTGGCAAATAGGGCCGCCAACACTGTTTCTTCAGCAAGTTCGACAGAAGGGGAATCAGACTCAGGCACCCTAGCCTCTAAGATCGTGTCAATATCTACGCGAAGGCTATCGACCACAGCCTGAAGAGTCGACACGTGTACTGGAGGGGCTGGTCGGGCTAGCATCCTCAACTCAAAGGAGTCCAAGCGCTGGTGATCCTCAGCGATCTTCTGCTCTGTATACTGGACCATTTTCCGCTCTAGGCGCTCTTCTGACTCAATAATAGACTTCTGCATCCACGGCTGGATATGATGCAGAAGTGTAGCCATTTGCGCCTTTAATTTTTGGACCCTAGAAAGCGGGACAATCGCCGGTATAGGGGCTGTGCGAGAGGAGCTCGAGGCAGTGCTACTACCCGGGATAGACTCGACCAGGGTAGTGTCAGTCGACGCCGCCTGTGTAGCTGTGCAGGCCTGGGCTACTGTATCAGCAATATCATCAGCAAGTGGGGGTAGCTCTTGACGGGGCCCTCTGTGTGGAGCCAACTCATTGGCCTCATCTCTGATTAGGCCGATGTCAACAGTGCCCTGCGGGGTCTTGAGCTGATCTACGTGCCATATAGGCACACCTGCGGACCTACAGAGAGAAAAGATCATCCACGGGAAAGGGTAAGTAGTAGTGACCTTGAAAGACCTCTCGTGCATGACTGCCTATAGAAGCCACGCCAAATCCACCTCGAACCCAGCAATCATCGCCGCCATTCACACTGCTCGATACCATGCAAGAATATTGTCAGCGGCCGTGGGGAAAAGGCAGTGGCGGAGAATCAGCTAAAGAATTTTGCCTTGAAAGATAGGTTGGCCTTCTTGATGGCCCCATTTGGCTCCGTCACCCAGTCGGCACCCTCTATATCAACTGACAGGTGCAGGGCCATCCACCTCTTGGTGGTCTCTCTCAGCGATGGCTCGCGCAGGAACTGGCAATCTTTAACAATCTACCATCGGTTGTAAAACTCGGCAGTGAGAGGGGTCCGAGTAGCATCAACACCCTCGCCGTATAGAAACCGACGGATGGCAGGAAGGGAAATGTCAACCTGCACGCCCCGTACTCTAACCTGCTACAGTGGGTCCTGCTAAGAGGGGACGGCCCGCCTATCTATCTGTGATCGGAGAGTCGCTACGTAGGATGCATAGAACTCTTGTACCATTTCTTCACTGTAACGTCCCAAAGGACGTGTTGTCCACTCTAGGTGATGCCTGGTGAAGAGATTGTGGATCTCAGGCATCGTCGCGAGACTCCCTGTAATGACCCGCCGCTCCAAGGTGAGTGTTCGAGTCATAACTCCTATGTCAGTGAGGAACGTGGCGTCGGAGTAGACTTGAAATTGCCCGCCGACACACCATCGGTTGGGCTGGTCAGTAGCTGGGGTGGGGGCTTGAGCTGGTGAATCTGATGTGGATTCCGAACTGTCAGCCTCATCACATGAGGTCGACACTGAAGAGGTGGCGGGTGCGGGAAGCTCAGCAGAGCCGGAGTCTTCCTCCGACCAGAATACTCTTAAGGAGCCAGACGCTCCTTCTTCATGTATAGCTGACCCAGAGGGTGTGCCGGTCAGTGTGCGCTCCTCATCAGACTAGGAGGCAGTGACTACGCCAGACGCCACCTTTTTGGGTGTGGCTCTGGGAGTAGTGCAGCACGGGAAGGGGTGGAAGTTCCTGGGGGCACATACTCGCGGTCACGCTCATTATCAGAGCCAATGACCATGTGGGCACACGGGGCGACAGACTTCGATCGCCCGCGTGCATAGATTCAATCTTTCTTGGGTGCCATAGTAGATAGTACTTGTAAAGGATCAATATTAGTACGAGAGGTGGAAAACAAGACAAGCAAAACCACACAAAAAAATTAAAACAATATGACATTTCTATGGTAACAGTGAGACACGATGGGCCTGGTGACGACTCGTCATGTCTATGAAGGACCGTCATGGGGTTCGTCGTGTCTTACATAGACTATGTATGTGTGGATAACCCTCAAGGAGAGTCTCTGACTAGTATGACGGTATGTGCAGGATGGACCGTCACAGGTAAGACGGTCCGTCGTAGGTGTCCATGAGAGGTCACTTAGAAAAAAATGAGAGGCCGTTAGGAGAGGGGTCTCTAACTGTCATAACGGTCATGCAGGACGAACCATCTCGGGTACGACGGTCCGTCACATGTGTCCGTTGAAGGACACTTAGAAAAAGTGAGAGACCCTCAGAAAGAGGGTCTCTAACAAACAGAACGGTTGGGCAGGACGGACCATCATGGGTATGACGGTCAGTTACATGTGTCTGTTGAAGGACACTTGAAAAAAATGAGAGACCCTTAGAAACAGGGTCTTTGACAACCAGAACAGTTGTGCAGGACGGACCATCGTGAAGACGACGGTCCGTCACATTTGTCCGTTGGGGGACACTTAGAAAAAAATTAGAGACCCTTAGAAACAGGGTCTCTGACAACCAGAACGGTTGTGCAGGACGGACCATCGTGAAGACGACAGTCCGTCACATGTGTCTGTTAGGGGAAACTTAGTAAAAATGGGCAGTGGGGTGTTAGGACTTTTGGAACGAACCCTACGACGGTCCGTCATCGGGGTCTCGTTCTGTAGATCAGTGAAAGAACGGGTGTACCCCATTCATCCCCGATGAACCCAAATCAAACTTAAAGTGTTTTGGACCTATATTTGTCTAACCCAACTACCTAGAAAACTAGTAATGCAAAAACACCTATGTCTAGGGTTGTAAACATGGCAATTTCGAACATTTTTTACCTAGGTTAGACATAATCTTATATAAAAGAAACGAACATATCACCGAACAACTAAGCTAATACTAATTAATAAACAAAAATTCTAGATAAATGAGCAGAAATTGGAGACTCATACATTTGAATTGGGGAAAACAAAAAGGACAAATACTCGGTGACTAGGAAGATACCCATAGCAGCAACTCCAACTAGTTTATTATCGCTTTAAGGGCTTTGGAGAATTGTGGGGGGGGGGGCAATGATCGGTTGATAGAGGGAGAGATTGTGGAAGTTGAAAAAAGAGGGTAATGGGAGGAATAATGAATGAATAGGGGTGAAATAAGGGGTTGGGATTTTAAATGGTGAAATTTTATAATAAACTCCAACCGGGTCGGCTACGCCTTATTAATCACGCGAGGATTCCCCGAAGATGGTCCGTCGCAGTTGTGACGACCCGTCGTTGGTTCCATCGTGTATGGCCTAGTTTGAAAATAACAAAAAGACGTACCTGGTAAGACGGAGGCATACGACAGTCCGTCGCAGGCGCAACGGTCCGTCGTTGTATCCGTCAGTGACTGCTGCGGAGTAATTTTCTGAAGAATTTCCAGGTGATGTGCCTGTAAATTAAAAAACCCATTAGTAGAAAAATGATACTATTACTAAAAAGACTATAAGTATTGGGTTGCCTCCCAACAAGCGCCTTATTATATGTCGTGGCACGAGTGAGGACACTTGATTACTCAGAATTTATCAAGATGGTATGCCTCAATCACCTCATTCGCCGATTTAGCATGCCTGAAATAGATTTTTTTGCGCTGTGCATTCACCTTGGAACACACAACCTCCTTAGTTTCCAACTCAACAGCTCCATGAGGGAATAGTTGGGTAACCAAGTAAAGACCAGTCCATTTAGACTTGAGCTTGCCCGGAAGGAAGCGCAACCTAGAATTGAATAAAAGCACTAAATCCCCGACCATAAACTCTTATTTTTCAATTTTGTTGTCATGGTACTTCTTCATCTTTTCTTTGTATAAGGCTGAGCTTTCATAGGCTTTCAGGCAAAATTCATCAAGTTCATAGAACCCATTTAACCGTTGTTCTGCAACTTCGCTCCAATTTATTTTCAACTTCTTCATAGCCCACATGGATTTATGCTCTAACTCAACCGGAAGATGACAAGCTTTCCCATATACAGGTTGGTATGGATACATACCTATGGGAGTCTTATATGCTGTCTGGTATGCCCAAAGAGCATCATCAAGCCTCCTTGACCAATCCGTTCTACTAGCGTTCACTATTTTTGACAATATTTGTTTGATCTCCCGATTTGACACTTCAACTTGCCCACTAGTTTGAGGGTGGTAAGGAGTGGCCACATTATGGCGAACCCCATATTTCTCCAATAACCCCTTGAACAATCTATTGTAGAAGTGGGAGCCCCCATCACTAATAATGGCCCTTGGGGGGTGCCAAAACGAGAGAATATATTCTTTTTCAAGAATGAAGTGACATTCTTCCCTTCATTGTTTGTGAAGGTGATGGCTTCGACCCATTTAGATACATAATCTACTGCTACTAGGATGTACTTCATTCCATGAGAACTCACAAAAGGGCCCATAAAGTCAATACCCCAAACATCAAATAACTCAATCACAAGAATGGGGTTTAGAGAGAGCTCTTGCTTTCTTGAAATGCCGCCATCTCGTTGGCATCTGTTAGATGATTTAACAAACTCATGAGCATCTTGATGAAGAGTTGGCCAATAGTAACCACATTGTTATATCTTATGAGCGGCTTGGATACCACTGTGATGTCCACCAATGGGTGAGGAATGGCTTGCCTCTGACACACTCAACATCTAACATTCTGGCACACAACGCCGAATAAGACCGTCGGCACAACTCCTATACAAGTATGGTTCATCCCAGAAGAATTTCTTCACATCGTACATGAACTTTTTTCTTTGATGAAAGGAAAAGTCTGATGGAACAATATCACTAGCCAAATAGTTCGCAAAATCTGCGAACCATGGGATCAAGTCTTGTGAAGTAGCTAATACATGCTCATCATGGAAAGTATCATCAATGTCAGTCTTATCCTCTAACTCTCTCATAGCTTCATCCTCTAGACGAGACAAGTGATCAACAACTTGATTTTCAGTTCCTTTTCTATCCATCTCTTCAAATTCAAATTCTTGTAGAAGTAATACCCAACGAATTAGCCTAGGTTTCACATCCTTCTTCTCCATCAAATATCTCAATGCTGAGTGGTCAGTATGCATTATAACTCCAGTACCTAGCAAATATGAGCAAAATTTCTCAAAAGCAAAGACTATTGCAAGGAGTTCTTGCTCGGTTACTGTGTAGTTCTTCTGAGCTTCATTTAGGGATTTACCAGCATAGTGAATAGGGTGAAGGATTTTGTTTTTTCTCTGTCCCAATGCTACACCAAGAGCCACCCCACTAGCATCGCACATCACGTCAAATGGACTGTTCCAATCTGGAGAAATAATTATAGGCGCAGACACCAATTTTTCTTTTACCTCACCGAATGCTTAAACACAGCATTCATCAAAACAAAATTTACAATCTTTCTCCAGCAGTTTGCACAATGGATGTGAAATCTTTGAAAAGTCTTTGATGAATCTCCGGTAAAAACCATCATGCCCACGAAAGCTTCTCACACCTTTCACAGAGATCGGTCGGGGAAGTCTCTCTATTACCTCAACTTTCTCTCGATTAACCTCTATGCCCTTTTCTGAAATGTGATGACCAAACACAATACCCTTTTTCACCATGAAATGACACTTTTCCTAGTTTAGTACTAAATTGCAGTCTTCACATCTCTTAAGGACCTCAGATAAATTGGTCAAACACCGCTCGAATAAATCACCAACCACTGAAAAATCATCCATAAAAACTTCTATAGTATCCTCCACCATGTTAGACAATATCGACATCATACATCTTTGAAATGTGGCGGGTGCATTGCACAACCCAAACGACATTCTTCTCAATGCAAAGGTCCCATATGGATAGGTAAAAGTGGTTTTTTCTTGATCTTCTGGTGCAATAGAAATCTGATTATACCCCGAATATCCATCAGGAATACAGTACCACCCTTTTACGGCAAGTCTATCCAACATCTGATCCATGAAAAGCATAGGAAAGTGGTCTTTTTCAGTCCATGAATTTAGTTTGTGGTAATCCATACACACCCTCCATCCAGTAACCGGTCTCATTGGAACAAGTTCATTTTTTTTTGTTGGGGACCACTGTCATTCCCCCTTTCTTAGGTACACACTGAACCGAGCATACCCAACTACTGTCGGCGATTGGATATTTTACTCCGGCATCCAACAACTTAATGGTTTCCTTCTTCACGACCTCTTTCATCGGAGGATTTAAGCGTGTCTAGTGCTATATACTTGGCTTATGATCGGGCATGAATTGGATTTTATGAGAGCAAATACCAGGAGGGATCCTAATAATGTCTGCAATAGTCCACCCAAAAGCTCTTTTGAACCTTTTTAGCACCTTCCCCAAACTCTGAACTTGTTGTTAATCCAGGATTGATGCAATGATTACCAGCAAAGTGTCACAATTTCCTAAGAATTCATACCTGAGATTAGGTGGGAGAGCTTTTAGGTCTAATTTTGGAGCCTACTCTATAGATGGTTTCGGTCAAGAGCCGCGACTAATGACTCATACTCTTCAATTCAATTGCTATCAAAATTCATTATCACTGCCGCTAATGCTTCTACACCTAGAAGTTTTTCTATTTATTTCTCAGATGTCTCACCCATGTTGTAAGATATAGCAGATACCAATTGGAGTTTACAATTCTGCCTCATGGACCTACAAATGTTAAAGGTCACTTCCTCGTTGTTCAATAGAAATTTAATCTTCCCCTTTTCCATGTCTATTAAGGATCTTCCTGTAGCAAGGAATGGCCTCCCAAGAATAATGGTCACTTCAAAATGTAATTCACAATCAAGAATAATAAAATCTATCAGAAATATGAACGATTCCACTTTTACTAGCACATCATGGAGTATCCCTATAGGCCTTTTTACTTTTCGATCAGCCATCTGTACCCGAATTGTAGTGGGCTTTGGATCACCCAAACCCAACTTCTTGTAAATCGATAGGGGCATGTGATTTATGCCTGCCCCAGATCACATAATGCTTTCGCAAAATGTAATAACCTGATTGTACAAGGAATAGTGAACGCACCGGGATCTTCTTTCTTTTGGACCAGAGATCCTTTAGCAATAGCACTACAATGTTTCATTCTATCATCATCCTCAAAAGTGACTGATCTTTTTTTTGTGACCATATCTTTCATAAACATGGCATAACCGGGCATTTGTTCTAAAGCTTCTACCAAGGGGACATTGATCGAAAGTTTCTTCAACATTGTTATAAAACGCCGATATTTACCATCCTCAGTGTTTTTAAATAATATTTGAGGAAATGGGGGTGGTGGCCTAGGCATGGGAGTTTCCTTTTTAGGCATTTCAGCATCTTTTACAGTGTTACCCTCTAATTCACCATCAACATCTACCACTTTATTAGTATGTTTTGTCACCATTTTCTCATTGAACGGCATAGGTGGGTCAATGGTTTGCTTGCCACCGCGAGTAGTAATTTCCATACAATGTCCATCATTTTTTGGATTTTGGACAGTGTTGCTAGGAAGAGTGCCCGGTTGCCGTGTGTTCACAGTTGCACATAATTGGGCCAATTGTAACTCAAGTTGCTTATTCTATATTGCATGTGTATCGACTTTTTGCCCAATACCCGCTAAATCATTCCTAAACTCTTTATTGTGCTCATCACTAGAATCGAATCTCCTCATCATTATATGCAACATATCCTCAACTCGCAACATACTACCTCCACCATCCCTAGGAGTAACTTCACAATTTTGAGGAGGAACATAAGGTCCATTCCTGTCATTTCTATTACCATAATTACCCCTGTTGAAGTTGTTGTCGCGAATGTAGTTTCCATCTCGGGACATAATGACCATCACGATTGTTGTTACCATAGTTCTCACCTTTGTTCCATTGACCTTGGCGCCAATTTTCCTTATTAGAGCCTTGGGCACTTTGTCGGAAACCCCCCGTCTGTTCATTTACTGCATAGGAATCCTCTTCATAATCGCACTCATCGTTTTGTGGCGGTTGTTTCGACAAGTAGTTGACTGCATTTATCTTTTCTGCACCCTCAGTGGCATGTTTTAGTACCAACCCAAGCTCGGTTCTTTTCTGAGCCATTTCTTCGCGAATCTCATCTATGGCTAGGTTGTAAGTGGACTGCACTGAAAGGTGTTTCTCCCTATATCAGACTTCCTAGTACTCTAAGCTTTGTTATTCCGGGAGATTTTCTCTAATTTTTCAACAATCTCAGCATAAGAGCATTCCCCATAATATCCACTTGCTAAAGTGTCCAATGCCGCTTTATTATTATCATCTTGTCCCTGATAGAAGTATTCCTTCAGTGACTCGTCATCTATACGTTGATTTGGAATACTTCTAGAGAGCGAGGTGAATCTATCCCAAGAACTACTAACTGACTCTCCTGGTAGTGCCACAAAGTTGTTCACTCTGTGTTTTTGGTTTAGTTTCTTTGAGACCGGATAGTAGCGTGCTATGAAAACATCCCTTAGTTTTTCCCAAGTGAAGATTGAGTTGTATAGGAGCTCAGTGAACCATATAGCAGCCTCTCCCAGCAGAGAGAGAGGAAACACTCTAAGCCCTATTACATCTTGATTCAAATCAGGCCTCCCTACACAGCTTTTACACACTGCCCTTATCTTGGCTACATGGGCATGTGAATCCTCAGAAGGTAGCCCTAAAAACAAACCTCTGGCAGTGAGCATTTGCATCACGCTACTAGTTACCACAAAGGTGTGGCCTGTGGGTAGATGAGGCAAGACAAGTGGCCCATCCGAGTCTTCTATGTTATAATAACCTCTGTAGTTTGCTTGAGGCCGTGGAACGGGATTTTGTCCCCTCTTTTGGTGTTCATCCGGAGCATGGGCTAACATCTGACCATGAACATCGATCGGAACTGGGATGTTCTGGTTCAGATCATCATCATTTATTCACAAGTTTCGATTCATATTGCGCAGTGTACGCTCTAACTCGTGATCGTAGGGAAACAAGGGTTCTCTTCTTCTCCGTGTATTTGGCATACAAGGAGGATAGTTCTGGAATAAAATAAAAACAATAAAACAAATTAAAATCAAGAAAATATCAATTAAACTATCGTAATAAGTTCAAGTATTCTAAAAGCTACTTTCCACAGCAGCGGCACCAAAATTTGATACGCTAAAACTTACTTCTCAAATAAGAATTAAAGCGGTCGTGTCAAGTAAATAACACAACTACTGTTTGGTCAATGACTTCATTGGAAAGTAAAAACAATAAAAGGAGGGTTTCTATTTTTAAATGAATGAAACTAACTAACGCAATTGAAAGAGACACTTAACAGCTTTGAATTTTGGATTTTAATCAATTAATCAAAGTAACTAGGGTTTACGTGTTCCCCACAGTTTCATAACTTGATAATTCTAACTATAATAATTCATTCCTAGTATCTTGCATGCAAAGTGATAAGTTATGTATTTCTAAGTCCTTGGTCCGACATCTAGAAAATCTTACTCCGCACCTTGGTCTGGCTACGTGTGTTGCTATCCTAACCCTTATCTTTACCTCATATTAAGCATCGTATTCGATATTTGACTAATTTATTACCTCGTACCAATCAATACTAGCCTATTAGATAGTATACACTAAATCTATGTTAAAAGGTCTTTTCCTATTATCTACCTCCATGGTCTGGCAAGTAGCATTAAGGCGGGTTCTAACGTTGGCCATCCATTTAAAAGACTTCTAAGAGAAGAATTATTAATACATGAAAGACACTATTCTAGAATTGTTATTTTAGATAGGTTGTATCTCATTATTTGCCTATGGTTCCCACAACCCTAGTTATGGAGTTTAGTTACCCATAGTCATAATCACAAATTTCAAATATATCAAATAAGAATTCATGTTACTTAAACGGGAAAGAGTAAAATCGGAAAGTTTGCTTGATTAATAACGAATAATCACTTGCAAGAATATCAAAATAATCAATAATCTCGAAAAATGTCTAATGATAATTAATAGTCTAACAATTCAATGTTTACTAATACGGTGTCTAACAATCTAAGAGTCTAACCTCAAAAATGAGGTTTTTCAAACTATTTATAGAAAAAAAAACCTAATTAAAGAAGGACTCCATTTGCTGGAAATCTGCCAAAACGCGGATGGGTCGACAGATCTCGCGACGGATCGTCATGGTTACGACGGACCGTCATGGACTCCGTCGTCCCATACTTATGCAATTTTCTCTGCTGCTCTCTTCATTACCCTCGACGGCAAGTATGACGGACCTTCATAGGCACAACGGTCAATCGAGGTTCTTCGTTCCAAAACACTTCAACTCTTGGAATATGGGTACTGGATTACTTCTCTGAACCTCATGATGAACTTGTAGGACGGACCGTCATAGACACGACAGTCCGTCACAAGCTTTGTAACCCCACACTTGGTCAGACTTCCCCATCTTCCTTCAGCAGCTGCACTATGCTGCCACCTACTGACCGTCATAAGCTCCGTAGGTGGTCTCTTCTTCATTTCTTCTCTCAAAATCTCCGCATTCATCTTTGGACAGTTTCCTACAAAACAAAGAGAAACTTATATTAAAATTTGCACAAAAAGGCTTTTGGACACAATAAAATTAAGGAAAAAGTATTAATAATACCGTTAAACCACGGTATATCAACAACCTCAACTTAAATTTGTTTTTTGTCCTCAAGCGACGCACTATGACTCAATACAAAATCTTTGTACAATGGTATCCATGTTTCATCCTTTGCAATCATTTGGCTATCAATACCGATTAATCTCATCAAATCTATGCATGCTATCACTTTTAGGCTTGAATTATGTGGGATCAGAACATGACACAGACTCACCATGCACTAACACCTATCCTCTTCAATTTCTCACCGAGGTGCTAACAGTTCCTGTATTGTAACTAGTGTCCTCACTTTAGAACAAAATCCTCATTTTTCACACAATGATTTCAGTTTGAGTATAAGGATTACTTCTCAACATTCCCTCTCAGAACAAAGTCACACTTATTGATACCTATTGCCATAAGCTTGCCTTTATTTTCACTGCCTTAAGTTCACTATACAAACCTTAGGATCACGAAAGGACTTTTTTAGCTAGTAACATAGACTCAGGGTCAGGTAGGGTGTATTTAGGTATACTTGAGTGACTTTTTTACCTCCTTGACATATCGGCTAAATCTTCCACTTTATATCATTTTATCTTTCCCAGTTTCTCATATTCTTTCACCTTGTTATTTTCTCTTCTTTCTTTATTTGTGTAAGTGACTATCTTCTTTTCTTGCTTGTATTTCTTGTATATTTTTCTTTTCTTTACTTTTCTTTCAACTAATTCTTGAGTCACTTTAATTTTGTTCTTTCTCTCTCTTTGTTCTTTCAACCCCACTTTCGAAAGCATTCCTCAGAATAGCCACCCTTAACTCATGGCTTTGCCATGAGTCAAGGTACACAATACTTAAAGTTGGGTCAGGGCCATAACGATGGTTGTTCACTGCATTAGCCACCCTCAACATATGCTTTTTGAATAAGCTGAGGTGCAGATGTCCAAGAAAGGACCAGTGCAAACACATTGTTCCCAGAAAAGATTAGTTGGGGTAAAAAAGAAAGGTCTAATTTAAGCTCAGATCATTTGGATCAAAGAAGGATAAATTTCATTTGGTTTCTTTTATTTAGGGTAGAAATGGGCTATATTGAATAAGGGCCTATGATGCTTTCCTAATTATCTATTACAACTTACTTTAGCGGGACTAACCAGGCATGTTCTAGATCAGTACCAATAGTGGACTATTCAAATCTTCCTCACACTCACTTGACATCTCATTACTATACCAGATTATCAAACACCTAGATCGAATTTTAGACTTAGGGTAATGCAATGCTGTACCTCTATGTCATTCTTAGAGTTACACATTTATCAACTACTATGCCTAGTCATGCATCATTTTCTAATTTATCAGGATATCATTTAGCCATCATGCTGCAGAATTAAACTATGTACAAAAGATATAGACATGCCGGTTCAACAGAAAAAGTAATCAGTCTTTTGGGGGAAAAGATCACAGGCAAGAAAACCCCAAAAGAGGATAGTGAATTGGGCTACTCAGACTTCACCCTAACACTCACTTTCATTTACCCCACCCCCAAAAAAAAATGATGCAATTGTCCATAATGCATAAAAATTTAAATTCTAGAGTGGTAGGTGAAGTAAACCTGTTGCGCAAAGCGCCGTCGATCAGCAAGTTGGTTGGTCCGGTTCCCCGGAAACCACGTCCTCTGCAATCTGGACACCCTCAGTGGTGTCCTCAGCAACAACCGCACCATCAGTAGTGCCTGCTTCTATCGCCATAGTTCGGGAGCTAGACGCCCCAGCCGCTAACTCTGATGCTCTCATCTGGTGCGCTACCTCCTCAGCAATTTAGGCTCTCCTCGCAGCCTCCATCTCTCGGCACTCCTTCTTCCCTGCTTGCGCCTCGTCCTTTGCTCGACCCCTACGCCAACTAGGATGCTCTATAGGGGGAGGTGGTGGAATCTCTGAAGTGGAAAATAGGGCCGCCAACACTGTGTCTTCAGCAGGCTCGACAGTAGGGGCCTCAGACTTAGGCACCCTAGCCTATAGATAGTGTCAATATCTGCGCGAAGGCTATCGACCGCAGCCTGAAGAGTCGACATGTCCACTGGAGGGGCTGGCCGGGCTAGCACCCTCAACTCAAAGGCGTCCAAGAGCTGGTGAACCTCAGCGATCTTCCGCTATGTATACTGGACCGTTTTCCGCTCTAGGCGCTCTTCTGACTCATTAATACACTTCTGCATCCACGGCTGAATATGATGCAGAAGTGTTGCCATTTGCGCCTCTAAATTTTGGACCCTAGAAAGAGGGACCAGCATCGGTAGACGGCTATGCGAGAGGAGCTCGAGGCAGTGCCACTACTCGGGATAGACTCGACAGGGGTTGTGTTAGTGAACGCCGCTTGTGTAACCGTACGGGCCTAGGCTACCGTATCAGCAAGTGGGGCTGCTCTGGACAAAGCCCTCTGCGTGGAACCAATTGATTGGCCTCATCTCTGATGAGGCCGACATCATTAGTTCCCTGTGGGAACTTGAGCTGATCTACTTGCCATATAGACACACCTGCGGACTTGCAGTGAGAAAAGATCATGCACGGGAAAGGGTAAGTAGTAGTGACCTTGTAATCTCTCTCGTGCATGACTTCCTGTAGAAGCCACGTGAAATTCACCTCGAACCCAGCAATCATTGCCGCCATCAACTCTGCTCGATCCCATGTAACAATATTATCAGCGGATGCGGGGGAATGGTAGTGGCGGACAATCAGCCACAAGATCTTCGCCGTGAAAGTTAGGTCGGCCTTCTTGATGGCCCCCTTTGCCTTCGTCACCCAGTCGGCACCCTCTCTATCAACTGACAGGTGCAAAGCCATCCACCTCTTGGTGGTCTGTCTCAGCGATGGCTCGCGCAGGAACTGTCCATCTTTAACAATTTGCCATCGGTAGTCAAACTCGGCAGTGAGAGGGGTCCGAGTAGCATCAACACCCTTGCCATATAGAAACCGGCGGATGGCAGGCAGGGAAATGTCAACCTGCACGCTTTGTATTCGGACCTGCTGAAGTGGGACATGTTTGGCGGGGGCTGCCCGCCTATCTATCAGTGATCGGAGAGTCGCTACGTAGGATGCATAGAAAACTCTGACCATTACTTCACTGTAACGTCCCAACGAACGTGTTGTCCACTCTAGGCAATGCCTGGTGAAGACATTGTGGATCTAAGGCACCATCGGTAGACTTCCTGTAAGGACCTGCTGCTCCAAGGTGAGTGTTCGAGTCATAAATCCTTTGTTAGTAAGGAACTTGGCGTCGGAGTAGACTTGAAATTGACCGTCGACACATAACCGGTTGGGCTGGTCAGTAGCTGGGGTGGAGGCTTGAGTTGGTGAACCTGGTGTAGATTCAAAACTGTCAGCCTCATGAGAAGAGGCCGATGCTGCAGCGGTGGCAGGTGCGGGAACCTCAGCAGAGCCGGAGTTTTCCTCCGACCTGGATACTCCTAAGGAGCCAGACGCTCCTTGTTCATTTGTGGCTGACCCGCAGGGTATGCCGGTCAGTGTGCGCTCCTCATCAGACTAGGAGGCAGTGACTACGCCGGATGCCACCTTTCAGGGTGTGGCTCTGAGAGCACGTGCAGCATGGGAAGGGGTGGAAGTTCCTGGGGGAACGTACTCGGTATCACACTCATCATTAGAGCCAATGACCACGCGGGCAGATGGGGCCACAGACTTCAATCGCCCGCGTGCATATATTCGATCTTGCTTGGGTTCCAAAGTAGATAATACATGTAAATGATCAATATTAGTATGAGAAGTGGCAAACAAGACAAGCAAAACCACACATAAAATTAAAACAGTATGACATTTCTATGGTAACAGTGACACACGACGGGCCTGGTGACGGATCGTCGTGACTATGACGGACTTTCATGGGGTCCGTTGTGTCTTACTTAGCCTATGTATATATGGAGAACCATCAAGGAGAGTCTCTGACTAGTATGACAGTATGTGTAGGATGGACCGTCACAGGTACGACTGTCCTTCATAGGTGTCCATCAGAGGACACTTAGAGAAAAATAAGAGACCCTTAGGAGAGGGGTCTCCGACCGTCATAACAGTCATGCAGGACGGACCGTCGGTGGTATGACGGTCCGTCACATGTGTCTGTTGAAGGACACATAGAAAAAGTGAGAGACCCTCAGAAAGAGGGTCTCTGACTACTAGAATGGTTGGGCATGACGGACCGTCATGGGTATGACGGTCCGTCACATGTGTCCGTTGAAGGACACTTGAAAAAAATGAGAGACCCTTAGAAACAGGGTCTCTGACAACCAGAACGGTTGTGCAGGACGAACAGTCGTGAAGACGATGGTCCGTCACATGTGTCCGTTGGGGGACACTTAGAAAAAAATAAGAGACCCTTAGAAACAGAGTCTCTGAAAAAAAGAACGGTTGTGCAGGACGGACTGTCGTGAAGACGACGGTCTGTCACATTTGTCCGTTGGAGGACCCTTAGAAAAAAATGGGCAGTGGGGTGTTAGGGCTTTTGGAATGGACCCTACGACGGTCCGTCGTGGGCACGATGGTCTGTCATTGGGGTCTCATTCTATAGATAAGTGACAGAATTGGTGTACCCCATTCATCCCTGATGAACCCAAATCGATCTTGTAGTGTCTTGGACCTACATTTGTCTAACCCAACTACCTAGGAAACTAGTAATGAGAAAGCACTTATGTCTAGGGTTGTAAACATAGCAATTTGGAACATCTTTAACCTAGGTTAGACAGAATCTTATATAAAAGAAACAAACATATCACGAACAACTAAGCAAATACTAATTAATAAACAAAAATGCAAGATAAATGAGTAGAAATTAGAGATACATACCTTAGAATTGGGGAAAACAGAAAGGACAAGTACTCGGTGACCAGGAAGACAGCTACAGCAGCAACTCCGACTAGTAGATGATCGCTTTTAGGGCTTTGGAGAATTGTGGGGGGGGGGGGAGGGGCAATGATCGGTTGATAGAGGGTGAGATTGTGGAAGTTGAAAAGAGAGGGTAATGGGAGGAATAGTGAAGGAATGGGTGTAAAATGAACGGTTGGCATTTTAAATGGTGAAATTTTATAATAAACTCCAACCGGCTTGGGTCGGGTAGGCCTCATTAATCACGCGAAGATTCCCCAACGACGATCCGTCGCAGTTGTGACAACCGGTCGTTGGTTCCGTCGTGTGTGCCCTAGTTTAAAAATAACTCAAAGACGTACCTGGTATGACGGAGGAATACGACGGTCCATCGCAGGCGCAACGGTCCGTCGCCGTATACGTTAGTGACTGCTGCAGAGTAATTTTCTGCAGAATTTCCTGGTGATGTTCCTGCAAATTTAAAAACCCATTAGTAGAAAAATGCTACCATTACTAAAAAGACTATAAGTATTGGGTTTCCTCCCAACAAGCGCCTGATTTAATGTTGCGGCACGACTGGGGACACTTGATTACTCAGACTTCATCAAGATTATATGCCTCAATCACTTCATTCATCGATTCAGCATGCTCGTAATAGATTTTTATGCGTTGTCCATTCACCTTGAACCGCACACCCTCCTTAGTTTCCAACTCAACTGCTCCATGAGGGAATAGTTGGGTAACTAAGTACGGGCCATTCCATTTGGACATGAGTTTTCCTGAAACAAGCGCAACCTGGAATTGAATAAAAACACCAAATCCCCGACCATAAACTCTCATTTTTCAAATTTATTGTCATGGTACTTCTTCATCTTTTCTTTGTATAGGGCTTATATTTCATAGGCTTTCAGGAGAAATTCATCGAGTTTATTCAACCCATTTAACCATTGTTCTTCAGCTTCGCTCCAATCCATTTTCAACTTCTTCATAGCCCACATGGCTTCATTCTCTAACTCAACCGGGAGATAACAAGCTTTCCCATATACAAGTTGGTATGGAGACATACCTATGGGAGTCTTATATGCTGTCCAGTAGGCTCAAAGAACATCATCAATCCTCCTTGACCAATCCGTTCTACTAGTGTTCACTCTTTTTGACAATATCTGTTTGATCTACCGATTCGACACTTCAACTTGCCTACTAGTTTGAGGGTTGTAAGGACAGGCCACATTATGGAGAACCTCATATTTCTCCAATAACCCCTTGAACAATCTGTTGCAGAACTGGGAGCCCCCATCACTAATAATGGCCCTTGGGGTTCCAAAACGAGATAATATATTCTTTTTCAAGAATGCAGTGACACTCTTCCCTTCATAGTTTGCGAGGGCGATGACTTCGACCCATTTAGATACAGAATAAACTGCTACTGGAATGTACTTCATTCCATGAGAACTCACAAAAGGGCCCATAAAGTCAATACCCCAAACATCAAATAACTCAATCACAAGAATGGGGTTTAGAGGGAACTCTTGCTTTCTTGATATGCCGCCATCTCGTTGGCATCTGTTACATGCATTAGCAAACTCATGAGCATCTTAATGAAGAGTTGGCCAATAGTAATCACATTGTAATATCTTATGAGAGGTTCAGATACCACTGTGATGTCCACCAACGGGTGAGGAATTGCATGCCTCCAACACACTCAACATCTCACATTCTGGCACACAATTCTGAATAAGCCCGTCGGCACAACTCCTATACAATTATGGTTCATCCCAAAAGAACTTCTTCACATCGTACATGAACTTTTTTCTTTGATTAAAGGACAAGTCTGATGGAACATTAAAACTAGCCAGATAATTCACAAAATCTGCGAACCATGGGATCAACTCTTGTGAAGCAGCCAATACATGCTCATCGGGGAAAGTATCATCAATGTCAGTCTTATCCCCTAACTCTCTCATAACTTCATCCTCTTTATGAGACAAGTGATCAGCAACTTGATTTTCAGTTCCTTTTTTATCCATCACTTCAAAGTCAAATTCTTGTAGCAGTAATAACCAACGAATCAGCCTAGGTTTCGCATCCTTCTTCGCCATCAAATATATCAATGCTGAGTGGTTAGTATGCACTATAACTCTAGTACCAAGAAAATAGGAGCGATATTTTTCAATAGCAAAGACTACTGGTGTAGTTTTTCTAAGTTTCATTTAGGGCTTTACTAGCATAGTAAATGGGGTGAAGGATTTTGTTTTTTTTTTCTGTCCCAATTCGGAGAAATAATGAGAGCCGCAAACACTAATCTGGAGAAATAATGATAGGTGCAGACACCAAAACAAAATTTACAATCTTTCTCCAGCGAGTTTGCACAATGGATGTGCAATATTTGAAAAGTCTTTGATGAATCTCCAGTAAAAATCTGCATGCCCAAGAAAGCTTCTCACACCTTTCACAAAGATAGGTGGGGGAAGTATCGATATTACCTCAATTTTAGCTCGATCAACCTCTATGCCCTTTTCTGATATGCGATGACCCAACACAATACCCTCTTTCACCATGAAATAACACTTTTCCCAGTTTAGTACAAAATTATAGTCTTCACATCTCTTAAGGACCTCAGATAAATTAGTCAAACACCGCTCAAATGAATCACCAAACATAGAAAAGTCATCTTTAAAAACTTCTATAGTATCCTCCACCATGTATGAAAAAATCGATATCATACATCTCTGAAATGTGGCAAGTGCATTGCACAACCGAAACGACAATCTTCTGAATGCAAAGGTCCCATATGGACAAGTAAAAGTGGTTTTCTCTTGATCTTTTGGCGCATTAGAAATCTGATTATACCCCAAATATCCATTAAGAAAACAGTACCACCCTTTTCCTGCAAGTCTATCCAACATCTGATCCATGAATGGCATAGGAAAGTGGACTTTTTCAGTCCATGAATTTAGTTTGCGGTAATCCATACACACCCTCAATCAATTAACCGGTCTCATTGGAACAAGTTCATTTTTTTTCGTTGGAGACCATAGTCATTCCCCCTTTCTTAGGTACACACTTAACCGGGCATACCAAACTACTATCAACGATTGGATAGATTACTCCGGCATCCAACCACTTATTGATTTCCTTCTTCAGAACCTCATTCATAGGAGGATTTAAGCGTCTCTGATGCTCAATACTTGACTTATGATCAGGCATGAGTTGGATTTTATGAGAGCAAATACCAAGAGCGATCCCAATAATGTCAACAATAGTCCACCCAATAGATCTTTTGAACCTTTTTAGCACCTTCACCAAACTCTGAACTTGTTGTTCATCTAGGTTTGATGCAATGATTACCGGTAAAGTGTCACCATTTCCTAACAATTCATGCCTGAGATGAAGTGGGAGAGCTTTTAGTTCTAATTTTGGAGCCTCCTCTATAGATGGTTTCGCGGGTGGGGACTCGCGATTCTTTATATCTATATCAAATTTCTTTGAATTAAACCGAACATCACCTCGGTCAAGAGCCGCGACTAATGACTCATACTCTTCAATGCAATCGCTATCAAAATTCATTATCACTGCCGCTAATGCTTCTACACCTAGAGGTTCTTCTATTTGTGTCTCAGATGTCTCACCCATGTTGTAATATATAGCAGATACCGATTGGAGCTCACCACTCTGCCTCATGGACCTACAAATGTTAAAGGTAACTTCCTCATTGTTCAACCGAAATTTCATCTGCCCCTTTTCAATGTCTACTAAGTCTCTTCCCATAGCAAGGAATGGCCTCTCAAGAATAATGGGCACTTCAAAATCGACTTCACAATCAAGAATAACAAAATCTGCCAGAAATATGAACGATTCCACTTTTACTAGCACATCGTAGAGTATCCCTGTAGGCCTTTTAACTGTTCGATCGGCCATCAGTAGCCGCATCGCAGTGGGCTTTGGATCACCTTAACCCAACTTCTTGTAATTCGATAGGGGCATGAGATTTATGCTTGCCCCCAGATCACATAATGCTTTCACAAAATGTAGTAGACTTCTTTTAAAAGGAATAGTGAACGCACCCGGATCTTGTTTCTTTTGGACCAGAGATCTTGTAGCAATAGCACTACAATGCTGCATTCTATCATCATCCTCAAAAGTGACCGATCTTTTCTTTGTGACCAAGTCTTTCATAAACTTGGCGTAACCGGGCATTTGTTCTAAAGCTTCTACCAAAGGGACATTGATCGAAATTTGCTTCAACAGTGTTATAGACGCCGATATTTACCTTCCTCGGTCTTTTTCCATAATCTTTGCGAAAATGGGGGTGGTGGCCTAGGCATAGGAGCTACCTTTTTAGGCACTTCAGCATCTTTTGCAGTGTTATCCTCTAATTCACCATCAAATCTACCCATTTATCAGTATCTTTTGTCACCTTTTTCTCATTTGATTGCATAGGTGGGTCAATGGTTTGCTTTCCACCGCGAGTAGTAATTGCCATACAATGTCCATCATTTTTCCGATTTTGGACAGTGTTGCTAGGAAGAGTGCCCCGTTGCCGTGTGTTCACAGTTGTAGATAATTGGGCCAATTGTAACTCAAGTTTCTTAATAAATATTGCATGTGTATCGACTTTTTGACCAATACCCGCTAAATCATTCCTCAACTCTTTATTGTTCTCATCACTAGCATCGAATATCCTCATAATTTTATGTAACATATCCTCAACTCGTGACATACTACCTCCACCTTCCCTAAGAGTAACTTCACGATTTTGAAGAGGAACATAGGGTCCATTCTTGTCGTTTCTATTACCATAGTTACCCCTGTTCAAGTTGTTGTTGCGATTGTAGTTTCCATCTCGGCCATAATGACCCTCACGATTGTAGTAATCATAGTTCTTACCTTGGTTCCCTTGACCTTGGCGCCAATTCTTCTGATTAGAGACTTGGGCACTTGGTTGGAAACCCCCCGTCTATTCATTTAGTGCATATGAATCCTACTCATAATAACACTCATCGTTTTGTGGCGGTGGTTTCGACATGTAGTTGACTGCATTTATTATTTCTGCACCCTAGTGACATGTTTTAGTACCAACCCAAGTTCGGTTCACATCTGAGCCATTTCTTCGCGTATCTCATCTGTGGATGGTTGTGAGTGGACTACACTGCGAAGGTGTTTCTCCCTGTATCAGATTTCCTAGTACTCCAACCTTTGTTATTCTGGGTGATTTTCTCTAATTTTCCAGCAATCTCAGCATAAGGGCATTCCCCATAAGATCCACCTACTATAGTGTCCAATACCGCTTTATTATTATTATCCTGTCGCTGATATAAGTATTCGTTCAGTGACTCATCATCTATACGGTGATTTGGAACACTTCTCAAGAATCAGGTGAATCTATCCCAAGAAATACTAATTGACTCTCCTGGTAGTGCCACAAGGTTGTTCACTCTGTCTTTGTGGTTTAGTTTCTTGGAGACCGGATAATAGCGTGCTAAGAAAACATTCCTTAAGTGGTTCCAAGTGAAGATTGAGTTGTATGGGAGCTTAGTGAACCATATAGCTGCCTCTTCCGTCAGTGAGAGAGGAAACACTCTGAGCCCTATTTCATCTACATCTAAATCAGGCCTCCCTACACAGCTTTTACACACTGCCCTTACCTTAGCTATATGGGCATATGGATCCTCAGAAGGTAGCCCTGAAAACAAACCTCTAACAGTGCGCATTTGCATCAGTCTACAAGTTATGAAAAAGGTTCTCTTCCTCTCCGTGTATTTTGCATACAAGGAGGATAGTTCTGAAAGAAAATCAAATACAATTAAAAAAAGAAAAATCAAGAAAATATCAACTAAACTATAGTAATAAGTTCAAGTTAATCTAAAAGCTTCTTTCTTCGGCAGCGGCGCCAAAAATTGATACACTCAAACATACATCTCAAATAAGAAGTAAAGCGGTCTTGTCAAGTAAATAACCCAACTAGTGAGGTTGGAATCGTTCCCATGAGGAAAATAGTCTAGACTCAACTTCAACATGTTATTACTATTGTTTGGTCAATGACTTCCTTTGAAAGTAAAAACAATAAAAGGTGGGTTTCTATTTCTAAATGAATGAAAATAACTAACGCAATTGAAAGAGACACTTAACAGCTTTGAATATTAGATTTTAATCAATTAATCAAAGTAACTTGGGTTGTGTGTTCCCCACAGGTTCATATCTTGATAATTCTAGCTATAACAATTCTTTACTAGTATCTTGCATGCAATGTGATAAGTTATGTATTTCTAAATCCTTGGTCCGACATCTAGAAAATCTAACTCCGCACCTTGATCCGGCTACGTGTGTTGCTATCCTAACCCTTATCATTACCTCATATTAAGCATCGTATTCGATATTTGACTAAGTTATTACCTCGTACCAATCAATACTAGTCTATTAGATAGTATACACTAAATCTATGTTAATAAGTCTTTTCCTATTATCTACCTCCTTGGTCCAGCAAGAAGCATTACGTTTAGTTCAAACGTTGGCCATCCGTTAAGAAGTCTTCTAAGCGAAAGAATTATTAATACATGAAAGACACTATTCTAGAATTGTTATTTTAGTTAGGTTTTATATCATTATTTGCCTAAGGTTCCCACAACCCTAGTTACGGAGTTTAGTTATCCATAGTGATAATCACAATATGCAAATATATAAAATAAGAATTCAGGTACTTACTTTAATGAGAAAGAGTAAAATCCGAAAGTTTGCTTGATTAATCACCAATAATAACGTCCAAGGATCTCAAAATAATCAATAATCTCACAAAAAGTCTAATGATAATTAAAAGTCTAACAATACAATGTTTACTAATACGGTGTCTAACAATCTAAGAGTCTAACCTAAAAAACGAGGTTTTTCAAACTATACCTAATTAAACAAGGACTCTATTTGCTTGAAATCTGCAAAAACGCGGCTGGATCGACGGACCTCGCGATGGATTGTCATGGTCACGATGGACCTTCATGGACTCCGTCGTCCCATACTTAGGCAATTTCTTCTGCTGCTCTCTGCATTACCCTCGACGGCAAGTATGACGGACCGTCATAGGCACAACGGTCCGTCGAGGGTCTTCGGTCCAAAACACTTCAACTGTTGGAATATGGATACTGGGATTACTTCTCTGAACTTCATGATGAACCTGCAGGACGGACCGTCATAGACACGACGGACCGTCACAAGCTTCTTAACCCCACACTTGGTTAGACTTCCCCATCTTCCTTCAGCAGCTGCACTACGCTGCAACCTACGGACCGTCACAAGCACAACGGACCGTTATAAGCTCTGTAGGTGGTATCTTCTGCATTTCTACTCTCAAAATCTCTGCATTCATCTTTGGACAGATTTCCTGCAAATCAAAGAGAAACTTATGTAAAAATTAGCAAAAAAGGCTTTTAGACACACTAAACTTAAGGAAAAATTATTAATAATACCGTGAAACTACGGTATATAAGTACCTCAGACTCAACTTTGCCTTCTTGCCAAACCTTATCACCCCCTTCATGGGTGATATCTTTAAGTAGACATGGTCTCGAACATCAAACTCAAATTGTCGCTTCCTATTATCTGCATAATACTTCTGCCGACTATAAGAAGTAGCCAATTTTTTCCTTAACTCTAAGTCGTTATGAATGATCTTTGTACCAAAAATTGGTAACTCTCCATCATTGAACCATCCAACTGGAGATCTACACATCCTCCCATACAGTGCCTCAAACGGTGCCTACCCAAAGCTGGAGTGATAGCTGTTATTATATGAGAACTCTATCATTAGCAGATTGTCGTCCCAACTACCACTAATTTCGATCACACACGCCCTCAACATGTTCTCCTATATCTGAATGGTGATCTCTTCCTGCCCATATGCCTGAGTATGGAAAGCAGTAGTGAGATTTACCTTCATTCCTAAGCTCTTGTGGAAGGATTTCCAAAAATGGGATGTGAAATGAGCTACTCAATCAGAAATCACAGACAAAGGAATCCCATGCGACCTCGATATCACATCTGTGTAGAGTCTTGCATAATCTTTGGCCTTGAAAGTAGACTTCACGGGGATAATGTGGGCAGACTTAGTCATCGTGTCCACATTGACCCATATGGAGTCATGTTGTCTCCTAGTTCTCGAAAGACCAACCACGAAGTCCATGTTAATGGACTCCCACTTGCAAGTCGGAACCTCAATAATCTTAGTGAAACAACCAGGCTTAAGGTGCTCCTCATTAACCTGCTGACAATCGGACACTTGGCAATAAACTCAACAATGTCCTTCTTCATGCCATCCCACAAATAGATCTTCTTGAGATCATGATACATATTGGTTGAACCTGGATGTATCGAATACCTGGAACCATAGTCCTCTGCAACTATCTTGGTCAGCAAATAATCCACATCTGGTACACACAACTTGTCCTGGTACCTAAGTTTGTCATCACCTCCTAAAGCAAAAGACTCATTAATCTTTACCATCATTGAGTCCTTCAAATCCATCAACACATGATTCAGATGCTGACCCTTCTTGACATCCGCTACAAAGGATAATTCAAAACTAGGATGAACTAAAATACCGCTAGTAGAGTCAATCAACCGCACACCCAGTATGGACGAGCTATGTACATCCTTCACTAACTCATTCTTCTAATCATCAACGTGGGATTTCATCCCCATGCTTAACCTTCTCAAAGCATCAGGTACAATATTTTTCCTCCGTGGATGGTAGTGGACATTCATGTTACAGTCCTTAAATAGCTCCAACCATCTCCACTGACGTAGATTTAACTCCCACTGCGTGAACACGTACTGGAGACTCTTCTGGTGTGTGAACACATCCACATGCACCCCGTACAAGTAATTCCTCCAAAGTTTCAATACAAACACCACACCTTCCAACACCAGGTCATGAGTGGGATAATTCTTCCCATGAATATTGACCTGTCTGGACGCATAGGCTATAACCTTAACACCCTGCATAAGATCACAACACAAACCAACCCTAGATGCATCACCATAAATACTGTAACTTTCACAACATTTAGGCAATGTAAGCATTGGGGCTGCAGTGAGTATGTCCTTGAGCTCCTTAAAACTCTTATCACAAGTCTGCGCCCATTCGAACTTGGCTTTCTTTTTAGTCAAAGATATAAGTTGGGCAACAATGGAAGAAAAACCCTCCACGAACCTGCGGTAGTAACCTGTCAATTTTAGAAAGCTATGGATATTGGTGGGAGTAAATGATCTTGCCCAGCTCTTAACAGCCTCACTATTCTTGGGTCCACCTCCACACACTGATTGGACACAACATGACCCACATAGATCACTGATCTAAGAAAGAATTCATACTTGCTGAATTTGGCATAGAGCTGATGTTGTCTAAGTACCTGCAAGGTTAGTCTAAAATGTTGCATATGATCTTCCTTGGTCTTAGAGTAGCTGAGGATGTCATCAATGAATACTATGACGAATGAATCAAGGTATTCACGAAAGACTCAGTTCGTGAGGTCCATAAATGCAGCTTGTGCATTAGTAAGACCAAATGACATGACTAGGTACTCATAATGACCATAACAGGTACAAAAGGTTGTCTTTGGGATATCTTCATCACTAACCATAAGCTGATGATACATGGAATGAAGATGAACCTATGAGAAGAAACTAGACCCTTGGAGTTAATCGAATAAGCATCTATTCTGGGAAGTTGATACTTTTTCTTTATAGTGACTTTGTTGAGCTAGCGATAATCGATACGCATCCTAAGGGTTCCATCTTTCTTTTTCACATACACCACTAGAGCGCCCCAAGGGGATATGCTGGCTGGATGAAACCCTTATCAGTGAGATCCTTTACCTAGAGCAGCAACTCTTTGAGTTCAGCTGGACCCATTATGTAGGGAGGCTTTGAAATTGGTTTGATGTCGGGATCTAGGTCAATACAAAAAACAATCTCTCGAGGGGTAGGGACTCCAGGCAAATCATCAGGGAAAACATCTTGGAACTCACTTACTAAAGGTACAGAGTCTATGGAAGGAATATGATGATCTAGACAATTGACACTCACAAGATGGCATAAAAATCACTTGGACATCATTTTATAAGCTTTTAGGTTCGAAATCAAGGGACTTGAACTACCCGAATTGTACCCCTCCCATACAAGATCTACTTCATTAGCGAAACAGAATCTCACAACCCTACTACGGAAATCCTTGAAGGCATAACATTTATGAAACCAGTTCATACCATGTATAATATCGAAGTCATTAATGGTTAACTCAACAAGATCTGCACACATTGTTTTACCACATACTACTATTTGGCAGTCTTTACCAGCCCTATCAGCTCTTACATTTTCTCCTAAGGGAGTACTAACTACGATAGGATCATGGAAAACCTTAGGTACTATTTCAAAAGTAAAATAATGCAAGGGATTCACAAAAGAAACCGTAGAACCTGGATCAAGTAATGTATAAAAATAGGTTAAGAAAATTTGTTGCATACCTGTGACCACATAAGCAAACTTCTACTGCTACTCCCTTCCTTTCAAGGCATTGAATCTGTTCCTCTTTGGAGGCTCGACTACAGAAGCATTCTGGGAATTAGTCCTCGGATAAGCATTACCTCAAGCCTGACCCCTATTCTATGAGAAGTCCCTGACCATATGTCCGCTGTTTTTGCAACCGAAGAAGGCAGTTGTGCGTAGTCTGCCCTCCCCAATGTGAATACGGCTACACTTACCACCTTCATTTCTGGGACGCTGGACATCACCTCTATTTCCCTTTTTGGGCTCCGGTCTGCCACCTTTGGGTGATGCCTTTCTTTGAGATATGGAGTTCCCTGAACTCTGATGCCCCTTCTTAAATATGGGCTGATCACGAACTCCCAAAGTTCTCCTGCCACCACCAGTTCTGGGAGATGCTTGGTTAGAAAGTATAGGCCTCCTAACCTCACAGAATCTCCTTTTCGTCTTGATGTCCTCAACATGCTGTACATGCACCATAGGTATTGACAAGACTATGATGTCATGTAGTATTGCATCCCGACATTCCTCTTCCAAGCCCTCTGAGATTCCTTTTATGAGCCTACTCATCTCGTCACTGTTGTTTCACATAAGGGGAATGGAATACCTGGAAAATTTTATGAATTTCAGAGAATACATCTTGACAGTTATCGATCCCTGCTAATGTTTGATGAACTCATCAATCTTAGCATCTTTCATCTCCTAGGGGAAGAACCTTTCTAGAAAGTGTGTCTTAAACATCTCCTAAGTGATAGGACCTCCGCCCAATCTCTGCTATCCTACAACATGTTGTACCAGGTTTGTGCAACATCCTTTAGCTGGTACAAGGTCAGCTCAACTTTCTTACTCTCTCTGGCTCCTAGCGCCACCGGAATATTCTGGACCCTCTCCATGAACTTTTGAGGAACCTCTGCTGTCTTAGATCCTATAAAGATTAAAAAAATTAATCCTCATAAAATCTCCTAACCTGTTTGCCATGTTGTGGGCTGGTGGGTTCTCCTTTTTAACCTCCTATCCGTTGGACTGGGCCGTCATATCATGATCCTGCATAGCGATTCTTGAGCCATTTTCCCAAAGCGGTCCACACCTCCGCATTAGTCAACCAAGTTGGGTTAACTAGCATGGAAACTCCTAAAACTTGAGCCTGGGGTGGAACTTGGTTGCCCCAGCAACTGCTCCTACTCTTCCCCCGACCAGCGTTCCCCCTTGTGTTCATTTTATAAAATAAATAAGAATAGATGTTATATACGCTCATAAAACCAAGAAATTGGACATTAAGGAAACCACGATAAGATCAAAAGAAGGGAAATTTCCTATTCAACATGCAATCTCTAATTGATGATAGTGGTGCACTTCACTACCATAACATAGAAACTACTCGATGTGGTTTATGTGAACATTATAATCCTTGGAATTAAACCTAATGATCTGGTACGACATTTGTTACGAAAGGGGTATAGACCCTAGCTGATAGAGGGGTTGTTTACCTTTAGGTGGTGGTAGACAAGCCTACATACGTCATCGTTACATCATATAGGTTAATTTTAGTGGAAAATTTAAAACTTTTGTTTGTTTTAAAGTATGCATAAACTTCATAGTAAGAATTTTTTATTTAATCACATAAGTTCACCACAACCATATAATAATAAGATATTCAAATGAAGGAAATAGTTCATAACTATATTAATATAAAGTTGTCAAAATGACACCAATACGACGTCTCAAATAAGTAAGACAGAAAATTCTAGTGGAACATCCTTTATTAGCTCATGCCTACATCTAAAATAAAATATAGTCTATAAGAAGCCTTGATAGCATGAAGGAGTACCAAGTCTGGATGAATTCTCCATGGTCGTATAACTTCAACGTGGTCTCGTAATATGTAGCGTCCACATGCACCTCCACCTAAAAGTAAAGGGTTGTATGGGATTAGTACAATCTTTTACTAAGCATGGGTGCATACAAGTACACAAAAAGGACATGCATGATTTAGAAGAGCTCTCTCCTAATGATATGATTTATGGAAAGTCAAGTTAGTTGGACTTGCCAAATCAAATTAGGAAAGTCATGTTACGAAAGTAACATGCATCATCATTCTTTTCATATTTTACACAACACAAAACATACTTCATTTAGCATATACATATATCACATATGTTTCGTTCATATGTCGTGACACCTTAATATCATAGACACAACAAAAGGACATCCCAAATGAGGGCTCGACATATAGGACCTCATCTAGGGAGCCTTCTTTAGAAAACGCAGAGTCTGCTTCAATCATTCGTACGTAGTTCATTTTCATCCATTTATATACCTAGGATGTTATTTAGAACTCTCATCAGGTTCGCTCTGCAATGACCAAGAATGACCTAGTGTCATTACTTGAGTCTAGTTCACCTCCTCATTATCCTATCAGAACACATTTGGTATCATTCATTTCATTGTGTGCATGACATGCGGCTAGACTCATTTTTTCTTTAGGAACATTAACATTAACCGACATAGATCATTTGAGCTTATTGAAATCTAGCGTCTACCCCACACCAAAAAGAGGTGGAATCACTGGCCAATGTAAACCAAAACATGCTAGCGTATATAGGGAAATGAACCCGGCTAGAGCCCTATGTTTGAAAAATTGGTTAAAAGATTAGAAGATATAAGGAGACTCATACCCTTCTAAAAGGACAGTCTCATCTTATGAGATTTTCACGAACCTCTGCCTTCCCGAAAGAATTAATCACGAGTAATAGCAAGTCTATCGGTGCTCTATATAAAGTCTCATTACATTCAACTCACACATCATACAAGCTGGAATGTAGCATGAGGACATCATTGCTTATTAGATGATTTCTCAACTCATCACTAGTATTAAGTGTGCAATAATCCCTATACTTTCATTCGAGTGTTTCTTAGAGACTGATCTCTTTATTACTTTTACACTGTTATAGCTAAGTATGATCTTTTGTGACACTTATTTGGCTCATTTGAGATTGGTCTCGTCTTTCATATTAGACTCTTATCATGTTATCATCACATTAATTAAATTTAGCTTATTATCTCTTCATATTTACTCACCCCATTACGTGAATGTTCATTTCTTCATATGCCAATGCGCTTGGACTTTTTGTGTGTTTCACACTCTTACTCAACCCTCATGGGGTCGCGTAATTTCATCATATACATCTTAGGTTCACTTATTTTTAAACGTATGCTGGACTGATGAACCCATATGTACAAGACACGAGGCTTCGTTCATAATTCATCTAAGTGACTTATACTTAGCCAAGATTATATGTTACAAGACTTATGCATCTTGTAAGTATGCCAAAGACTCGAGTTTTATTTCTATAGGCAGCATTCATTAAAAATTTGCTATCGTAAGACTTATGTATCAATACGGAATAGGGCAAGGGAACCCGATTTCAAACCCATTGAGTATTACCTAGTCTTATATTAAATTTTGTTTTGAAATATCAGCTTTGGGACTCGAGATCGAATCCCAATGCCTACATTTCTTTTTTTTCTTTTCTCTCCTTGACTTTTCTGTTTTTTACCAACAGGATGTCGGATCGATCCACCACAACCTCATTTTATTTTACCTAAATTGGTTCTCCTAGTTTCCTTATCTATCCGAGATGTTGTGGGTTCGATACCCACACATCCCATTTTATTTATTTTCATTCTCGCATGCACCGGTCTTAATTTCAGCAAAGGACAAACGGGTTCGAATGTAATGTACCTCATTTATTATAATTAATTTATAGTTTCTCTTAATCTTCTAAGACTTGAGTTCAATTCCCCCTAACCTCACATTTATTATTAAACATTCAGTAGGTTGCATATGGTGATGTCTCGGGTTCATTCCCTGATGACCTCATATATTCTAAAATAACTTTTGAAACTAGAATTCTTCAAGTTGCATACACAAAGAAATTTGATCATGTTTTTAGTCCGTTTTTTCAACATTTTATACGTTAGATTTAAGGACAATTTCGTGGAATATTTTGTACATTATTATTTGCATTTTTGTAGTTACAGTTAGCAATAAAATGTCACTCAATTAAGCGACATCACACCTCATATGAACATCACAATTTTTACTACTATTTTCTCATAACATACCATGATTTAGCATGCCTTTTTCACACTTGAATCTGTCACCAAAAGTCACGATATACACAATGTACACATATTGTTATCATATAGTTTCGGGAACAATAATTGTCACTCACAAAAATCTGAACATACATATGTGAACATAATTATGATGAAAACATTGTACATCCCTAATTTCTACCAGCAAACATACCCAAGGTACAATAATCAATGGGAGCTTGTGATAGGGACATTCGACGGGGAATCATTCCTAGTTTTCATATTAGAATAGATTGAGTCTTAGGGGTCTCTTGGGAAAGGGACCAAGAGGAAGAAAAACCATACCTTTTTATCATTAAACATTTGCTTCAAACCTTTCCAACACACTGGCAACTCCCACGAACAAAAGCTTCACCATCACAAAAAAATAAACACAATCCCATCGAGAACATTGATTTTGCTTTCGGTTTGGACAAATTTTTCTTTTGAGCTATAGCATTCAAGTTCTTTAAGTGTGATGAACTATTATTTTCTATTATTTTACTGATAAATAAAGTGAGAATGAGAGAGATGTGAGAATAAGTTTAAGAGTAGGAGTTTTAGGTGAAGACTTAGTCAAACTTGGACTCCTTGTTATTTAAATTAAAAATCTTATTTTTTTAGGCTTAAGTGAGATGACTAACCTACCCTTACTCAAATCAGATAATGAAATATCAATTATTCTATTAATATTTCTTTTTCAAAGGATCTAACCCGGGTGAATTTCTTCTCGCGAACGCAAAAATCCGTCTAGACCAAACCCGAACCGTCAACTAAAATATATCAATTAATTAAATCCTTTGTGTAATTACGATACTACCCTTCGCCTGCAAAAGATTAATATACCCCTAGACCCTTCAAACCTATGATTTCCCCGTTCAAGTCCGGTTATGACATATCTGAGTAAATCTTAATATTCGGGTGCCCGATATGGCTTGACCCAACCTTGACTAGGTCAACTAACTCACCAAGTGGGTTGGCCTGGATAGTGCATGGATGCCGAGCTCTGGTTCTACACGAATCAAGTCGTCTGAATCCGGTTTAATCTAGGCATTCTAGGTTTGTTTAGGCATTACTTCACATAGTAATTTTCGGGTTGTAACACAAAGTAAACCAATAAGGTGATCACAAGCATTTCCCTTAACCTCAAACATCATCACGAAAAGTATAGTCACCAACATGCATACTAAGTAAGACCTTCATCATGTATACCAAATGAGACTAACATCATACATATTAGTTATAACAGTTCTGCTAACACTATAATGCCAAGCATAGAATGCATATATATGTATGTATACCTCAAGAACTCTCCCTAGAATTTCCTTCATGACCTACTTGTGCAATGAATAGGTAAAGTCTCATTCCCTTACTATAATAAAGCAACATCTTTTAGTTTGTCCTAGTTGGTGTTCATCTTCTAAATTCTATTACTCATTTTACGTTTGGGAAATTTTTCCATAACTAACATTTCACCATGTAAGCTAAACATTGAATCTGGTGTTCAACCCCTTACACCGAAAGGAGGGCATCCTACTTGCCAAGGTAGTACATCAACATAATCTTCGTATCTAGGTAGATCCACTTTCAAAGGTTCCTATGGGGGTACAAAGTTTAGGAGCTAGGAGGTTATTTCTTGAAAAACTATTTATTCTAATTCACATTGTATTCTCCACCTCATGAGAACATCGGGTGAACCTCCTTCCTTTGTGAAGGAACACCTCTCATTTTCAAGTTCACTAAGTTTTAAGCTAACGTCCCTTTTTTATGTGCGCTTAACCCTTTATTAAGCTTTAGTTCATAAGATAGGCCTTAGGGTCTTAACCCCATAGATAACATGTACATCGCTCATAGGTTATATGATGAGAATTTCCATTCGTCAAAACAAACATCATGTGAGAATGTGATTTCACAGAATCATAATATTCATAAGAAAGTCTAGTTCAGAGTACAATTCAGGAAACCTTTCAAGAGATTCTTATTCAGTAGATTATCATTAACATCCTTAATTCATACATTCATGTGTATTTACATATATGAGAAATTCATTCAAGTAAACTGTCATATCTGGGAATACCCCCTAGACGTAACTGACATCGTCTCCCTCTTTGAGGACTAAGACTAGCCTCTTAGCTTACATCATTACATTCATTGGTCAATTTTTGTGGAAAAATCTAAAACTTTTCATTAATTCTAATTTAGGTTAACATCGACCTCTACATACACAATATATATATTATATATATATATAATATATATAATATATATATATATATATATATATATATATAAGTATACATAGACCCTTTGTTTAGGAATATTACTTAGCCTTGTAATTTTATTGCACATAAATATATGTAGAACATAACATTGTGTCAAATAGTCGTCTCATCTCATAACCATCTAATGAGAGTATATAAAATTGGACAAGCCTATACATCAATGAAATAAGACCACATATAGGTCATACAATGTTTAATATCCAAATGAAAAGGAAACAAATATAAGAGTCTTAATACTAAAATTACATCATGGCTTGATAGTGGCATCACCCTCAGAAATTGAGGACCTACCCTACATGGATGGTTAAGAAATCTAAATCTTCTTCAATTTCGTCTCCAAAAGATCTTTAATTGTACTATGTATGAGACCATATGCACACATATAATAAAAACATACTAAAATAGGACATTTTATAAAGTATGTAATTTACTTTGAAAACCTTTATCAACATTGAACAAGACTATACGAAATTATAAGACATAGTCATTAAGTCATAGACATATACATCACAAGACCAACAACATTGAAATTTGTCAAGTCAATATGCATATTATGTAATTAGACATATATTCAAACAACTCTACCATCAAGTCATAACCTCAACGAGCATGAATAATAGCCCGTTCAAACATGGCCAAAGCAAGTCAATTAAACACAACCCCTATCAAGTCAACAAGAGAAATGACCAAGCAAAGCCCAATAAACTCAGTCCATCAAGTAACAAAACAAGAATCATGACTAACACCCTACTTTACATAACATAACATTTGAGAGTACATATCATCATATCTTAACAATGTAGACTATCACATATTCATAAGTAACACCAATCAACATATAGTATCAATAATGTGCAAGTTCATCATAAACATATCATGTACCATTTTAAGAATATTCATAAAAAGTAACAAACTCCTAAAGTTCCCTTCAAGGAAACTAGTGCAAGGCATAGGTAGAGTCCCATACCCCTACCTATGCTATGTCAACACGTAAAGTCGCCCTAGTTTGTTTATACTTTATTACTTCATTTTAGTTTAGGGAACACTTGCTTAACCAACATAGATCACAAGATCTAAGTGTGGAATCCGGAGTTGTAAAACCTTACACTAAAGGAAGGTGTTCTAGCGGCCAAAGTAAAACAAATCATAAAGGTTTATTTCTTTCCACTAGGTAGTATTCCTATGGGGGCAACATATTTCAAGAACTAAGAGATAGGTATAATCCTTCTACATACCACTTGGAAATTGAGGCCTACTATCATGGGAATGAAATAGATGAGTATCCCTCATAGGTGAGTCAACACCTCTTATGGAACTATAGGGTGAATCTTCCACTATGGGAAGTCAACACCTCCCAATGTCAAGTTCACTCGGTGCTAAGCTAAGTGCCTTTTTGAAATGTCTTTATTAATCATCATAGATTATGGTAGGTCATAGGGTATAACCCTTGTATATTCATCATCATATCTCAAAAAAATTGCATGACTATAATCGTTTCACTCAAATTCACTTAGGTGAGGTTAGCATATTCAAATATCACTTCATGTTAAGGAACATTGGTAAATCATTCACCATTCTATATATATATCTAGACAAAACGTCACAACCATAGTCAAGAAATTTCAATTAAACATCATACCAAACCTATAAATCCAAATACAAGGCATACTCCAATACCACATCATGGCTTAATAACAATTAACCATAATTTGAAGTAAAGAATAGGGATCACAAAATATACAAAGCCTCCTCCATAATTCATCATGGTCTTACAATCAACCCTTAATTCAACCAAATAGGTTTAAAACATCATAATCAATGACCAACAAGATACCAGGTCAGAAGAATCACTACAAAACAAATTCAATACTAGTTTAGAGCTTAAGATAAGAGACATAGATCAAAGTCATAGTCTAATTCAATTACTGAAGAAATAGCATGATAGGACCATAACTATCCCTAATTCATTCATGATTGCTTCAATAACATAATCTACTAGTAATTTAACTAATAACCAAGTCAATTGAACCAATATAACATAATTCATATCAATATAATCACGAAGGTTTAAGGGGTAAAGGTCATCTTCTAAAGACTAGACTAAATTGTAAATGTATATCATAATTAAGTAAGAATACTTGTTAATATATTCTTAGGTATCAAAAAAAATCATAAACAAATAAATTCATAACATAAATTTTGAAATTGGAAAAGGCACACTGGAAAACCCAATTTTGGAAATCAATTTGATAGAACCTTTGAGAAAATAGGTCTCAAAGGTAAAAGAGATCTCATACCTTGAAATTTGATGAATATTTATGGTGAAAATTTACTATTTGAATACCTTAAACCCATCCTTAGCTTGGTCTTCAATGGAGTTCTTCTCTAGAGAGAGTAAGAAGACAGAAGGAAGAAAGTTTGTGTTTTGTGGGTTATGAGAGCTTACATTAGTTTAATTAGGTTAAGACTTTATATAGGGGGTTAATAAATTTAATTATTCATTCAACACAACATACTTAACTTCCTAAATAAGTCAAAAAATTAAAATAAACAAGTCAAAACGTGCAGCAAAACACAGGCCCCATTGACGAGAACATGATCAACAGATTTGTCTATTGACGGCCACTGCTCCCTCCGTGCTGCGTATTTGTCTCTAAGTTCAGAGACTATGAGAGATGAATACTTCAATATTTCTGTTGTGTCCTTTGATGAGTGGCATCGACGCCCGCTCAATTCACCAACTGCCCATCTGTGGCATCCGTTGGTGACAATGTCCCTTGATAACTTTTGCAAGTGTCCTACTCAAGGGACCTTGGTTGGTCCTTGGAGAGTTGTGACCTGACATTTTAAATATCAATAAACTTAAGCACATTTTAGACACCCTTCCACCAAATTTTATAATTTTCTGCCTTCTAAAAGCTAGTCAATTAGGCTAGGGCATGCTAGCACCTCCTTGAACTAGTTTCCGCATGTCATGGACGTTCTTAGAGGTTTTGGTTTCTAGACGTCCTAAATGACTTATATTCATTAATATAGACCTTAAAAATTTCTAAAAATTCTTACACTTATGTTAGGCTCTAGAATAAGTCTTGGATTTTTGAAGTGCTGCATAAACATCTTTCGATAAGACATGTTCATACTTCATTAATCATATACTTTTCATGATTAATAAGATGTAAAGGTTCATATGAGAATTGTCCTATAATGTTACACCATAAACATGTCATGCTCATAGTTATGTATGGAGTGTGTGTACATACTGGACATCATGATCACATAACAGCAAGAGAATTGTTATTTAGGAAACCACTCCTCATAGGATCACAACACATTACAATATCTATGTCATGAACAACTCATATATAGAGTGATTAGTAACTAGGGACCACTCACCCACATTTCATCATTACAGACAAGAACACATTAAACATTTGCATAGACAACTCCTAACATGTATAATATCATACATTCAAATAGGGTTATATAGGTAAGGGTCATTATATTATAGTACCTTTCAAAATCAAGCATGTTTACCATACCTTACCCCAACATCATCACCATTCACATTATACTTAACATTATCAATACACGTAAATCATGATTCTAACATTGAAGGCTACACATAAAAACGTCATGGAACACCTTCATACTCATAATAATCATAATAATATTTACTTTATATATATTGCTCTCAAGGGCATGTTCACAACATGTATAGATAGACAGAAAGTAAACACTGCTACCATAAGTTGACCGACCATACAACATAAGTTTACATACTAAATACTAGAAGTTGGTATGTAAATCCTCAAAAATTCATAATGAGTAGCTAAATATAGTAATATCGTTAAACAATATATCAAAATCTAAGAATAATTTCATTAACATCTAATTAATATCACAAAACACACTTTATTGGCTAAATTGACAGATTAAGGATATCATGGGTTCTTCAAGGAATTAGTTTGAAAAGAATCTTAAAACTCTTAATTAAACATTAATTTATCATTACAATTAGTTTGAAATCCTCTTTACAATTAACTCGTGTGTAGATTGGAAATTGGCAGATTTGATCATACAAACACATTAGAATTTTTTTTATAGAACTCCTCCGATGAAAGGTTATATAAGGATCAGGGGTTACCATACCTTTTTGATTTACGTCCCATGAAATTATAGAAAAAATTATTTGAAAATCCATCGTTTAGCTTTAGCTTGAGTTTTGCCTTCAATGGAGTTTAAAGAGAAATTTTGTAAGAGAAGAGGGTTTTGGATTTTTGACTTGTCATTATGTAATTATGTTTTGATATGGTAATGGGGGAAAATATGACTTAAAAATCATTTTGAAACAGCTCCAAAATTACCCAAAACACCCCTATCTTAATTGGTCTTTTTAAATAAGTCAAAATGAACTTTCATTTACGAAATTATCATTAGGGAACAAGTCCGTGTCACGGAGGTGTTCCTTAAAGATTTTTGAAATTTTTTTTTCGGACATTAGGGTCCTCAAAGTATCCATGACACAGACAAATTATCTGTTCCTTGGAGGAGACAGTCCGCGATGCAAAGTGACTCCCACTAGTCACTGTCCACAAGCTGCCAAGGAAGCTTCTTGTCCAATCGTTTTGTTCCTCCTCAAGGACCCTTAGGGTGTTTGTCGCAAAGTCGTACCCAAATGTATTGACCCTAAACATGCTCATTAAGACACTAGGGTCACATCTACTATTTTAAGAATCCAAAAAACACAGAAAAAGAAGACAAACCTACAAGGACAGAATCACAAAAGACTAGTTTTTAGACGTCTCTATCATCCTTTGATGTTTGACTTCAAAACACTTTAAATATTAATTCGAATGATGTAATTCATTACTTTGACAAGTTATTAACTCTTAAAACCCAGTAAAGATTGTCCTGACCCGAAAGCACCCTGTAGAATTTAGGGTGAACCGTTGGGTCATGACCGGGCGTACTTGACCATTTGGTGTCTCATACAAGCCCTTTAACTATCGTTCATTACATAAGAAAGAAATGTATTGCCGAATTAATAGGTTTCAAAACATTTAATCTAAAAAAGAAATATTTTATAAGTAGCTACAATATCTTATTGACACAAGACAACTTAAAGATACGACATAATTAACTTAGGGACACGGCCCTTTACATTTAAGGAAATACATAACAAGTCTTAACTAAGGAAACTAAGAAGATAGGAATTATTCCCTAGGATATATGAGGACACACTTTGTCTTCAGAAGAACTTTCCCAAGATTTGCCTTCTAGACTTTAACCTTGCTTCTAAAACTACACTTATAGAATATAGAAAAGTATGGTGTTAGTACAAAACAATGTACTAAGTATGGCATATGCAAAAACATGCAAAAAGGGACATTTTAGTAAAAACACATATTCATTCCAATTAAATAAAATATTCATGAATATAGAATTAAAAAAACCTAAGAATTATCATTTCACACATAGAGAAGAATTTCCATAATTTTAACAAAAAGGACCAACTTACAATAAACAACCCAACATTTACAGTGAATTCTTATGACATTATTGTGAACCATTTTTTACTCCAAAAATATTGAACTTCCAAGGTATTTCCATTGAGAAAGTGAACTCATTTGCAAAGGAGTTTCTCTACTGAGCTTATCCTAAGAGTCACCAAGGTAAGACATGAAGGGAGTACACATATGCCTCCTTCAATGTACACCAAAGTGATCATCAAGACTACCCCTTTTCGGCTTACTTACCTTTGTAGAAAAAGTAACCACTTCAATAACAAGATATTCGGAGAACACTGAAATAAAACAATAATACTTCCCTTTCGGAATGCCTACATAGTTAAATGAGTAGATGGAGTCCCATACCACTATCTACCCTAACTAGTAAACTTTTTTAGAAGGCTTGGCACCAAGACTCCCCTTTTGGAAGGTCCTACCTAGTGCAATGGGTAGATAGCATCTCATACCACCACAAACCCTAGGTAGCATGTTCTTTTACGAGACTTAGTTCATTCAATTCATACAAGACTCACCATGACTCACCTTTCAGAATGTCTACTCAGTGCAAACGATAAATAGTGTCCCATTCCACTACCTACCCTAAGTAGCACACTCTTTTAGAAGACTTAGCACATTAATTTCTTTTGTGGGAGTTATCTTAACCGACATACACCGTGAGGTAAATACATAAAATCCCAAAATTAACCCCTATTATATAAGGGAACCTCACTTTCCTAGAGTAAGGTCATTCTTTTAGCTTTCACATGGTTTGCCCAATAGCTACACATATGCGGGTGCATATTTAAGTGAGAAGGTGATTGCTACTATGTAACTCATTCTCTACTAATGAGGAGTAATCATCTCAAGAGGAACATTGGAATACTACATCTAAACTCATGAAGTGTAATAACTGCTTCTTCATATCTTCTTAGCGCTAGGCATAACTTCCACGGATTCTAAACATTATAAACTATAGGTTAAGGATAACTAGTGAACACCACATCTCAACTTAGGAAGGGCATTCAACCTCCAACATATCTTAGAAAACTCTTACGACTTAGTGGCGTTGATACTAAATATTTTATCTCAACTCACCAAGAGCGTTCACCCCAAAACTCCACTTTTGACATAGCTTCATTCATTCATTCAATTGTGAGTGTGTGTGTAAATGTGAGCAAACCTTGCACATAAGCATCATTTCATTTCATTTAATTTCTATACATTCTTAGACCTTCATTCATCACGTCACACACATTACATGTTTCATATAATCATATACTCAATTTAAGAATACTCTCTAAGCTATTTAACATAATAGCTTCATAAGGCACCTTTACCAAGCATAACATTATTATCATCTTACTTCACATAGAATTTCTTCATGGACTCATTCACAATAAACAAGTAACTTCACATTCATATAATTCAAGTAAATACCCTTACCAAGCAGGTGGACCATCCCACTCAACAACATTCAAAATTTTAGCTAAACAACTTACCATTTAGTACAATATTCCATCACCTATAAAATTTTACTCGACATTTCATTATAATATAGAACTTGGGGCATTAGCTTAACAACAATATCAACTCAAAGAAACCAAATCTTAAAGACTACAAATTCATGTTCATTTAACCCATTCCTTAAGCAAAAATTTGAAATAAAGCATTGACATATTTCAATTAAAATATTAGAATTAAAATCACTAAATCACATTATAAAAATCATATTTAAATAATTTAAAATGTTTTCATGCAAGACCCATATTTAGAGTTTAAGATAGAGGAAAGTAGGGTTGAAAGTCCTTTTTCAAAATGCATTACAAGGGACTTCTTGATTGGAAGAGGGTTCAAAAAAGCATACCATAACTTAGATAAGAGAAACCCTAATTATTTTTATGAAGAACTTGACCACCAACAACCCTCTTAGCTCTTCTTGACTTAAAACTTCCAAAGAGACTTGAGAGAGAGTTCTAAGGGAGAGGTCTTTTGGGTTTTAGAAAATGAGGTCTAAAATTAGTTCTTAAGGTTTATAAAAATTTAATATACCTAATAAAACATATAATAAACGTCGATGGTTAATAAAATACTTGGGGTGAGTTTACCAAACACCACATGCCAAGGCAGCCTCTTTATAACTTTTGGAGGCAACACAAATGTTTTCCTACAGATGGGCCGTTTGCCGATCGACGCCCCAATGGTGGGGGTCCGTCGATGGTTAATTTGATTCAATCCTTATATGTCAAGATTCCTATCATGTAAAATCAATTGCCTATGGTCTACGGACCATTGGATGACCAACGGACCGTCCCTTGAGTCGTCGTTTGGTCACTGTTTTGGCAGCTCCTTGCCAAGAGGTGGGGTCCTCTTCTAGGGCCCCACATGGAACCTAGGTGGGTTTTATCCGGACTTTAAACCCCTAAACATAGTCATGTAGGTCTTAGTAACATTCCATATCAATTTCGATTAAAACGAACACGTAAAACTCACTCAAACAGACAAAGTCACACAAGCACTCTCTAAGGCATACTTTGCGAACATCATGGCTCTTCTGGGATGTTTGGCATCAAACCTTAAACAAACATCACACACTGACTAAGAACATCAATTTAACTTATTTCAATTTAAGATTAACTGGAGAAACAATTACAAATCTCTAGTTCACCTTAGTTCGTTTTAAGGCGTTACATTCTCTCCCACTTGGATCAACATTCGTCATCGAATGACACTAAAACTTTAAGACCATAAATGAATCACTTATAATCACATAACACATCAAAAACAAGGCACAAACTTTAATAGTAAAAGCACAACCTAACAAGGAGAATAAATTGTCACTTTCACACACTTTGTAACATAAACTTTGTAGCAAAACTTTCACATTTCAATATCTTTTCTATATCCTTCACTTATGGAAGAAATACCTTCTACAACATTAAACATTATTATATATTACACTTTTAAATACATTGAGACTAAAATTAAAGAAAAAACAATTTTCTTCTAAAATGAGATTTTTCACAGTGAGCATCAGTGTACCCAAGCAACTTTGCCAAACTTCACAAATTCAACTCACTTTCATTTCTTCATTTATGGAGAAACTACCTTATCCAACATAAAAAATGCTTATAAAAATCATTTATAAACACATTGAAACCATAATTTATGAGAAAAAAAAAGAAATTTTCTCAAAATTTGAACGTACATACAGTGAACTCAAAACTTCACCGTGTTACATGCTTAAAAATTCAAAATTTGAACGTACATACAGTGAACTCAAAACTTCACCGTGTCACATGCTTAAAAATTTCATTAATGCACCTTTCAAGCAACTTTAACAAGATCGTACAACAATATAAGGGACAAGATCATACTAACTTATTCCAAAAAGACATGGTAAGTTTCAATAAGTACAATATAAGAGTAGCATCCCGTACTCCCTCTCCTACTTAGTGACCCTTGAGGATTTTCTTGGAATAAGTATACTACATGTAATTCTACTCAACAATCTTTATTCAGAACATAGCTTTAACTTGCCTGTTTAACATTAGAACTTAAGCCATCTAACTTCATATGAAACACAACATAACTCATACTATTATGAAAGACTCTTAATCATTACCAAAATACTAAGGATTTCGTCTCAACCTTTAATAAGAACAAAAGGGAAAGATTATGATATATACTACCTTTCTACTAGAATCATTCTCCCCCACTTAGTGTAAAGCCATCTTCAAGTCCTCATACTTCAAGTTCCCTATATGCTTCACACAAGATAGGAACTCATACTTCTCTTAACTCATGATCAACAAGACTAAACATCAGCCTTACAAGTAAAGAATAACACTTTCCTCTTACAATTTAAGCCTAGACAATTTCTCTTAAACACCACCTCATTAAACTCTTAGGCACCATTAACTCAATTTGATGGAACAAAACTCCCTTACTAGGTATTCATACCACATTTTCTCCTTAGTGTAAACCTACACCAAAACCTCAACCACAGTACAAGAACAACTATTAAATAGTAGCCACACAATAGGGTTGCCCTTAAAACACCTATGAAACAATAGCGACATAAGAGGGTTGCCCTCAATTCCTACAAAATCCCCACATTTTCTCAACATTCCTCAAATTTACACCTTAAAGCATTTATATAATCATTGAACATATTCAATAGATTACTTATTTTCTCTCAAAGGCACTTTATTAAATAATTATAATTCTTACCTTGATTAGAACTACAATACCATAAAGTTGCTCATCACAACACTTCCAACCTAATAAATCACACCTAGCCATAAATGGCATCCCATCACAATTTTAAAAACATACCTTGATATCGACTCTTCTAGCTACAAAACCATCATAAGCGTCACAACTCAGCTTTTGTTTCACCCTAAAACGTAGAAACATCTCCCTTTCCAAGAATTCACACCTAGAAAAGCACCGAACAAAGTGGAAGAAGAGAGAGATCTTATGCAGTTAAGTTCTATGGCACGATACAAGAGAAATGAAGAAAGTAAAATCTATTTTCCTATAGCCTCTTGTCGAAGGATGTGTCATGACTCTCACCAATGACCAAGATACGAATAGACGTGGCTTGTGGGATTTTTATACCCTAAACTATTTCCCATAACCATATGCTCTAATACTAAGTCTATCACGACTCGAAAGCACCCGCTAGAAGTTAGGGAGAACCCTTGGGTCATGAGCGGTTTACTTGATCCATTGGGGTCTTGTACAATACCTTTAACTATCGTTCATTACATAAGACATGAAAAGTACTGCGAAATTTTGTTGATCGATTTGGGTATTGTACAATACCTTTAGAGTGAACAAGAGCCTCTTTAGTGTTTATTGGATTAATTTTGTGTTCAAAATGAATTACTTTAGTGTTCTTACGCAGTGTGTGAATTTTTGTTAAGTTTGGAGGTAAATTGTCCGAGAACGTCCATGACGTTCAATAGGTGTGTCTTAGATAGCAATTGTGTGTCTTGATGTGTTTGAGTAAGTTTTACGTGTTTGTTTTTAATAGAAATTGATGTGAGGTGTTCCTAAAACCTAAAATACATAGTTTAGGGTTTTACCGTCTGGGTACAACTTGATCTAGGACCCACAAGGGCCCCTAGAAATGGACCCTAATACTCAGACAAAACTGCACAAAATAGTGCCCAATGACGAGCCAATCGACGGCCTGTCGACCAGGCAATGGCTCGTCGACCTGGTACGTCGAGTGGGGCATCAACGCCTTAATGTTTGGGTGTCGCATTACCAACAAAATACATCCCATTGAATGGGCGTTGGTTGACAAACGACCCGTCGTTTGTGGGTTTTTGAGGCTGCCTGTAAAAGCTGTTAAGTGGCTTCATTGGCTTGGGGTGTTTGGTAAATTCACGCCAAGTATATTAAGGACCTTCGAAATTTATTTTAGGGCAATTTATACATAGTAAATTTTTTCAAACCCTAAGATCTAATTTTATACTTTATTTCCGAAAACCCAAAACCTCTCTCCCTTAGAGTTCTCTCCTAAATCTTTTTTGAAGATAGAAGTCAAGAAGAACTTGGAGGGCTTGTTGGTACGTGTTGTTCATAAAAATATCAGTGGTTTTTCTTGCATTTGATGTATGGTATCCATCCTTGAACCCTCTTCCATTCAAGGAGTCATTTCCAAAAGATTTCAAAAAGGGTTTCCAAACCCTATTTCTTTCTATCTTTTATTAAAGCATGGGTCTTCTCGTAAAAGTTTTCTAATGATTTAAATGTGTTTATTAAAATAAGAATTGATTATTTAATGTTAAAAACCTAAATAAATTATGTATATGCATATTTTAAACTTTTGGTATGAAATGGGTTAAATGAGCATGTTTGTATAGGGTATAAACTTTGGTTTTCTTATGTTGTTATTTTTGTTTAGATACTGCCCTAAGAAACTTATAGTGATGAAATTTTTATATATTTGTTATATTTGGTGATGAGTTGATTACATGGTGAGTTTATCATATTGTGTAATTCTTATGATAAATTACTGTTGTGTGATATGGTCCACCTTCTTGGTGGCGGTGTTTATTTGATAAACTTGATATTACTTAGTATTTTTTGTGTTTGTGTCTTTAAAGGCCTAATATGTGAAATGAAGTGATAATGAACATAAGTCTTGCTTTGTGTTTTGTGATGTTGAATTGCATCTTTGGTTTAGAATATGCCTAAGTGAAATATATGATTTTTTGAAGAATGTAAAGTTTATGAACTGATGAATGTAGGTTTACAGCATGTAGAGAAGCTAATGTGAATGTGATGATGCATATATGCAAGATATGCTCACAAGTACACACCCACATTTAAATAGACGTACGAAGCTAAGTTGAGTAAGTACAGGAGTTTTGGGAATGTGATGATGCATATATGCAAGATATGCTCACAAGTACACACCCACATTTAAATGGACGTACGAAGCTAAGTTGAGTAAGTACAGGAGTTTTGGGGTGAACACTTTACGTGAATTCAGATGAAGTGTTTAGTACCAACCTCACTACATCCTAAGAGTTTTCTATGATAGGTCGGAGGATGAATGACCATCGTGAGTTGATATTTTGTGTTCACTAGTTATACTTAACCTATAGTTTAAAATGTTTAGAAACCGTTGGCTTTATGTTTACCATTTATAGGATATGAAGAAGTGGTGGTTACACTTCGTGAGTGGAGATTTTGTATTCCAATGTACCTCTTGACATGAGTACTCCTCGTTAATTGAGTATGAGTTACTTATTACCAATCTCCTTATCCCTTAACTATGCGCCCACATAGGTTTAGATATTGGGAAAGCCATGTAAAAGTTAAAAAGAATGAACTTACTTTAGGAAAGAGAGGATCCCTCATCTTATAAGGGTTAATGTCGGGATTCCATGTCTAGCTCTCATGGTCTATGTCGGTTAATATAACTCCCACAAAAGAAATGAGAGTGCTAAGTTTTCTAAAGGAGTGTTTTACATAAGGTAGGTAGTGGAATTGGACACTATTTATCAATTGCACTAGGACGACAGTCCGAAAGGGGAGTCTTGGTGCCAAACCTTCTAAATGAGTGTAATACCTAGGGTAGGTGGTGTTATGGGAAGCCATCAACTCATTGAACTATGTAGGAATTACGAACGGGAAGTCTTGGTGTCTTATTTGAGTGTTCTCCCAATGTCTTGGTATTGAAGTGCTGGCTTGTTCTCCTGAGCTGAGTAAGCTGAAAAGGGGTAGCCTTGAGGATCACTTTGGTGTGCATTGAAGGAGTCTTCCAATTCACTTTAATGTTAAACTTGAGCTTACTGTAAAGTTTAGGAAGTTTACTGAAAATTTTTCTTTGGGTTTAAAATTATGGAAATTTTTCTCTAAGTGTTAAATGATGATTCTATGGTACTTTGATTTATTATTCTTAATGTTTTACTTATTTGGCTTAAAAATTCTATTTTGGTAACATGCCCCTTTTCTCATGTTTCTTTTGCATATAGCAAACTCAGTACATTATGTGTACTAACGTTATACTTTTCTATACTCTATAAGTATAGTTTGAAGGCTTTTTGAAAGATTCGAAGGTGATGCTTGCGAAATCTACTCTCTCAAGATTAGGTATGTCCTCATTTATTTGATGAAATAGTCTATTGTTTCCAAGTTTTATTATTAAGACTTACTATGTATTTCTCTTTTAATGTAAATGGCCGTTTCCATAAGATATTATGTGGTGTCTTAAGTTTTTCTTGTAACGATGATATTTACTTATTATTTATAAAATATTATTTTATTATTAAACGTCTTGAAAGTTTTAATTCCGCACTACTTTTCATGTCTTATGTAATGATCGATAGTTAAAGGGCTTGTACAAGAACCGAGAGTTCCTTCTAACTTATAGGGGATACTTTTGGGTTGTGACATTATCACAATCCAACATAAAGACACGACATAAATAACTTAGGGACACAACCCTTTACATTAAAAGAAATACATACAAGTCTTAACTTGAGGAAACTAAGAAGATAGGAAATATATCCTCGAATATATGAGGAAATACTTTGTCTTGATAGAAAAATTATACCCTCGGATATATGAGGAAACACTTTCACTTGAGAGAAACTTTCCCAATCTTATCCTTCTAGACTTCAACCTTCATTCCAAAACCTATAGTTATAGAGTATAGAAAAGTATGGGGTTAGTACAAAACAATGTAATAAGTATGACATATGCATCAACACGCAAAAGGTGGCATTTTAGTATAAACATGTTTTCATGCCAATTATATAATATGAATATAGAAGTATAATAACCTACGAATCATCATTTAACACTTAGAGAAGAATTTCCATAATTTTAACAAAAACGACCAACTTACAATTAAGTACCCAACATTTACAGTAAATTTTTATGACATTACAGTGAAGCATTTTTTACTCAAAAAATAGTAATCTTTCAAGGTATTTTTCCAATGCGGAAGTGAACTCATTTCCGTAAGAGTTTCCCTACCGAGGTTATCCTAAGACTCACCAAGGTAAGACATGAAGGAAGTGCTCATATGCCTCCTTTAATGTACACCAAAGTGATCCTCTGGACTACCATTTTTTGGCTTACTCACCTCAGAGAACAAGCCACCACTTCAATAACAAGTCATTGGGAGAAAACTCAAATAAGACACCAACACTTCCCTTTCGGAATTCATACTTAGTGCAATGAGTAGATAGTTTCCCATACCACCACGTACCCTAAGTATTACACTCTTTTAGAAGGCTTGGCACCAAGACTCCCCTTTAGGAAGGTCCTACCTAGTGCAATGGATATATAGTGTCTCATACCACCACCTACCCTAAGCAGTACGTTGTTTTAGAGACTTAGTTCCTTCAATTCATTCAAGACTCACCAAGACTCCCCTTTTAGAATGCCTACTTGGTGCAATGGATAAATAGAGTGTCATTCCTCTACCTACCCTAAGAAGCACAATATTTTAGAAGACTTATCACATTCATTTATTTTGTGGGAGTAAGCTTAACCGACATAGACCATTAGAGCTAGACATGGAATCACGATGTTAACCCTTATCGGATGTGGGATCGTCACTTGCCTGGTGTAAGGTCATTCTATTAGCATTTACATGGCTTGCCCAATAGCTACACCTATGACGGCGCATAGTAAAGGTAATAGGAGATTTCTACAAAGTAAATCATTGTCTACTAATGATGAGTACACATCTCAAGAGGTACATTGAAATTCAACATCTCAACTCACGAAGTGTAAAACTTCTTGTTCATATCGTCTATGTGCAAGGCCTAACTCCCACTGATTCTAAACATTATAAACTATATGTTAAGGATAACTAGTGAACATCATATCTCAACTCACGAAGAACATTCATCCTCAAAACTATCTTAGAAAACTCTTAGGATGTAGTGAGGTTGATACAAAGAGTGTTAACCCCCAAACTCCCCTATTAACTTAAGTTAGCTTAATTCATTCATTCAAGTGTGAGTGTGTTTATATGTGAGCACACCTTGCACATAGGCATTATTTCATTTACATTTAACATCTATACATGCTTAGACCTTCATTTATCACATCACACACTTTACATGCTTCACATAAGGATATACGTTATTTGAGCATACTCTCTAGCAAACTTCACATAATAACTTCAAAAGGCACAATTAGAAAGAATAACATTATTATCATCTTACTTTACAAAGGAAGACTTCATGTCCTCATTTACAATACACAAGTAACATCACATTCATATAATTCAATTAAACACCGCCACCAAGAAGGTGGACCGTAACACTCAAGAATATTTCAAAATTAAAGCTAAACAACATAACCAACTTAACCTTTCATACACGCTTCCAAAACCTATAACATTTTACACAATATTTCATCATAATATATCCCTTATGTCAGTAGCTAAACAATAATATCGACTCAAAGAAACCAACGCTTAAAGACTACAAATTCATGCTCATTTAACACATGTCTTAAGCCAAAATTTGACATATATCTTTAACATGTTTTCATTGAAGTTTTAGAATTAAACTTACCAACAAAAAATAGAAACATAATATTTAAATCATTTAAATCGTTTTCATGAAAGATTCAATTGACGCCTTATGGTCGACGAATCGTTGGTTGATCAACGGACCGTCCCTGGGTCGTTGTTTAATCATTGTTTTGGCAGATCCTTGCCAAGACATGTGGTCCTCTTCTAGGGCTCCTCGTGGGTCCTAGGTCGGATTGTACACAAACGTAAACCCCTAAACATAGTCGTCTACGTCTTCGTAACATTCCACATTAATTTCGATTAAAACGAGCACGTGAATAACACTCAGGCACACCAAGGCACATAAGCACTTTCTAAGGCACACTTTGCAAACATCATGGACATTATTGGACGTTTGACCTCCAAACATAAAAAAATGTCATACACTTCCTAAAATCATCAATGTAACTCATTTTAACTTAAAATTTACTCGAGAAACAATCACAAAGCTCTAGTTCGCCCTAGTTCATTTTAGGGCGTTAAAATGATCTAGTTCATTAGGGCATTAAAATGATCTAGTTCATCCTACTTCAATTTGAGGGTCCTAACAATATCCAACACTTGAGAACATTCGTCCTGGAATTACAGTGACAACATTTCAAGGACTCAATGAACCAACTACAAACTCACAATACACAATATTAATACAACTTATTCAATGCACCAAACTTACAAAGAACACAAAATTCATATCATTTTTTATTCAAGGCAACACAAGTAAGTAGATACTTCATCCACCAAATCATAATGCATCAAAAACATAGACATTTGTCATGTTCATTGAAGGAAATTCCTTCTCCTAATCATTACATGATCCTTTTCCTTCATCTCATCAACAAGGACCATAAATTCAATAACCCTAAAATCATTTATAGACATGTTAATTATTATAACTCATGAAGAAAATAAATAACTGATACTAAATGCGTATACTATATCACCTTGTGTAGACAAAATGTCATTAATGCCATATACTACATCACCTTGTGTAGTTATGTTCAAGGAGGTATTTCCTTCTCCTTAACATACTCATATGTAATCATGAAGTTCATATACAAGTACTCCACAAAAGTAAATTCATTTTAAAGAGAAATTCTCAACTTATAACAAAAGCATGCTCATACTCCCTTCTTCATGAAGTCAGAATGGTAGAACCACACCAAACACATCATAACATTAGGAAGTTCTTTCACAAATTTATTTTTCTTCGATAACACTAGCATTCATGAACATGTATCATTTAGGGAAATTATCACAATGCATAGGCACACAATAATAATATTGGCTAGGTGCACCATCATTTCTCAAGAGTGAGCATGTAATAAGACTTCCAAAATAACATAATTACATATTCTAAAAGGGAACATATCTTTCTTCATTTAAAAAAATCTCAATATCTCAATGTGGGGCCAAAATATTTCTTCATCAAAAGTTAAATCAATAATGTTCATTAAAACATCTCATAAAGTCAAATGCGTGTTACCATATTAAGATGCATAACAACATGAGAAGCATGACATTTATCAAAAAAACCTTTTCATACAATAAGAATTTTTAAACATATGTATAGTATAATGTCATTCTAGGACATGCATAACATATAAAGATAATGACACCTATACTCATATGCAAGACTCCAAAATATGAACGAGATACTAGAAATTCTTTGGTTTCAAGTTTGACTAAGAATTGAAGGAAAATATAGGGATATCAACTACCTCACTAAACTCATCATCCCCAACTCAGGGTAAACCCATATAAGAAAAACTTATCTCACCCTAGAGGACATTAATTTACAAACCTTACTAATCATGCACAATATCCCTTTCTTAATTCTAGTTAATGCAAACACTTTTTAAACATCACCTTATTCCTCTCTAAAAGAGGAACCATTTCTCACTAAATTTTTACTACACTTCATTAGATGAGGATCTCATGATATTCAAAATGAGTATATAAATCACTCCTGTTTATATCCACCACTCAAAGTGATTCTCAGCATGGAGATGTTCAAGGAAAGTAAATGTAGGAACATTAACGGCATTCAAAAACTTAAAATCTAGGCACATTATCACAACTTGGGTTGAGCTTAATAAAATCTTAAATTGACCATGAACTTAAATATCAAGACCTAGGCAAGTCAAGATTTAACCTCCATAATCCTCAAATTAAATTATTTTACTCAATTGAGGATTTAACTCCCACACTTATAAAAGGGATCTTACGAACAAAACTTCAATAGGTACCACCTAGACACCAATATTACTCAAAGTCCATAACCTAATTAGACTCATTATAATTAAAGTTGTGTTATACATCTCAAGCACCTATGGTAATAAATAAACCCAAAAATTTAAGCATATCTCATTTCTCAAGTAAACGTGGTATCTTCCAACCATCCATGCCTATGTATCATCTAAGCACTCTCTTTAAATGAACACACTTAAGATCAATCATAAAAGACAACTAACCTCTTTAAAGTTGGTCAACATTAATTAGCTTTTTCTCCCCATGAACTAAGGGGTACATGCAACCCTCCAAGTCAAACGATAGCAAAACATAGTCCCAACTTATGAAATAAAACCCCTTGTTATTTTTTTCCACTATATGTTCATATTCGAACTAATCAATTATTCACACGGATTCTCCGGATTCCACATTTACATATACTCATATACTCACAAAAAACATAATAGCATAAAAACTCACCTTTTTATCCCTCAAGCCTTGAGACATCACCCTTCCAAGAAATCATCTAGAAGACCACTAGACTAGGAAAATAAGAGAAAGATAATATAGAGTTAACCTCTAATGTATGAAACAATAGTAATGAAGAAAATGAAACTTCTATCATCATATAGCCTCTCCCTCATCGATGTGTCGTGACTCACACCGATGAATAACACTCTAATAGACGTGGCATTTTTAGACTATGACACCTAAGACGATATTTATAGCCTAATTCTCTAATAACAAGTTTTTCACAAATGGCAAGAACCCCCTAGACACAACACGAAATACTTTACCTCTACGAGGTTTTACACAAGCTTTTAGCATTCATCGCACTCTCATAAAATTCCCAAAAATTTGAGACTTTTTCATAGTATAACACAAGACTAAATAACTATTCCATTGAAAAACCATTAATACATAGTTAGAACACTAAGTCTCATTTTACCATCTTAGATACGATTCCAATGGTATATGGACACATCCCTTAACAATAGAAAAGAATATTTCAATGCATATACATGAATTTAATTTATACTAGTAACATAAAGGTCCTTGAATTATTATTGACAGACTATAACTTAGGAATAATAGTTCAAGCTCTTCATTCTAGAGAATATCCTTTAGCTATCACCACCTATACTTAATGTAAAAATATTAATGATATTAGTACATGCTTTGAAACAGGACAATGGTTAAAAATCGTGCATCATTTCGTTAAGGGAACTTCAATAACATTTATTACAATCAGCACAGTAGAGTTTACATATATTATATTATACATGGATACCATTAATAAAAACACATAAATTCATTTATCACATTAATTCACATTTAATATCTCCAATACATACCTTTCCTATTTACCTTTACACCTTTACCTAAAGCAACCCTTAAGTAATACTTAATGCAATGCATGAAAATGGTCTCATTCAACCATTCATACTAAAGTGTCACCTTAAGGTCATCAAAGGTTAATACTCATAAGACCTTCATCAATTAAAGAACATACATTCATAAGGACATACCATATAATACACAGAACCTCCAAATAAGAACCAAAACTAAGAAAACTCCAAGTCACAATAGTGCAACATTGAAGTAGCATCCCATAATAATATTTAGGCCAAGTTCGTATATGAAGTAACCCTTGACATAGGTACATCACATTCAATAATTTACAACACATGTATAAAACCTTAAGCATAAGACATGCATACTTCATAGACCTCACATATGAACTCATTCATTTATTGCATCATATTCATAATCCATTTAGTCTTGGGCACATCTCAAGACAACATAAAATTCGATAATAGAAAGATCACCGTAATAAAACCATTGTCAACATTGCATATTTATAGTTCATTTCATTAATAAGTCTACTGGTGCAATATACATGTGGAGTCCCATAACATCATACATACAAAGTAAACAAACTAGGATATCACAAGCATTGCCTAGTAACTCATACGTCATCAAGTATAGTCAACATCATGCATACTAATTAAGACCATCATCATGTATATAAAATGAGAATAACATCATACATATTAGTTATAACAAGTATATTAACACTATATTGCTATGCAAGATATATATATATATATATATATATATATTCATAAAAAATTCAATGTACAATTCCTTTGAAGACCGATCTTGCGCAATGTATTGGTACATTGCTATTCCCGTACCTACACAAAGTAAAAATTCTTAGGTACTCCAAGTTAGTGTTCATCTTCTTACTTCCATTGTTCCTTTTATGTTTGGGAAACTTTGCAATTATTTATATTAGACCATGTGAGGTAAACATGAAATTAGGTGTCAGCCCATTACATAGAAAGGAGGGCATCTTACTTGCTAAGGTAGGACATAAACATCAAAATAGCATATAGGTGGATCCACTCGTTAAGGTTTATACAGGGGCACATAGTTAAGGAACCATGAGTACATCGGGTACATCAGGTAAATCTCCATTCCTTTGTTAAGGAACACCTCTCATTGTCAAGTTCACTCGGTGAAAAGCTAACTTCCTTTTTTGAAGAGTCTTTATTCTTTATTAACCATTTGTTCAAAAGATACACTTTAGGGGATTAACCCCTTATATAACATGTACGTAGCTCATATGTTATATATGAGAATGTCCTTTCATAAAAACCAACATCATCTGAGAATGTCCTTTCACATAATCATAACATTTATAAAAATAATATAGTTTAGAGTACAATTGAGGAAATAAAAGAGACTCTTATTCACTTGATTATTATAAACATCTTTCATTTATACATTCATGTGTCTGTACATATATGACAAAGACTTTCTCATAAACACCTTTAAACAACACTTGTTCAAAATTAATTAGTCATATACTTTTCATGAACAATATGATATAAATGAGAATATGAATACTATCCTTCCAGTTGACACCATTAACAGATCGTGTTCATAGTTATGCATGGAGTGTGTGTGTACATATTGGTCATTATGATCATATAATAGAAACAACATTGTTATTGAGAAAACCACTCTTCAAAGGATTAAAAGAACATTACAATATCCCCAAGTAATAAAGAACTAACATATAGAGTAATAAGTTACTATAGATCACACACCCACATTTCAGCATAGGAGAAAAGAGCACATTCTACATTTGAATAAACAACTCCTAACATGTATAAGATCACAAATTCATATAGGGTTATATGGGTAGAGGTAATTCTAAAATAGTACATATCACAATGAATCATGTAGACCCTACCTTACCATAACATAATCAACATTCCAATTAATCTTTAGAATATAAATACACATAAATCATGATGCTAACATTAAAGACTACACTGTAAGGTCCCCAAAATTAATTAGGTCCAAACACAGCCTAAGATGTTTCTCATTAGCCTAGAATATCTTAAAATGAATAATTTGATTTCTTTTAGAGGCATTATATAAATTTTGGAAGAGTTTGGAGGTTCAAAGTACAGGAACATCCAAGATGTTTGAAAGTTAGCCTTGAGAACATGCTTGCGTGTTTTAGTATGTTTCAGGAGGTTTTACGGAGTTTTTGGGGCAAAAGTTTTTATCAAAGGTTCCTAAAATCTAGTCGGACTTATTTGGGGTGGAAACATATGGGAAGGAAACCACAAAGATCACCCAAATGGTCCTTGAGGAGGTCCCAAAACCTTTAATTCAAAATTGTCAAAACAGTCCAAACCAACGATTCTAATCGACGGATAGTAGGTGCATCAATGCCCCGTAATTAAATTGGAGCTCAAGCCCCAAAGATTTAGGTATATACCAGAAACGACGGTTGTCAAACACGTCATTGTCTTTCCACCGGTGGTCTGTTGACTGCACCGTCAATGGGAGTCCTGCAATTTTGTCATGCACGCTCGAAACTTAAGGGTGAATGGAAAATTCACCCCCCATCCAAATAAATGCATGGGTTATTAAATCATGTAGTTTTAGGTATTTTATGAGTATTTAAACAATATGAGACCCATTTAGATATTAGGTTCTAAGATCAAAAACTCTCTTAGATCACAATCGAAGAAGAAAAGAAATTGGAGGCTGCTCTTAGGACGACTATCACAAAGGCTTCAAACTATGGTCAAGGCTCTAATCTAAGGTATGTGAAGCTTATTCATTCATGGATTCTTCCATTCATTGATTCTCCTAATTATTCCTCAATTGTGAATCTAGAGAACCCCAATCAAAAGACGGTTGTGATTTCATTGTGGGTAAGGCTTGATTGTGATCCAAATATAGTGGGTAGAATTCAACTATGCTCATGTGATTATTATGTTATGTTTTCATGGGTAATTGTAGAAGTTTATGTTGAAGGTGATCATGGTGATTTTTTGTTATTAGAGGCAAGATGAATGTTCTAAGTTAATTTTCTTACTTTAATAGTATGGCATGCTTATTGTAAATGATTGAATCACCTAGATTTTAAAAGAACTAGGCCTAATTGATTTAGGATGGTCTTGACTTGTTAAGTAGGAACTGAACCTATGTTATCATTTATGCCTAGAATTACCTTGTAATGATCAAATTGAATGAAATAACTTGTAATTTAACATGGATCATGATGAATTAAGTGAAGTAATCGATTGTAGGGCTTGCATGCCATTTATACTTGGGCTTCTAGGGTGATGTCATTATGAAGGGAATGAGATGATTTTTTCTTCTCTTCCACACTTACATCAACATGTTAAGGAATGAAAGTTCTATCACATAGATTTATGCTAGGTCAACTTAATAACCTAAAAATGAATTATTACATGATGAATTAAAATAGCTTAAAGTACTGTTGAGTAAGCCTCTTATTGTTTGTTTAACTTGGTAAGATAACACCAAGGTGTTTTAGCATGGGATGTTAGGTCTCATGATTTCATCAGGTGAATCTCATGATAGTTTTAGATGGAGGAATTAAGCTCTCTAATGTTTACCTTGGTCATGTGTTTCTAGGATGCTTGATCATGATAGCTTAAGATTGGTGTTTCTCATGATAACTTTTGATTGGTAGTGTAGCTCTCCTAAGAATCACTTGAAGTCGCATGACTAGAGTGACTTCATGATAGCTTTACTTTGCGATTTTTTTTAAGAGAAGAGAGAATAAGAGAGAGAGTGGAGAGTAAGTTGCTTTTTCAGCTTGTTTATTACTGAGGGAGAAGCCCTCTATTTATACAACATTTTTATACATTAGGCAATTGGAAATGGCCGATACTAACTTTACACTTGGCCTATATTAATTCGGCCAACACAAAACGACAAACTACTAGTGGCCTTTTACTTTATTACTGGCCGACATAACTTTACATATGACCATCTTATCTTTTGGCCGACACTTCACGACAAGCTACTTTAATAAAGACATAAAGATAAAATTACAAAAATACTTTTTTTAATTTTACTTTAACTGTACGTCTGGAACGTAATTATCTTCTCCATAACATTTTGAACATAGATGATCAGGATGTTTTTGTCCTATTAGCTTGCAATATCTTGTCATTAAATTAGTAAAAATGTAATTCTTCCGTATTGCTCTTGTCGTAGTTGTTTGTTCTGGTCTTAGCAGACTTAATATCCACTGTCTTAAATCTCCCATATCTGCTGCTCAGATATCTCTACAGTTTGAGTAGATGATTGTCTGATCTCTATTATTGTAGCTCCATATTGCATTTTCGTTTAAATAATTGTTTGTTATCTCATTTAATATGGTAGTTATTCCAATAGTTCTCTTATTTGCGTAGAACTCTGGAATGTCTACTTTCTGTATTTCCTTTTGAGTATGTACCTTTTCAGGGATTATCATTTCTCTAGTTAGTGCAATCTTTATAGCTTGTATTGTTGGCTTGACTTCATCATATAATATTTCTGCTGTAGCTGAGTAGAACTTTATAAAAAATAGTGTTCCTTTAGTTACTCTTTTGTACTATAAAAAAGGCCTTATTTAGTTCTGGTATCTTAGATATCTCTTCTCCTGTTGTTGTATATACGGTACTCAATAGTCCATAGTTGTAGCAAGTTGCAACTAGATTTGAATTTGTTCCGGGTTGTGCAATTAACCTATTATAACCTTGTAGATATTGGGTTGCATAATCCTCATTGGGGTTTTTTGTATCTTTAGCTCTGGGGTTTTGGTTTAGGAAGGATTGTACTTTGTATATATTTTCTATATATGTTCTAGTGATGTAGTTGTATGTCTGTTTTTGAGAGTCTAGGCTGGCTTTATAGGTATTTGTCTGTGGAGGGACGAATGTATCTTTTTGAGTATTCTTAGGAGTATATGGTTTAGAAAATAATTTATTCATGTTTATATTTGTGTATTTTACCTTAGTTTCTTCCTTTTTTGTAGGTTTTCCTGCTGTAGATGTGCTGGCTGTAGCTGCATTTAAACAAACATTGTTATGGGTTTTATGGAGTTTCCAAACGTCTCCTTGTAGCTCTGGAATTTTTCTGTCTTTCGATCGACATAGCTCCGCATTTTTATAGTCATGCTGCTGACTTATATTAGCTTTAGTCTTCAGGTTATCTTCATTAGTCTGTAGCTTTTGTATCTCATTATCCATTCTTTCCACTTTGGTACAAAGTGTAGTAATGGCTTTGAATAGCTCTGCAATGGTATGTTCATTTTTGTCCTCGGTTTAAGTAGCTTTTTCTTGATAAGTAGTCTGCAACCATATTTTTGTCAGTTTTATTTACCTTAATTGTGAATGAAAATTTTAATATGTTTAATACTAGTCTCCTTATTTCTTTTGTTTTAACTGAATTTTCTACCTTTTTAGTTATACACCATATTACATGAGTATTATCTGTTCTCACAATAAATTTATTGTAGACAATATATAGTTCAAATGCTAATAAACATTTATATAATGCAAATAACTCTTTTCTATTTATTTTCCATTTTATTTGTGCTTCTGTATATGATCCTGAATAATATCTACAATGATGTTCTATTTTTTCTTTTTCATATTTGTATTTTAAAAGTCCTCCATAACTATGATCACTTGAATCTGTTTCAACAATATAAGTAAATGATTTATTTTCATCAGGAAAGTAAAGTTTTTGTAATGTTTTACATTATTTTTAAATATTTTTTATCTGTTCTATCTTATTGTCGAAATAGTATTCAACATCTTTTTTGTGTTTTTTATGTAATGGTTTTAAATGTTCTGCTATTTTTGATATGTATTCTCTTACTTTATGAACTAATCCTACAAAGGATTGTAATTTCTTTTTTGTATCTATATTTTCATCAAGGGTGATTATTTTTTGTACTATATGAGTTTGCATTTTTATTCCATTTTTGTCTATTTGTATTCCTAGAAATTCTATCTGTGGTTTCATAATTTCTGCTTTCTTTTTACTTAAACTTATACCTGACTGTTTAATTATATGTATAAATTTTTCTAACAACCTTATATGTTAATCTTGTGTTTTAGAATATAGTAATATATCATCTCTATATACAATACAATTTTATAACTGGTTAAAATAGTTATCCATAAAATGTTGATATCTACCTGGTGCATTTTTATATCCAAACGGTAAATCATTTCATTCATAGAAACCTTGTGGTACTGTGAATGTTGGTAGCTGTTTAGATTCTTCTACTAGTTTTAGATGATAAAATCCTGATATACAGTCAAATTTACTAAAATAGTTATATCCTTGTATTTGTCTTATTTTTAGTATTTTATGTGGTATTGGGTAATTGTATGTTTTAGTTTTAGCATTTAGATTATGATAATCTATGACCATTCTACTTTTACCTCTTTTTTGTTTACTATGTTATATAACTATGAATGTTGGGCTTGTATGTTTACTATTACTTTCTTGTATGTAATTATTTTCTGATAGTTCATCTATATGTATTTTGAATTCTTTTAAATCATCAAAGTTATATTTTAATGGTTTCTGTGTTATTATACTATTTTCATCTATTAGTTCAATTTTTACTTTTGTCTTATGTTTTTCCCATCCTTGTAATGGATCTTCATTGTATTGTTGTTCTAGTTGTTCATTAATTAATCTAACTTTGTCTATTGTAAATATGATAATTTCTAATTGTGTTATTTGTTTATTATTTATATTTTCCATTTCATGGTTTATTTTTTCACTTCCTTTTATCCATTCCATAGGTTTTCGTTGTTTATTATTTACTCTTTTTTTTCCTATCTTGTTTCCGCATGGTGTAGTAAACCACCAGTGTTTTTTTTTATTATATGTGGGTAAAATTTATCTAAAAAAATGGCATTCCTACTAACATATCTTTCGTTGTAAACTCAAAATTATACATTTCTTCTATTGTTAGTATTTTATCCCAAATTTGTATTTATATATTTTTTGCTTTGTATTTAATCATACTTCCTTCTTTATTAAATCTTGTTACTACCATTTAATTTTTCCCATTTATCTTCTGGTAAACAGTTATACTTACATATATTTGCTTCTGCTCCTATATCTATCATAGGGGTATAGTATCTGTTGTGATATCATTCTACAATAATTTTTGCAAGAATAAATATTTTAGTTATTCATTTTGTTCTTTTTATAATTACTTTCTTATTTTGGCAAGTTATTGTTAATTGTTCATTTTTTATATTGTATGGTTAAATTTTTCTAACCATTTTATTCCTAATGTAACATTTTGATCTCCTTGGTAAATTTTAAATGGTATAATTAAAGGTATTCCTCCTATAATTACTTCTTTATCTGTTATTTCTTCATTTATATTTACTATCTCGCTAGGTAGTCCAGGGCATAAGTGTTCTGTTTTTATGATTTCTGTTTCTAATACTAATTCTCTTGCTATGTAATTTTCTTCTTGTCCTGTATTTATTAAAATTTTATGTCTTCTTTGATCTATTATTCCCTGTTATAAAATAATGGTATGGCGTTATATCTTCTATTAAACTTTTTGGAATTTCATAGTGTCTTCTAGATGTACTCATTCTTAATGAGGTAGCTCTTGTTAACGTATTTTTTTGAAAGGATTTTCTATCTTTATTTTATCAATTTTATTTCTTGTTGTTATTTTATGTTTTGTTGTTAATATATATAAGTTTTTACATCTTGCTGTAAATATTTTACTGTCTGGTGCTAGTTCTATTCCTGGCATTTTCCAATATAGAACTAATGATTTATCTATATTTCTATCTGTTAATACTACTGTATAATTGCCACTTATTATAAATTTAAATTTTTGATATATTAAGTTTCCTTTTACTGCACTAATTACGCTTTTTTCTATAGGGTGTATAATTCTATCATTTGCCAAGTATATTTCAATAGGTGTATATATTCCTTCTCTAAAACAAGCTTTTATTAATATTTATGTTCCTCCTAAATGTACATATTTTATTGGTGTTTTAGCTTTTATATCATGTATTTCTTTATTTATTATTCGTTTACTTAGTATAGGTATATGTGCTTTTCCTCTTGTATATTTGCAATCTATGATATGTTCTTTCTTACTAACTACATAGTATTCTTCCTTTTGTTTTTGAAACCAATTCTTAAAGTAGGTATTGCAAGTACTTTTTCAACACATAAATCTAATTTTTTTTCTTTTATTTGTTTAAATATTGTAATATCAAATATAATTTTTTGTTCTGATAATTCTTCATTTTGATAATCTTCTTTAGATATTATTTTTATATTATCTTCAGACATTATATTTCTTCATCTGTTTCATTATTATCTAGATTAATATTTTCTTCTTCATTTTCAGTTTCTATATCTGATACTTCATATATACTATTGTTTTCACTTAATTCATAGTCTATATATTGTATTTGCATATATTCATCATTATCTATGAATATTTTTGTGTAACGACCTGTTTAGTCATTTTGAGCAGCAGATTTTATTTCTGGAAAAACTGGCTGAGACGACGGAACCCACGACGGACCGTCATGGGCACGACGGACCGTCGAGGGTGTCTTGTTCCAAAACACTTAGAATTCTGAAATTTGGGTACTGAAATCTACTCTCTGAACTTTGTGACGAAGTGGCAGGACGGACCGTCGCAGGCATGACGGGCTGTCACGGACTCTTTAATAAACCGAGTCTTTGAACCCTGTGACAGAAGCAGCAGGATGGACCGTCGCAGGCACGACGGGCCATCACAGTCTGCGTAATCCAAGGCTGGGTCGCGTTTCTTCAAATGTTTTAAGGGACGTTTTGGACTATTTCTGCTATAATTATAAATTTAGTGGGTTAATGTTAATAATTTAACTACTTGAGTGTTAAAAGAGATAACCTTGAATTAATTAATGGGTTAATTCACCATCTTTTATACTTAATTATATGCTAATTAGGGTAAAAGAAAGAGGGTTTGAATAAGAAAAAGAAAAGAACAGAAAGAGAGGGAGAAACTATCGAGAGAGAGAAACGAAGAGGAAAGCAAAGATCTCGAGGATTAGCTTGCTTGATCACAATTCTTCGGTGGAGGTAGGTTATGGTTTTTATGCTATTCGTAGTAGACTCTTAATAGCGAATGATATGTATTGGGTAGTGTTGTAAACCCTTCTATATGGTTAATTGTATGCTTGCATGAATGTGATTATATAATTGTGATGAATAAGCGTGAGGAGTCTATAGAATCGCTAATCCTAAATTTACCTTGTTAATGATGATGCATTGGTATAAGAGAAGGCTTGATGAACTAAAGTAATGAGATTGATGATGTCTTGGTATAAGAGATGTCTTGATGAACTAAAGTAATGAGATTGACGATGTCTTGGTATAAAAGAAGGCTTGATGAATTAATATAATGAGATTAGTGGAGCGGGTGTCACGAACCGACACGTAGAATTAGGGGTTCGGGTGTCACAAACCGACACGTAGAATTAGGGGATCGGGTGTCACGAACTGACACATAGAATTAGGGGAATGGGTGTCACGAACAGACACGTAGAATTAGGGGATCGGGTGTCACGAATCGACACGTAGAATTAGGGGATCGGAGTGTTACGTACCGACACAAGAGGAATAAAGATAATGAATCTTGAAAGATTTTATATACTCAATTTAATGAACCTAATTCCCAAATGAGTATGATGGGGAGGCGTGAGTCCTCATTGATGTGCTTGGTGTTGTGACCAAGGGTTATGGTAATTGTAAATGTCGCATGTTGAGTATTGTAGTTGATTTTATGATATTATCCTGAATTTGGGGATAATAATAAGTGTTTGAGTTTGAGAAGTTGATTATTGATTTTCTTAACGAGTTTTAAGTCTTCCGCATTGTTTCCTATTTATTATATTTGAAATGTTGAGGTTTAGATTGGTTGGTTCGCTCACATAGGAGGATAAATGTTGGTGCCACTCACGACACGATTTGGGTCGTGACAAACTTTGTATCAGAGCATTAGGTTCGTTAGTCTCATCACACAAGAACGAGTCTAGTAGAGTCTTAAGGAACGGTAGGGGGACGCCTTTACTTATCTTTGAGAGGCTATAAGACTTTAGGAAAATTCCATTCTTTCTTTCTTTCGTGCTATTACTTGAATCCAATTTGTATCTAGGTGATACAAATTGGTATCTGATTATCTTCACTCTATTTCGCAGATGGTTAGAACTAGAGCACACACCGCGCCAACACCAACACCGGTAAGACAAGAAGCGTCTGAGCCAGCCACTGGGGCTGTAGCTCGAAAAGGAGTAGTGACAAGAGGCCGTGGAAGAGGTCGTGGGAGGACGCCCTCTAGAGGAATAGGACGAGCACCTAGCCCATCTGGTACTAGGGCGGTGACTCCTTCACCAACTGAGGAAGTGGTAAGAGAGGGTGAGGATGGGGAGAATGAAGAAATGCAGAATGAGGAATTGCCACCCCAACCTACCCAAGAGATGATCAACCAAGTTCTTGCTTATCTTAGCGGGTTATCAGATCAGGGCCAGACACCTCCAGTGTTTTCTACACCAACCCCTCCGGCTCCGGAGGTACAACATGCATCTACTATGGCTCCCCGCATGGATGCCTCATTGGAAATAGGCACGTTTCCTCGTCTGACTACAGGTCCTATAATGACAAATGATCAGCATGAACTTTTCAGTAAGTTCTTGAAATTGAAACCTCCAGTCTTCAAGGGTGCTGAATCTGAGGATTCCTACGATTTTCTGGTTGACTGTCATGAGCTACTACACAAGATGGGTATAGTAGAACGGTTTGGTGTAAAGTTTGTGACTTATCAGTTTCAAGGAAACGCCTAAATGTGGTGGTGGTCACATGTTGAGTGTCAACCAACAGAGGCACCACCTATGACATGGGCATCATTCTCTAGCTTGTTTATGGAGAAGTATATCCCCCGGATTTTGAGGGATAGGAAAAGAGATGAGTTCTTGAGCCTAGAGCAAGGTAGGATGTCGGTTACTGCATATGAGGCTAAGTTTCGTGCATTATCCAGGTATGCCACCCAACTTTGTTTCAGTCCATAAGAGCGGATTCGCCGTTTTGTCAAGGGGTTGAGGTCAGAATTGTGGATTTCAGCCTTACAGGTAGCGGCTACCGCAAAATCCTTTAAAGAAGTGGTAGACTTTGTGATAGAGGTGGAAGGAGTGAAGCCAGATGACTTCACCATGGCATCGACATCAAAAAGGTTTTGAAAGAGAGGTGAGATTAATGGTTCATACTCTAGAGGATAGGGTTCAGGAGGTTACTCAGTCCGACCAATTCAGTCTTCACTACAGACTGTAGTAAGGGGTCCACCTCAGACCGGTCAACACTTCTCTGAGAGACTTATGCTTGACTCAAGAGAGTGTTACGGATGTGGGGAGACTGGACATATTAGGAGGAATTGTCCAAAATAGAGTTATAGACCCCCAATATCTAGAGGTAGAGGTGGTCATGGTAGAGGCCGTTATTCTGGAGGACGTGGTGGCCGAGGTAATGGTGGTCACCAAAACGGCCGGGGTGATGGACAAATGGGAACTACTGCAGCGCAACATGGTAGGGGCAACGGGCAAACAGGTGATAGGGCCCATTGTTACGCTTTTCCTGGGCGGTCGGAAGCGGAGTCATCAGATGTTGTTATCACAGGTAATCTTTGGGTTTGTGATTGTATGGCTTCTGTATTATTTGATACCGGCTCCACATTTTCATATGTATCTTCCTCATTTGCTACTGGTCTTAATTTACATTTTGAATTGCTTGACATGCCTATTCGTGTTTCTACTCCGGTGGGTGAGTCTGTGATAGTTGAAAAGGTGTATAGGTCTTGTCTTGTGACTTTTGTGGGGAGCAATATTCATGTAGACTTGGTTATCTTAGAAATGGTTGACTTCGATGTATATTCTGGGTATGACTTGGCTTTCTCCAAATTTTGCAATCTTAGATTGTAATGCTAAAACTGTGACGTTAGCCAAGCCTGGGACAGATCCGTTAGTGTAGGAGGGTGACTACACTTCCAATCCGGTTCGTATCGTCTCCTTTCTACGTGCTAAGAGAATGGTTAGTAAGGGGTGTTTAGCTTTCTTGGCACACCTCAGGGATTATACTACCCAAGTACCTTCAATCAAGTCGGTTGCGATAGTCCGCGAGTTTTTAGATGTGTTTCCTGCAGACCTTTATGGTATGCCACCGGATAGAGATTTTGACTTCTGCATCGATCATGAACCGGGTACTCGCCCCATTTCTATACCCCCTTATAGAATGGCTCCCGCTGAGTTAAGAGAGTTAAAGGCCCAACTTCAAGAGTTGTTGAGCAAAGGCTTCATTAGACCAAGTGCATCTCCTTGGGGTGCTCCGGTGTTATTTGTGAAGAAGAAGGATGGGAGTTTTAGGATGTGCATAGACTACCGGCAGTTGAACAAGGTAACTATTAAGAACAAGTATCCCATTCCTCGCATTGATGACTTGTTCGATCAGTTAGAAGGTGCTTGTGTCTTCTCTAAGATTGACTTGAGATCCGGTTATCATCAATTGAAAATACTGGCCACGGATGTGCCAAAGTCTGCTTTTCGGACCAGGTATGGGCATTACGAATTTGTAGTGATGTCTTTTGGTCATACGAATGCCCCTGCTGCTTTCATGAGCTTGATGAACAAGATTTTTAAGGCATATCTGGATCACTTTGTGATTGTATTTATTGATGATATGTTGGTATACTCAAAGAGTAAGAAGGAACATGAGGAGCACTTGAGAATTGTATTGGAAATGTTGAGTGAGAATAAGCTTTATGCCAAATTCTCCAAGTGTGAGTTTTGGCTAGATGCAGTGTCCTTCTTGGGGCATGTGGTTTCTAAGGATGGAGTGATGGTGGATCCTTCTAAGATTGAGACAGTGAAGAATTGGGTAAGACCTACTAATGTGTCAGAAATAAGGAGCTTTGTTGGTTTAGCTAGCTATTACTGTCGATTTGTCAAGGGATTCTCCTCCATTGCTTCCCAATTGACGATCTTGACTAAGCAGAATGTTCCATTTGTATGGTCGGACGAATGTGAGGAAAGCTTTCGGAAACTCAAGACCTTGTTGACTACTGCACCAATCCTTACCCTGCCAGTGGAAGGTAAGAATTTCATTGTCTATTGTGATGCATCCTATTCGGGTTTTGGTGCAGTGCTAATGCAAGAGAATAAGGTAATTGCTTATGCTTCAAGGCAACTAAAGGTGCATGAATGTAATTATCCGACCCATGATTTGGAATTTGTTGCGGTAGTGTTTACATTAAAGCAATTGAGACATTATTTATACGGGGTTAAGTGTGAAGTCTACACGGATCATTGTAGCCTACAGTATGTTTTTACCCAAAAAGATTTGAACTTGAGACAGAGGAGATGGATGGAACTACTGAAGGACTACGATATCACTATCTTGTATCATCCGGGAAAGGCTAATGTTGTGGCAGATGCCTTAAGTAGAAAGGCAGGGAGCATGGGAAGTCTAGCTCACTTGCAAGTTTCTAGACGCCTATTGGCTAGAGAAGTTCAGACTCTGGCTAATAACATTATGAGGCTAGAAGTAAATGAGAAGGGAGGATTTTTGGCCAGTGTGGAGGCAAGATCTTCTTTTCATGACAAGATCAAGGGAAAACAGTTTGATGATGAGAAACTAAGCCAAATTCGGGATATGGTGTTGCGAGGAGAGGTTAAAGAA